>CM021108.1:387754293-388354293 GCA_007115665.2 Sequoiadendron giganteum | reverse complement strand
TGAAAGGCTATCAGATATACGAGGTATGACACCGTGTGGACTTTTGAGTATCTATGCCTATCAATTTGTCCAAATTGACTTCTAGGTGTGCCCGATGCAGGTCAGTTTCAACTGTTTTCAGGAAATCATGGAGTAAGACTGTTTTGGTCTTGTATTCAACCTGAGAGAACTGCATTCTTAAAAACTTAACTGTTGACTGTAAACATGACACTGTTCGGACAACTTTTCTGCTGCGGCTAAAAATAGTCTTGCTGGGGGTAACTTTTACAAAAAAATTCTAAGACATGGGTTTTGTTGAGAATATCCTTTTAAACAAACCCAGAACGTCAGAAATTCGAAAAAGTGAATTTTTTTATGACATGCAAGAGCCCTTCGATGGCAAAGGCAGCGAGGCAACAAAAACTTATTTTTCCGGAATAATCTAACACATGGGTTTTGTTGGTGCTTCAAAGCTAAACAAACCCACTTTGTCTGTTTTTCTAAATTCTTTTTCCGGAAACCCTAAAAAAAGGGGTAGTGAGGCAACTTTTTCTAGAAAAATCTGGCATGTAGGTTTTATGGCCAATGCTGTGTTGACCATACTCAAAAGGCTAGATCTGTGAATAACTGCCATTTCCTTGGACATGCAAGAAGATCTAAGACAAGAATAGAAGAAATGTGAGGGAAGAAGTTTAGAAGTTATATGTTGCTGCCATGAATCTTCAAGAAAATCACGCTTGGAGATGTAAACTTTGATAAACTGTCCCTCTATGCAACTTGTTCTTGAAAGCACGAAGAACGTTGAGAATGGCTTCTGTCAGATCTTCAAAAAGAGTTGGAGAGAAAAATATCTATTCTTGAGCTCTTTAACCTGCAAGAAATAATGAATAATGGACGCCTAGGCTTTGATAATATCAATTTGGAGTTGCAAGCATCAATTAGGGCGTCCAAATCATGATTAGGGGAATCACCTCCGTGATTGGTAGTTAACAAAATTATCTCCACCTATTTTGGGACGTTTGGGCATGAAGGAGCTTTTAAAAATCTTAACTCAAGTCAACCTAGACCTAGTTTGACTTTAGGCGTCTGCAAAGTTGGATCAACTCTAAAGAAGTGTGCTCGAGAGCTACAAAGCTAAAAACCTGAATCTGATGCCTCAAATTCTTGGGTGCCTTTTCCCAAAAGGGTGCAATTTTCACTAGACTTAGTCATTTTCTCGAATGCCTTTCAGTTCTTCCATTTTGACCTTCAGTGCTTTGATCTGAGATCTCTGATGACTAATGATTCCCATCAACGTGTTGAATCAAGGAATGGATAACTAGTTCAGTCCCAGAAAGGATGACTGGCTTCGCAGGTTCCAAAGGTTGATTTAGAGTTCCTAAAATTATGGGCGCCCCTGGCCTACAGGGGCACCTTTGACCTTTCGCACTTTAATTTTCACCTTGCAACCTTTCATGAACAGCCCCAGTTTGACCTTCATCGTCAGATGTTTGATTTATCTGTTGAATTTGTTGACGGTGTCATTGTCAAGATTGGTCAAGACAAAGAAGGACTTCCTGGAGGTCACGAAGCTTGAAGACTGCATCTGACTGCCCAAAAAGTTGGGCGCCTATTTCTAGGAAGGTGCATTTTCATTGACACAGTCAATTCTTGATGTCCTTCAATTTGCCTTTGCCTCCAGCGTTTTATGCTTGATCTTCGTCTACGAATGCTTGACAGGTCCTGTGAGCTTGCAACTAGATTGGTCGTGGAGCTGAAAGGATGTTGAGCAAATGTCTTGAAGAAAGTAGTTGCTGAAAACTTCATTTTGTTACCTAGAATGATGGGCGCCCTTGGTCAGTAGGGGCTCTTTTGCTTTGATATCCATTAGTTTACCCTTCGTTTTACGTGCTCGGATGATCAACAGCTGCTATCGTTTGATATGTTTTGTGAGTTAGTTGTTGGATCCATCACGTAGCTGAGTTGAATCCAAGGAGATCACCTGGGGGTTGCCAATCCAAAGACTAGCATCTAGTAGCTTTGCTTCTTGGGCGCCCTTAGGCTACAGGGGCACTTTTTCCCTTGTTAGGTTGTTGTTTTTGATGTCTTTCTCTTTCGGCACCTTTTGCCTCTGCCTTCGTTTGACGATGTTTGATGAATCAATTGAATTCGCTTGACGATCCGTCGTGAAGCTGGCAGAATTACAGAGAAGATGACTATCTCGGCAAAACATGATAACTACATTTGATCCTTTGAACTCATGGGCGCCCCTGGCTCGCAGAGGCTCTTTTGGCTTCAGTGTCATCAACTTTCGTGAAGACCTTCACCTCTCGTGCTTTGCGTTCATCGTCTCACCAACTCCGTTGATCGCCACCATTGTCGACGCGAATGCGTTCACCATTGCAATAGCTTTCAACATACTGCATGTATAGGTGTTTGAAAATTTCACCAAGGCATTGACCGCATAGCACCTTTCTTGTAGCAAGGCATGCATCTTCCAAACTTAGAATATTTTCAGCATTTTTCAACCTTTGAAAATCCCCTCCATCGCAAAGCATCTTTTCGAGCATCTTTCGCCATGGATTCTTCCTTGAAGCTTTTGAGGCTTAGATCTCAACACCTAGTACTGGCCATTCTGCCATTGATGACCTTGGAGGTCCTATCTTTTCTCCTGAAAAATGAAAATAGACCCACCAGAGTAAAACAAACTTTTTAGTGATTTTGACTTGACCAGTGTGATCGTGAAGTCATATTATCCTATCAAAATCATTTTCAACCATTTCTAGAAAGGTCCTAATTGTTAGGGTTTTCCTAAAAACAGGGGTTTGAAACCCTAATTTTCAAATTTTCAAAAATTTGCAAGTACCCTCCTTGACATAAACCCACAAAAAGCCTATGTTTTGTTTGACCTAAAACAGACTTTTGACGACGATTTTACAAGATTTAGACCATTTTTATCAAAACACCTTATTGAAGCAAAATTTTATTTTGGGTCAACATATCCAATATTGTTGAATCAATTGCAAAACCCTTTTATAAATAAATTGATCTTAGAAAGAAGTTGAAGCCTTTTTCCCTAGCACCATTGCTTACCTAGTGGGTAGCAGTCAATGGGCAACTATCCAAGGAAGTGGTACCTAAGAAAGGGTTGCGTACCCACTTTTATTCAACTTATTCAAACCTTTAAAATCCTTTTGAAACCTTACAAAATTAGAATGCCAAAACTACATATTTATACATCAAACATGGATATGTAGGCAATTTGAGCAAACGAAGGAGGTTCCCAAACATAGGTTTGAGTGTGAGGTCAATTATTTTCCCTCATACTAGGACATGTCAACTTTAACAACTCAATAACATCTTCAGCTTCAATTGAAAACTAAACATGATACAAATAAATCTGATAATCAAAAGCATCTCATTTGGATTGTTTGCTTCTTAGTGAGCCACACCAAAGGTCCCATCTTGCAAGTCTTTGGCCTGAGCACTATTGCCTATCTCATTTAGACAGATGAGCCTATTTGGCTATTCTTACTGCCCATCTCATTTAGACAAATGAGCCCGTTTGGCTATTTCCTATCTCATTTAAACAAAAGAGCTCATTTGACTAATCTTATTGCCGAAGTATCCAGCTAATTTAAGTTTATTGAATCAAAATTTTGAAATTGCACTATGTTGAGTGCTAAAATAAACTATTTATAGTTTAGATATATTTAATGATCCAAGTGGGTCATTATACTCTTGTAGTTCTATTTGGAACAAATCTGAAGATGATGTTATCAACGCCAATGCAGCCTCTAGAGGCCTCCTCATAGTTTGGGATACAGTCTAAGATTGATGGGCATCATAGTAACGATTGGCTCTATTCAATTTTTTAGGCAAGCAGATTCTCATTTACTTGAATTTTTACGCACCCAACTCTCCTGCCAACAAAAGACAATGTTGGCTCTCTATTTTCTCCTTCATTGAGGAACATAAAACCTTCCAATCTAATGTTGGCAGGTGATTTCAATCTTGTTCTTTTTCCATCTGAAAAAGGGGTGATGCAAGAATCAAAGATCTTTGCAAAGAGGGCATTGAATACAGTATTTTCTTGGCTATGCTTCATGATATCAGCCCTTTTCAGGGAAATACATTTGATCAAATAGGAGAGCTGGAGATTACTTTGTTGCTAAGAGACTTGACAAGTTACTGATTTAGGAAGATATTGCTAATCTCTTCCCCACTGTCACCAACAAAATTATATAGAGCATGCTTTCTAAACATAAACCAATTCTTTTGGACTATGGTAGCAATAGTAACAAGGGCCCTACTGCATTTAAATACAATGCTGATTGGACTCACTTAACTAGTTTCTCCTCAGAAGCTGAGCCCAGCTCAAATTTTTGTTGCCCCTCAATAATGCCTAAGACACCTGGAAGTTCAAAACCTCCAAATAAAAATCCAAACTGAGAAATGGATAAGATCTTGTTTTACCTCTAATGTGCCTAAGCATTCCCTTTTTCTTAGGCTCAGGAAAATCGAAGCATAATTGAAACAAAGCCCCTCACGAAAGCTCTAAATTAAAAAGAGATTCTAGCCTTGGTCAATTGCATGAAAAAGCCAGGTAGGAAGATCAACATGAGAGGCTCAAGTCCTACATGACCTGGCTTAATGAGGTAAATGCTAATATCAAATTCTTTCACCTCAAAACCCATCAAAGGTGCCAAAGGAACATGATCAAAGAAATTGTGTAGGACGACAATAACATAATTTTTGACAATGAAGAAATTAAAGTGACCACTCATGATCACTATAAAGCTCTTTATCTTAGTCCCATTAATGTCATCATTAAGGACAATGAAAATCTACTCTATCAAGAAAAATGGAGAAGCCCAAAGATGTCATTGTCAGCAAGGCTAAATACAAGGCCCTTGGACCTAATGGATTCTCAAACTCATTCTACCATCAGTTTTTTTACCTCATTGTGGTTGACCTCCAACTAATTGAAGATGTTCACAAATCAACTCCACCTTTTAGCATTACTATATAAAGAAAAGAATGTTATCTTCTTAAATAGGTTTAGAACTATTTCTCTTTACAATTCATCCAACAAATTCATAACCAAAATCTTAGCCAACAGAAAGAAAAAAAAGAAAAAAAATGTCTCATTATCTCTAAAAAGCAAGGAGGATTCATTCCTACTAAGCAAATATATGGCAATATTGTGATTTTTTATGAAGCAATAGATACCAGCAGCAAGGAGACTAAGAAAAGGATCACCATTAAACTTGACATGGTAGGGTCGACCTAGACTTGTTAACTTAGGTCTAGCAAGCTTTTAGATTCCCTCTTTTATTCATGAAATTGATCTTTAGATTCATCATTGACCCTTTGGTAGCCCCAATCATCAGTGGATCTCCAGCAAGATTTTGTAAGGCCACCCAAGGTTTACATCAAGGCTCTCCTCTCTCTCCCTACCTATATCTTACTTTAGTAGAAGCTTTGAGCAGGTCCCTCTCAGCAGAAAGGAGAGCTTCAAACGTTATTGGAATCAATATTGTCAATGGGATCAACGAAATTACTCATGATACCATCTTGTTAGGGGAAGCCACCAAGTTGAACGTTAGAAGGCTACTAAAGAGTTGTCTTGACCATAATTGAACAACTCGCAGAGTCAAAAACTCATGAGTTAAAACCCCTAGTGAGTTACCAACAATTTTTCACAAAACTCATGGTGATTTTTGGTTAAAACTCACTGAAAAATTACAATTTTTTATAAAAACTTGCCCAAATGAGGTTATAAATTCGTTTTTTCACCTAATGTTAAAAACCTTTTATGATTTTTGCATTTCAAGCATGCGATTGGCAGAAATTGGCAATGATTTAGGGCACGCAAACCTAGGGGACTGAAGGGCCACCAAAGAAAAAAAATCATTTTTTAAAACATTTTTATATACAAAAATGTACCAAATACCTAATTTTTCCCTTGAGTGATAATATTGTGAAAATGGCCTCCACCATGAAGGTTTGTATGGTTTCAAAGGCCTTAATTTGGACTTGGTGGTGTGGGCTCTGCCCCTTGACCTTGCCCTATATGGTGACCCCCAAACCCCACAATGGGCACTACCCCTCAACCCCACTAAGACATTGTCCCCAAACCCCTACAAGGGTTGCTGCCCCTCAACCCCGTTGGGAGCATTGCCCTCAGACCCTTGCGAGGGGTATTGCCCCTCAACCCCATTGGGGTCTCCACTACGAAACCCCCATTAGTCATTGGGATCTCTTGTCGCATAAGAAACTTGATTACAATGAGGGGGTGACAAGGAATTGGGATACAACTCTTGAGTACATTGACTTGCCAACAAATCTCTTTAGACGAGGCAACTTCTACATGTGACATGGTTGGTGGAAGTGGCCTTATAACTCATTTAGAGGTTGAACTCATTTTTTGGTTTATGAATGTATTAAACTCTACTTTTGATTTATATATGATGGAAATTAATATGTTCTACAAATTCAGTAATATGTGTGTTTTTGAGGAATATTTTTAAATTTTTATTTATTTTCAATTGTTCAATAAATTTGTCGAGTTATTGCCAAGTTTTTGTTGAGTCCCATGATTTTAAAAAAAATTAGCCTGTTAAGTAATTGCTGAGTCCAAGGTTCTTAACAATGGTCTTGATAATTTCTTGCTCACTTCCAAAGCTGCCATTAATACCAACAAATGTAGAGTTCATAACATAAATGCCTTTGCTAATGAAAACTGAAGCTTTCCCTAGATTCTTCAGCTTGTACATGACAGTGTTGATCTCTTTAAATGTTTGAGTGTTCCTATGAGCTTCAAATTGAAGAACTCTGACTGCTAACTTAATCTCTTTGGAAAAAATTGGCAAGCACATATAAAGCTTCAACAACAAGTGGCTCAGTCTCGCAAGAAAATTGATTTTAATAAAATCAATCATCTCTAGCCTTCCTATCTACCAGTTTATGATATATCATGCTCCCATTTTCATTCTTCATGATTTAGATAAAAAGATCAAAGATTTTTATGGCCAGGGTAAGCAAACCTATCGGAAATTTTTTTATCATGTTAGCTGCAATAAAGTTTCTAAAGAAAAGTCACAAGGCAATCTAGGAATTAGATCTATGCTCACAATGAGCACTGCCCCTAGGGGCAACACTTGTTTAGACCTCCTAAATCATCCAACAATTCCTTGGAAGCGTATTCATGTTCATACATATGGCAATGGTAAACAAGGTATGTGCTTTCTTAAGTACATCCTTCAAAAGCTTGGCACCTCTAAAATTTGGACTCTAATTGTTAGAGCTAATGATTTGATCAAAAATAACACTTCACGGTATCCTAGAAATGATCATAGTCTCAAATGTTGGGATGGTCCTATTCTTGGCAACAAACCTGTGAGCTCTCTCATGTTGAGGGGCCTTCATTTATCCATGAAAAAACTCGGTGCGGAAAAACTTGAACATCTCATTGATTGAGAAGGAAGTTCACCTAAGTGATCTCATCTTAATGGCCTTTCTAAACAACACCAAAAAGAGTGGATGCTAATCAATAAGAAACATGTGGGCATCATTCCTACAAATTCTTATAGTGCTGACAATCTATTTTGGGCATGCTAAGCTCCACAAGTAGCTACTCAATCAAGTCCAGTGCTCATTGTCTCCAAGAAGGGGAACTTCGTGATCACTTTCTACATAGAATATGGAATTTCAGCATTACCCCAAAGTTAAAATGTTTCAATGGCTTGTTAGGCAAAACAGGATAAACTCCACAGATAGCTACTCAGTAAGGGCTTGCACTCATTTTCTCCAAGAAAGGGAACCTCATGATTGCTTTCTACATAGCATATGGAATTTCAGCATTATTCCCAGAACTTAAATGTTTGAATGGCTTTTTAGGTAGAATAAGAATCTCATAGGTGAAAACCTCATTAAGAGGGGCATCTTGGGACCTCATATTTACTTCAGATGTTACCAAGCTTGTGAAACCCAATCTCACCTTCTCTTTGATTGTGAAGAAACCTCTTTCATTTGCATTTCTCTCTCTCTTAGCTTTGGGATCCACTTTCCAAACAGATTGAACTTAGAAATATACACTCAGCATTGGAATTATTGTTACTACAACTCACTCAAAGGCAAGCCTCATTAAATTCATATGGTCTTCCTTGCCTTTCTTTTGCATGTGGTTCATTGGGATTGACAAGAACAAATGATTTTTTGAAGACACAAATACCTCGAAAAACACCTTGATATACAAAACTCCATTGGCTGTGGTGGCTCACTTCAAGAAAAAGCAAATTTTGAATGTACTTTCTAGTGCAAAACTTCAATTTCTCAAAAAAATGGAACCCTGTGGATTTCATCAACAACTCTCAAGCTCACTACCTCTCTCATACTTCATTTCAAATACCCTGCTCTCCTTTTTGACAGTGCGTCGAAATCCCATCCTGGTATTGCTATTGCTGGCAATGTGCTATGGTCTGGACCACAACTTAAGATATTAGACTTCAGCATAAATCTCAGGCACGCCTTCAACAATGTTGCTGAATTTGTGGGCTCCAAGTTCAGCCTCCTTGCAGCCACAGAAAAGCTCAAGAATCTTACTATTTATGAGGATTTTAAATTGATAATTTGATGCCTCTTAGGTAAATAAGTGGTTAGATCTGTCCAACATCATCTTTTGCTAAATCAGGTTTCAAAGATACTTCAAGATTTTGAACACAATAGCTGGCAGCATATTCCTAGAAAGTTGAACTCTCTTGCCACAGAAAGGCCAATGAAGGCATGCAGTTATGTCCCCTTTCACCTCGTAAATGACAAATATACATATGAAGAGCCGATACCCCTGATAGTCTTTGAGCACTCCACTGGCTTGATTGGACCTCACTTGTTCTGGTTTTTTTTCTCTTTTGTCAAACATCAACTATATATTTTTGTTACATTTTTTTGTGATTAAATAAAACCTTTCCTTTTTAAAAAAATATTAAGAAAAAGAAAAGATTTGTACATATTCCTCACAAAAGGACCCTTAAAGCGCATGAAATAGCTGGACTGCTTTATGCTAACCTATGAATTCACTTTAGTTTGCCAAGTTCCATTGTTTAAGGTATCATGCTTTGTGGGACCTTTTTAAATACATTGCGGGAAAAAATGGATATTAAATTGAAAAGGTCAACAATTTTCCATATACATCCAAATGGGCCAACCTGAGTGGTAAATAGAATGTTAGTTCATCTCTTAAGAGAATACAATAGGAAGCAATCTAACACTTGGGAGGAAATTTTGGCTTATATTCAGTATGCATATAACAAAGCTTTACAATTTTTTACTAATAAATCTCCATATAGCTACTCAACACCTAACCCCTTTGATGTTGCAATAGGGCAGCTTGACAAGAAAGAAGACAAAGTGGACTAGAAAATTCATAAGGCCAAAAGGTTCGTTGAGAAAAAGTTGGCAAATACACCTTCAAGTGCAAGAGAGGTTGAAAGAGTCTCAACCTAGGCATAAGACTAGACATGACTAGCATCATGTTGAGCTCAAATTCCAAAATGAGACAAGCTTTGGTTGTACTTAAGCAAGCAAAGACTCAAAGGAGAAGCCAAGAAGCTTAAGCCACTAGGTATGGTTAATTCAAATTGTTGAACAAGTAGGTAATAATGTTTTCAAACTGAGTTTTCCACCTTATATGTAGGCCTATTCTGTAATTATGTTGAGAATTTACTTCTCATGAGCCTTCAATGCAAGATGACGAAGAGTAATTGTTGCCTTCAATTGAAGACATTGTGCCAAATTAGCAAGTAGAGTTGGATAAGGATATTCTATGCAAGTGAAAAGAAGAGTGGTCTAGGAGACATGACAAGTTGGTTTGACAGGAGAAAAACTAGGTTAAGTGAAATGGCATCCTAAAGACATGCTAAGGGAATTGTTTCCTTGTCTACTGAGTTCCTACTATTTTGGGGACCAACAACCTCTTAATGGAAAGGTCTGATCCGAATAGATCAAACATGTTATTCAACATTGGCTAAAATCATCGTGAACACATTTTCTTGAAGACTTATTTCTCAATGACGACACAATACATAGGACCCATTTACCTTGAATGACCTTAAGAAGTAAAGACAAGTACAACAAGACACCTAAGCGATCCAGACATTGAAAAGAATAAAACCATTATGAAGAAGAAGCATCGGTGACAAACTTGACCCTAATCAAAACGGTCTTACTATGTCAATTGTGGCCAAGAATGTCTTTGATGTGATTGTGCAGATGGGACAATTTCAACCATAGCTGAAACCATCCCAAATAAGACAAAAAGAAGAGGCCACAAATAAGGAAGGAGCTGGAGCATTTGGAATTCCACTTCTCAACATTATGAAACATTTAGGTTTCCTTCCAAAGCTCCCTTGTAACTGTTGGGCTATAATATCCCTTTTATGGCATTGAGAAGGAGCTCTCTTCAGCTGCAATTGACGATAATTGTATTTGGTTGCATCAATCGAGTAGTCTCATGCATGTTGGAGAGTACTTGGAAAAGTAAGAGAGAAGTAGGATTGTTGTATAGATGTTTGGGCATTCTTTTGAATGTGTAAACTGTAAAATGTCCATGAAAGCTTCGAAAGGGTATTAAACCTCTGTAAACCAACAAAGAGTTAGAGACTATGAGAAGGTATTAAACCTCTGTAAACCAACAAAAAGTTAGTGACTTGAGGAGGCAATCCCTCACTCTTCTAGATTTTTCTCCCAAATTGTTTTCTCCAGGTCAAAGACTGTGTTTTGTTCCAATTTCATGCTTATTCTTGCTCTTTAATTGCTGTTATGATCTTCCATAATTACGTTTGGAGTTAACAACAGCAAATTTGAAACAATAGGACTGTTTTCTTCATGTTTTGCATAATGACCAGCAACTTAATTAGTCAAATTGTGATTGTAACGCCTTGCATTTGCATTGATTGAACATGTAGTGGATTCCAGACTTGTTAAGGATTATAAATGAAATGCTACAATGGCACCGCCACCAACTACGCCAAAGCTTTGTTTCTTATTCATTGTATTTGATATTTTCTCAATTTTGACAGGACCAAGATAGTACCCAATGTGTATTGGATATAAAATTGCAATCAATATATATATTAAAGATGATTATGTCTTTTTGTGGATCTTACTACCCTTTCACCAGTTTTTTTGTCTTTCTAAAAGTAGACTACGTTATTTGAATTCCATAGGAATTGAATATTCTAAAACAATCCCCTAAAAGGAAGGAATTCTAGAGCAATTTCGTTGCCAGGGGAAGGTCGAGCAATTGTTTAAAGCCTGCAGGGCACACTTCCCATTTTTCACCTTCATATATAAACCCAGTATTTCATGAAGAATCACTTTAAGGAAAATTATTTTTTTACAGTGTCACCGGGTGGTGGGAAACTCGGAAATTATTAAATAGCACAACTTTGCTCGTACACGGGCAATAATATAGAGTTACTTACCATTGCAAAACATGGGCTTAAGGACCCATGAATGTCATATTATAAGGTTTGGAGATCATAAATCCGAATGCATACTATGCTACTGAGTGGTGAATGAGAGAAGATGTAGATATTTTCCATGATTCTTATCCACTCGAAGTAACAAACAGCATGAGCAGTCAAATATCTAGCTACTGTGTTGCTATGTGAAGCTCCTGCTAGTGCTATGAAAACCTTGTGAGACGAACCCATGCAGCCAAATACTGGGCGAAGACAAGGAGCGCGCAACTCCGTTATGGAATTGAAGTACAAGATAGATCATGGCATAAGAAATGCAAGTTCAGTGACACTTGTTAGTGAACCCTGCGGCTGAATCTGGGAGGGTAAAAGCACCAAAATTAGTATTTACTAATTGGAAGAGTAATAAAAGAAACCTGGTACGAGTGGGAGTAAGCTGAAAAACAGCGGAATGAAGCCTCGTTTCTGCCTTCATCTCTGTTTCTGCTTCTACTTCTGCTTCCACCCGATCTGTGCAAGCGAAATCAAATACACCCTTGCTCTCTACTTCCCCTTAAACCAGCGCCATCGGCATCGGCATCGGCACTAGTAGGTGCATTCATGACAAGCCTAACCAACACAGCACGTTGTAGTAACAGACTACTCGACTTTTTTCTCGGCTGTGAAAGGGAGCGTTTCTTGCTGTATGCAAGAACGTCAAATCCTTTGCAAACACTGCTCTTGAGCCGTGTCGTGTCTTTTGTTTGAAGTGATTTCCCAGGATTTAACCTTTTTTGCAACTGAGATTTTGTTTGGGTAATTTAATTTTATCGATGATGGGCCCCGGCTCCTCCTCCGCCTCCGGGGCTTGGCATGTAACCTTACCAAAGAAATATAATAGGTAACATCACTGTTTTCAACGTTAAACGTTTCAACAAAAGGTTGGTGTCCAGTAACCTTCATTAACCTAAAAGCAGATACTTTGAGTAAAGTTTTAGTTTCCTACAACCAGATAACTCTTTATTTTAAAAGTTTCACATTTTTTTAAGAATCAATTTTTTTTTTTTTTTAAATTTAAATATGGATTCAAGGGTTTTTTTTTTTTTAAGTAGTAGATGTCACTTGTTCATTTAAGAGTGTGATGTGTTAATTTGTACTTGGATGTTGTATAAAAAGACAAATCTTAATTCTATTTTGTCAATCTAAGCATCATATCATGTTGTCATTCAAACATCAAAGCATTAATTATATCATTAGTTTGCATCCACATATACACTTAGCAACAAATTAGGATATTTTACATGGTTATTTTTTACAAAATTATTTAATTAGAATTTACGTTTTTGACCAAAGGAGAAATCCTTGCTTAGAAACTTCCTAAGGTATTCATCAACACTATTTGTTTTCATATACAAATTGCAAACATCAAGGTGAGTAGTTTCCAAGCAATTAGAAGTGTATAGTTCATTTATGCACACAGAGTTTGATTTTACAAACAAGTTTCATTTTTACGAGCATGGAGATAAGTTCCACAGGCACGTGTTTGAACCAAGACATGAAACGATTCAATTAATCATAGTTTATCAACATTAGATATGATCACAAATGCATAAAGATCACAAAGTGACAATCTCTAAAAAAAATAGTTGTACAAAAAGCTAAGTCTTAATCACTTTGTTATTTTGAAGAGTGTAATTACATATCAATCATTGTCTTGGCTCCTAAGACTAGGGTTATTTGCTTAATTGTGTTGAGTTCATTACTTTACTCTATATTATATGAAAGATTATGTTTATTTTCTCGTTTTGGTGAACCTATCTAATCCCCTACCCTCTTAGGTCTTGGCCTTTAGGATTTATTTATAATTTTATTTATTTTTAGATCTTAAACTTTCTATTTTTTTAAGTTTTATGCTATACACTTTTTTTAATGATTTACAAGGACTAGGTTGTGTTCATGACAAAGTCTCACTATCATCCCACTCTCCCCTTGAGAAGAAACCTTCATTTGTATCCTACATTGGCCAATACTTAAGATGAGAGTGGAATAAGTCAAAATCTAACTAATTGTTGGCATTACAATTCGCACCTTTGGAGTGTGTATTGGCAACGGATAGCTATACATAGAATTAGCTGCTCTTCAAATTAGGAGGGGAAGCTCTCTCTTTTGTTGTTATTGTGTAAAAAGTAAAGTGATCTAATTTTCATCTTTTTACTCAACGACAGGGTACAAGGTTGATAAACTCAATGCGTTGTGGCTAAGGTTTTCTCTGGTTTCTATGGGCCTTAACTGCAACTAGGCTAAACTATCAAGTAAAACAGAGCAAGAGGGTGTAGGAGAAATATTTGGGGAATGGTTGGATCACTTGGGTCGACCGTCTCTCAGAATACATCTAAAAGCTTTAAACTATCATATCTATGCTGGAATAAGGTCTTATGCAAGAAAACACTCATACGGTAAGTTAAATCTCAGGATTCCCAAGGAGGTGACGGCACATGTTCGAGGTGTAGGTTGAGATTTAGATTACTAGAAACAACAAAGAATGATGAACTGGATAACAAGATTTTCGAGGAGGTGACGACACCTGTCTAAGGTGTAGGCTAAAATCTAGATCATAAAACAACATCAAACAATAACCATTAATCTCCAAATTTCCAAGAAGGAGGAGGCACATGTCCAAGGTGTAGATTGAAACAATAGATTATAAAAACAAATGTTGATAGAACTTGAAACTTTGGATCAAATTGCACATTCGCCTTTTGATTTACAAAGATTTGGGACAAAAAAGGTATGAAATCATACACAATTTCTATCAAACCAAACAATTCTCATCCAAGAGCAAACAGATATTGACTTGCAAGTTTGTTGGCACAACAACGCGGCAATTTTGTATAGTAATAAAAGTTAAACAATAATGAGAAAGGCTACTCTTATTTAGAGAAGCTCAAAGGAGTAGGGAACCCTAAAATCTCCTTGAGTTAACACTTAGTTCTTGCTAATCTACAAGATTTATTCCTATGTCTAAAATTAGGTAACCTAACAGTTAACTGGAAAGTCTACTTCAGTTAACTAATTCTAAACTAAAACATAACTCCAATATACAAAGGTGTCTCCAAAATAGACATGCACAATTTGTGGGATAGTGAGTTAACTTGGAAAGAGGCATCAAGTTAACTCTTGTGTCTAATGTCATCTTTGGAAGAGTGGGACGTCCTAACTGACAATTCATTGCCCATGAACTTGAGTAATCATCTCTTGCAACCAGTTGTTAACTGTCTCTTCATCTGGAGATCATCACATGCCTCAATTGTCGTCTTACTACTTGTCAGCAACTTGAGCAATCCTAGAAATATCTACACATTTCAACTGGTAGTTTACTAACTAGTAACTTGGGCGACTCTATAATTGGTGATGACCTTCATTTCTTATGTTGCTTTATGCTTTTGATGCATTGCTTGAATTTTCTCAATGGAAGAGTGTTGTATGATGAAATCGTGAAGTTTGACTGCGAACACTTTGGTTGTTCACCATAACACTGCAGTATTTAGTGAAATCCTCTATAATACATTGAAGGTTTGATAATCCAGAAAGGGCATAGGAGTGAGTGTGGTTTCAATAGAATCTCAAATAGGTCTTCCATGAAGGTTTGATCCTAGTGTTAAAAACTTGTAGGAGGGTGATCCCACAATACCGGTTTACAATTTTTGGCCAAACTGGACATTGAACTAAAAAAAATTAACAAAATTTTCACTTTCAGGCACCTATAGTTGCTAAATCATGAGTAATTTGAAGATGATGCAAACTAGTGATTTGTGACATTTTGTTTATAGATTCTAAATATATTTTTTCAATTTGTTTTGGAATTAGATTTCATTTATTTTTCCATCTCCTTCAAAAACTAGTTTTTAATAGTAAACACCATTTTTAAAGAGTGGTGTTCACCGTATACAACATAAAAAAATTTCTATGAAGGATAAAATTCTTTTTTTTTTTTAATTTAGATTTTTAACTATGATATCTAGCACTTTCATTTGGTTTCATAGTGTTTTATTGGATATCTTTTTCTTAATTAAGTTTTGAAGTCAAACCAATTAGAATTTAAACATAGGCATACCGTATACAACATAAAATAAATTGTATATATCAAAATTCAATTATTATTTTTTGTTGGATCATGGACATCAATCCTAGCACAAACACATTTTTCAAAAAAAAATTGGTAATCTACTATTTTTTCACATGTGTAGAATAAAGAGCTTAATTTTCGATGAAAAACCTACATTCACAAGAAATAAAAAATTAAATATACTCAAAATTATACTTTTTGGGAAGCTTATAATAAGGACTACATACTTACAAAAAATAAATTTTAAATGAATTCAGTTGATCCCCCAAAAGGTAAATCAAAAGTAGTTTTTTATCAACATTTTGATAGGTGTAAAGGAGACTCCGTTATAGGTATCATTTAAAACTAGCGGGGTTTCATCCAAGGGGATTTGATCTAAGGTGGTTTGATCAAACCCTCTTAAATTGGAATCCTTTAAATTGAAATTTTCAAGGCCTAAATCATTATATTTTCTAAAAATATTTGATTTAAAAAAAAATGGGGATATCCCAAAAAGTGTAAATCACTATTGTGGGATCACCCAGGAAACTTGCAAAGCTAAGTTTGTAAACACCTTCAATAGAGTCAATCCAATCTTGAAACACAATGTCCTTGCATCTTGTTTATCCTTTGCATCATTATTGGTATTAGAGCCAAGTTAAGCCAAGAAAATAAGGGTTAATAATCCAATAAGAGAAAGATGCCTCCAAGACTCAATGTTGTTGAAAGGGTGGCAAAAAGAATAGCAACACAATTGGGAGAAGCCCTTGCTAGAGAAATGAGGGAAAAGAGAGTCAGTTTGGATGCAAGACTCATTGCAGTGGAGGACAAAAGGAGTGGTTACAGGCAATATGAGTGACCAAGAAGAAGAAGTGGTTAATGAAGCACCTTAGGAAGAAGCTCAAGAAGAGAGGGATGTTGATGATATGAGGATGGAAAGATTGTTGAAAGAATTCAAGGGTGAAGGAACCAAGGTGAAGATGGACCTTCTAGTATATACAAGTAGTTTTAATGGTGAAGAACTTCTTTATTGGATAGGGGAGTTAGACAAGTACTTTGAATTTGAGGATGCGCCTCAAGAGTAGCAAGTAAAGTTGGATAGGACCAAATTGAAATGTCATGCATCCCTATGGTGGGATTATGTTTAGGAAGAAAGGAAAATCCAAGATTACTTCTTGGGATAGGATTATTGCCAAGTTGAAGGGAACATTCTTGCTAGGTGACTACATGACTCAGTTGTATAGGAAGTTGCAGAACTTGAAACAAAAGGATATGGGAAAACAAAAGGATATGGGAGTGAAAGAGTACATTGAAGAATTTTATAAGTTGAGTATTAGATCAAGACGTGCATGGAGGATGATACTGACAAGTTTGCAAGATACCTTAATGGGTTGAAGTATAGCTTACAAGATGAGTTGATCCTTACAAGCCCTAGGACACTTGAAGAATGTTACCAACTAGCCTTAAAGGCCAAGGAGAAGTTGAATAGGAAGCAAGAAAAGAAGAATAGAGGTAGAGGAAGGACTTGTAGAGGTAGAGGTTTGTATGTTGGTAGAGGACAATCACAAAGAAATCAAGGTGAGTCAAGCACCTCACAACAACAAGCACCAAGTTTAAGAGGAGGTTTTAGAGGAAGAAGGCCTAACTTTAGGGGCAGATTTGGACAAAGAGGATGATTAAATGGTTTCACAGAAAAATACTACAAGTGCAACAAGTTTGCAGGTCATCAAGCTTGGGAGTGTTCATAAGAGCAAACAACTACCTCCTTTAGGAATGAAATAACTCAAGTTGCTCAAGGAGGAGATGAAGAAAGTTTTAACTCCTCACAACAACCAGAAGAGCCAGAGAAAGGAGAATCCTTGCTGATGAGAAGGGCATTGATCAAGGTTCCAATGGAGAAGGAGCCACCTCAAAGGAAGTCATTATTTCAGATTGTTTGCAAGTGCCAAGGTAAGTGTTGTCAAGTTGTTATAGATTCAGGCAGTACTAATAATCTAGTTGTTGTTGAGATGGTAGAGAAATTGAATTTGAAAATATTACCACATCCTACACCCTATAAAGTCTCATGGTTGAATAAGGGGCAACAAGTATTAGCCAATGAACAATGTTGGGTAGAGTTTCAAATAGGAAGGTATAAAGACAAAATGTTATGTGATATCATCCCTATGGATGTACACCATGTGTTTTTTGGTAGGCCTTAGCAATATGATAGAAAGACAATGCATGATGGTAGGAAGAATGTCTATGTTTTGGAGAAGGATGGAGTTAGCTACACCTTAGAACCTTTTGTCATATCTTAATTTCATTGCCTGCATTTATTAATGTTGAGTTAATTGAAATATTTGAAAATTGGAGTTTATCATTTATTGTCTATGAATTTGATAAAATGCAATGACATATTGAAAATGAATATCTTGCAATTTTGTGATTTAAGAAAATTATTTCATAAAATTATCAGTTAAAGGTTACTCATAAGTGGGAAAGTGTAAGAATGTGTGTGCAGGAGTAGGTTGAAGGATGAGAACTTGATTGAGGTGGGAACACTTAGCCAAAAGATCACGATAAGCAATAATGGAATTTGGAATCTCACACACCACAGTAGACCATGATATCTGCATTTGTTTGAAATTGATAAATATCTTTTTTATATTGTGTGAAACCATAATTGGTAAACAAAGCAATTTTTGTTAAAGAAACAAATTTAGTGTATTATTACTTTACCTTGTCTATTTTAAAGTTGATATTGTGTGATATTGGAAATGCATTCCATCACATACAATTATCAAATGAAAAACAATTGTATTATTTATTCTTTTTGATGAACTTAAAAATAGTCTTTTGAATAAATGGGATAAATAAAATAAATAACATGTATGTTTGTGAATCCCTTTATTGAAATAAAGACATGTATATGTATAAATATACATACATACATATATATACATATATGGGTAAAATCATATATATAAGAGTATATACATATATAACTGCATTTCCTTGGGTTTAATTTTTATTTGAAAACAATGAATTCGTGGTTAAATATATAACTCCCATAATGAATGGGATAGGGGTCGACCCCCCTTGCATGTTAGAAGTAGTAGAAAATGCCCATAAAATAAAAGGGAGTGGGCGACCAAACTAAAGAATATGAAAACCAGAAATTTAAGACCACTATCTCCAAAATTAGAAAAGAGATATTTGTGGTTAGCAGGAGGATTTGAAGAGTTAATTTAGAAAAAAACAAGGGAGATAAAAAAGGATCGACAGAGGATGAAAAATAAAAAGGGGTTGAGAAGTTAAAAAATTATCAGGGAAAAATCACCAGAATCACATAAAAGGAGAGGTAATTTGAACCCCTCATTGATGCTTCCTTTGAAATGAATTAATACTCTTTCATATGCCTTATTTTGGTGAATTTCAAGTTGTTCATGAGGCGTTGTTATGCATTTTCATGGTTTTCTATTCATGTATTGCCTCTGTAAGTCGACCCTTGTTGACTCGTGTTGGTTTTGTTGGGGCTAAAGCCACCATAGTGAACTTGTATTTTGTTATGCATAGCATACATGGGTAACAGTTAGATTTTTGTGATGGGTTCTGACCTGTATGCACTACCTTCTAGAAGTCGAGGTCGTTCGGACCATCCAGTGTTAATGTATTTTCTTTATCACAAAACTTTGTTTAATGTTGCATTATTTGGGTCGACACCTTTATGGTGATCGGCGTATAATATTTCAACAATGCCCTGTGGGCATCGAGCCAAGATAGCCAAACGATTTATATTGCTATGATTTTTGTACTCTTCCATCATACTCTATGAGAGATAGAAGGCTTAGAACGATGCTATCGTTCAATGTATGTTAACGATGTCGATGTTATTTTGACAGTATCCAACCATCTCTGGACACAGGTATAAAAGCTATTTGGATCATCATGTGAATGCATGCATGTATATATATATATATATAATTATATATATGTATATATGCATATATACATACTCACTGTCGAAAATTCCAATGTTACAATTAGAGTCGATGAACATCTAAACTTTGTTATTTTATGAATATTTTTGAAGGATGTTTCATTTTATTGTGGGTTGAACCGTAGAAAAATAACTATCAGATAAATGAATAATATTTAATAAAACCGATAACATGTTATCAATATCATGATAACATACCTATCGAAACCTCTATCTGAAAATTTCACCATTGAGGGAACAAAGCATCCATTTTCATTTTCAATATATTGATGTTGTTTAAGTAGATATTATAATGGTGTAATTAAATTGAACAACATATGGTCTTGTTGACCAGAAACAGAACAAACACAAAATCTAAATTGAATTAGACTTAAAAGGTACATTTGTTCTGTATGATATGTTATCTCTCTAGTATTGATTATTGTGGATATTGTAAATCAATCATGTTAGATAAGTGACTGTGGAATAAATGTTACATTTTTATTTCAACATAGACTAGTTATCATTGAAAGATTAAATGGAGCATCTGAACAAAGTTGTATTTTCTTTTTTGAATATGTATTTCCTGTATGAAGGGAAGCTTTTATTTTTCTATTCAAAATGTATACGCATATTCCAACTATTGTTCATTTTTAGGCATATATGTGTACATGCATAAATGCTTCATTTATGCACTTACGCATACATGCGGTATACCTTTTGATTCATCTTGATTTATTCACTGATTAATGAACTTTGTTTGCAAAGGAAAGAACTGTAGAAATGGAACAATATAGATTTTCAATACGTGTCTTAATAGAAAGATAGACGCATGATGAATAGATGAATGGTTATACTTGATTTAGATGGAATATATGTGGGAAATGTTGAAATGGAATGATACAAGAATTCAATGGTAGATTGTAGCACACTAGAATATGATGTTGCTAATAGATGGTCTAAAAGGGAGGGATACCCCTTGATATGATGAGATTTTCTTTCGGGAATGGGTGCTAGAGAGTGTAGATTTTCTTTTCCAAATCTAACCTAAGATGCATTTTATGCAACATGAGCTTGGCCAAGCTTTGCAGTCATTTTATTTACAAAAGAGACTGTTATTATTTATCCTCTCTCTGTTGTACTTTCTTATTTACCTAACATGGAACTTTCATATTCTAGCTATATATGGAAATGCATGTAATTAGGCACGCACAAATTCCACCTTGCAAACTATATCTCTTGCTAAGTGTTTTGTGTAGGGTTGGGTATTCTTCGACTGACTGAGGAATTCCAAGGAAGCATTTCTTCGTGGTTGGGTGGAAAATCACCTCAACCATGCTCTTATCCATCAGTGGAGGCAAGCTATTACAAAGGAATCATATCAAAATTCTATTTATGTAAATGTATCATTGATATAACTGATGAGATTGTTGTAATAGATGAAATTGATGTATTGATGTATTGAATTTGAGGCGTTGAGTGCCAAGTCAAATTTGTAAATTGACTATTGACATTTGGAAATGAATATATATTCAGATATTTTTGTTTATTTATGGACATGAAATTGCTAAATGGAAATAGCTATGGGATTTATGTCATAAATTTTATATTCATAATGTCAATTTTAATTTATTGAAGAAAATCTAGTTTGGGCATGTTACACCTTTTAAGGAGGAAGATAAAGACCAAAAGGTGGGATCAAGTGTGATGTTAGTGGGTGAAAAATAGTTTCTAAAGACAATGGAAGAGGAAGAGGTAGGTTTCGCAGTGATGATTAGACCTAGGACTGCCATAAATAACAACAAGAATTGATGAATTGTCTTGAGAAATACAAGATATGTTGAAGGGGTATGCAGATATAGTTGTTGATGAACTTTCAAATTCCTTGCCTCCAATGAGAGATATAGACTTTATACCAAGGGCTAGGCTACGTAACAAAGCATGCTATAAGATGACACCCCAACAAAATGAAGAAATCAGAAAACAAGTACAAGAGTTGTTTGACAAAGGGTTAATCAAGGAGAGCCTTAGTTCTTGTGTAGTTCCAACTATTTTGGCACCTAAGAAAGGAGGTGAATGGAGGATGTGTATTGATTCTATGGAAATAAACAAAATAACAATTAGATATAGGTTTCCACTACCAAGAATAGAGAACTTAATGGATTGTTTGTGTGGGGCAAGTTACTTCACAAAGATAGACCTCACAAGTGGATACCACCAAATAAGAACCAAAAAAGGAGATGAGTGGAAAAAAACGTTCAAAACTAATGAGGGCCTTTATGAGTGGCTTGTTATGTCATTTGGCCTTTCTAATGCACCTAGCACCTTCATGAGGCTTATGAATGAGGTCCTCAAGCCATACATTGGTAATTTTGTTGTTGTTTACTTTGATGACATATTGGTTTTCAGTTCTAACAAAGAAGAGCATTTGCATCATTTGAATTTGGTGTTGAGAAGGCTATAAGGCAAAAAATTGATGATCAATATGAAAAAGTGTGAGTTCATGAAGACAGAACTATTGTGCCTTGGTTTTTTGGTTTCAAAGGGGATGTTGAAGATGGATCCAACCAAAGTGAAGGAAATATTGGAGTGGCCTATACCTAGATCAATCATAGAGGTAAGAATTTTCCATGGTCTTGTAAGCTTTTACAAAAAAATAATCAAAAATTTCAGTCATATATGCGCACCTATCATAGACACTATAAAAGGGGTTAAGAAAGGGAAGTTTGTATGGACTGAGAAAGTTGATAAGAGTTTAAAATATCTGAAAAAGAGAGTGACTAATCATCCTATCTTGGTTTTACCTAACTTTGACAAGGTCTTCCAAATAGAATGTGATGCTAGTGCACACGCAATAGGGGAAGTTTTGAGCCAAGACAATAAGTTGGTAGCATATTTTAGTGAAGAATTGAATGATGCAAAGAAGTACTCATCATATGACTTGGATATGTATGCCATCGTTTCAATCACTTAAGAAATGGAGACATTACCTTCTACCTAAAGATTTTGTGGTATATAAAGACAATCATGCACTTCAATTCATAAATAGTCAAGAAAAACTTAGTCAAAGGCACATTAAGTGGGTTGAGTACTTACAAAATTTCACCTTCACAATCAAACACAAGAAGGGGCAAAGTAATAAGGTGGTTGATGCTTTAAGTAGAATGGTAGTAATGGTGAAAGAAATTTAATTAAGAAGTGTTGGGATTAAATCACTCAAGGAGATGTGTGAGAATGATGAGGATTTCAAAGAAGTTTATGAAGTTTGCAAGTATCCTATTAACACTAATAGAAAGAAGTGGCTAGATTATCTTATACAAGATGGTTTGTTGTTTAAGGGAGCAAAACTTTGTGTGTCAAAGTGTTCTATGAGGGAAAATATCATTAAGGAGAAGCATTGTGGGAGTATGATAGGTCATTTTGGCCTTGACAAGACACTAGAACAACTAAGAAGGAATTACTTTTGGCCAAAAATGCAAATAGATGTAAGAATATTTGTGGAGAGGTGTACCATATGTCAAAGAAAAAGGGAGTAGCACTAATGTAGGATTATACCAACCTTTTCTCATTCCCAATAGGCCTTGGGAATCCATTAGTATGAACTTTATTATGGGGTTTTTAAAGACTTAAAGGAATTTTAATTCAGTTTATGTAGTTGTTGACAGGTTTTCCAAGATGGCCCACTTTATCCCTAGAAAAAGTACAAGTGATGCTTCATATGTTGCAGGTTTTTTCTTCAAGGAGGTTGTTAGACTTCATGGATTGCCTTTGAGCATAGTTTCTGATAGAGATAGTAAGTTTATAAGACACTTTTGGAGAAAATTATGGAGG
Source organism: Sequoiadendron giganteum (assembly GCA_007115665.2). Classification (NCBI taxonomy): domain Eukaryota; kingdom Viridiplantae; phylum Streptophyta; class Pinopsida; order Cupressales; family Cupressaceae; genus Sequoiadendron; species Sequoiadendron giganteum. The sequence continues at coordinate 388,330,976 of CM021108.1, read as the reverse complement.
AAGTTTGGTACAAATCTCAATTTTAGCTCAACCTACCACCCTCAAACAGATGGCCAAACTGAGGTGGTCAATAGAAGCTTAGGTAACCTACTAAGATGTATTTCAAAGGATCATCCTAAACAATGGGATCTTGTGTTACCCCAAGCAAAGTTTTTTGATAATGACTCGGTGAATAGGATCATTGGCAAGAGTTTGTAGTGAATTTGCAATCTTTAATTTTGTTAACTAAAGTTTTGGAGCACCTACCTTCACTGTTAGTTTCAAGTTGTTAAGTTGTTTTATGTTAATCGTCAAGTTTTTTATTCATTGCTATTCAAATGTTTCATAGTTTCTTTACATGTTTTCCTCTTTAGCAATTTACACACTTATTAGTTTAATCATTTCAATACTTTCTAGTTTAGTTGTTATGATTTTTAGACTAATAATTTCCTGCTTTTTAGTTTAGTTATTTCAAGCTTTCTAGTTTAGTGGCCTTCTAGTTAAAGTTTCATTTCACTTGTCCCAACTACTTAGAAAATCTAAGAGAGATAGTTGAGGAGTTTCCTATTGTATATAACCTTGAACACTACCCAATTGATATTTGATGTACTTTTCAAACTAAAGAGATAGGACCTAACAATAGCCTATCACTTTTTGATGTTGTTGTCAGGAACCTTCCTTTTCTAAGTGTTAGTAGGAGATACCTTGAATACCTCTTTTAGGCACAAAAGTAGTCCTTGGCCTTCCTTTTCTGCATGGTCAGGAAACGAGGCCCCCACAGAAGATTCATACCAAAAATCCCCCCAAACGACGTACCAACCACAAGTAGGGAAGAAGAAATCTCAACTCAAGAACTATTTGAAGAATTGATCAAGCAAAATCAACCTAAGACCTTCCTGTATACCCAAAAAGATAACATATAGTTCTAGAGGAGCATATTCCTCTACAAACCCCATAGCCTCGCCCATTTAAGTGAACTTTTGAGGAGGAACGAATACCCTTCAACATTATGGGTGATCATAGAAATTATCCTCCTCCACTGCCACGTACATTCACTTATCCTATTGCTATCGATGCAGATGATGATACAAATATGAAAAATATTTCTTCAACCTTATTGCCAACCTTCCAAGGTGTGTCTTTTGAAGACCCTAACCAGTTTCTCTTTGAGTTTAAAGTCTTGTGTCAGACATATGACTACAAAATGATAACCAAAAATTAAATCCTTTTCCCTCTACTTTGAAGGACTCAACAATGCGATGGTTCATGGGACTAGCCTTAGGATAAATAACCTCATGGGATGACATGGAGTCTGACTTTCTAGATAAATACCAGAGCTACTGTACAATTAGCGATAAGAAGGAAGAGTTGTTCAAACTAAGGCAGAACAAAGATGAGAGCCTAGAAGACTACTTAGATAGGTTTGGCTTCTTATCTAAATGATGTGGCAAAGAAGCCATAAGTCTGGAGATTTTAAAGACCATATTTCTTAAAGGTCTTGATGAAGATGCTCGAAGGAGCCTAGATTTAATGGGAAAAGGAGATGTGTCCCAACTGGGACTCGACGATATCACTGAATTATGTTGAAACTTCTCTTGTACTCAAGGAGGGATCCAAAAGTATACTCTTTCTAAAGGTTCCAATGAGATAGGAAAATTGTGTGAGGAGATAACCAACCTTAAAACTGACATCCTGGTTCAATTAAATACCGCATTAGATGGAATATAAGCTAAAAAGAGAAATCCTGAGACCTTATCCATCTATTGCCCTAGGTGCCGAAATAAACATCTGTTAAGGGAATGCCCTTTGGACAAAGGTTAAAAAATTGGTGTTTGTCAAGTTTGTGACAAAGACCGTCCCACTGAGTAGTGTGAGCTTTTGAATTCCATCAAGAATTCTAAGAAAAAGACATCTTTGGTTGAGGAGGAAGTTAACTTTGTAAACCAAAGAACTAGAAGGATTTTTTCCTATGGCCAAAATTCAAACCCTACCTGAAGACCTTAGAACAACTAGAATAATAATCAGTGGACAACACCTTGGCCTCAAGCACCACCTAATTGGGGGACTTACCCTTGGGGACCATCTGACTAGGCGAATCGCTCCTGGGGAAACCCTCAATGGCCCAACCAACCTCAACATTAGTGGTATCCTCAGAATCTTGCTCCTCAATGGAATCAACCTCATAACCAGTTTCATACTGGTCCCAAGGGGATGCCAAATCAACAACATAATCTTCTACTAGCTCCCCAGAACACTCAACAAAATGAGCAAGTTAATCAACCACAACTTCTGACACAACCTATTTTGAACCCAAAGAACAATCATCAGAATACCCCAGTGTATTCCATGGAATAGGATAATGTTACCGGATTCAACACTATACATTGTGGAAATATGTAATTAAGATCTAGAAAAACACTTCATCCACCGACTATTGTTGAGATATTGGATGAGCCTATTAAGGAATCTGTTGAGGCTGCTAAAATAACTCCCACATCTATAGAATGAGCCCTAGAAACTATCCAAGACAAGACCTTTCCTCCATCATCAGTTGGAGCTTTCGACCTACCTTAGGAAGGGGAGGGTCAGTCTCCAACTGAGTCTTTAAATAATTCCACCCCAAAGACAAAACCCAAGTGCCTTTTTCGAAGCATCTTAAACCAACTGTTGTGAAAGATACTCCATAAATGTCCTCATCTACCAAAACTACATTGATACAAGAAATCAAATAGTTGCAAATTGAGGTTCCTTTGATACAAGCCATTAAGGAGATTCCTGAACTAAACCAATTCATCAAACAGTTGTGTATCAAAAATATAGGGAGGAAACCAAAAAAAATATCATTCACATAAATGGTTATTTGGCTAACTTTTTGGCTAGAAAGGCTACTGCTCCAAAATACGATGATCTAGGTAGTCCACTGATAACGGTAACAATCAATAAGGTGGCAATACCTAATGCATTAGTAGACTTGGGAGCAACCATGAACATAATAACTATTGATGTAATGGAAGAGTTAGGGCTTACTAATTTGTGTCCCACAACTACAATCTTACAGATGGAAAATCAAGCCATAGCCATTCCCAAGGGTGTCCTTGAGAATGTTCTTGTCAAAGTCGATGGATGGGAATATCCAATGGACTTTCAAGTAATTCAGTCTCTTACACCAAAAGATAGTTACCCTATAATCCTAGGAAGACCATGGCTAGCTATGGTTGCAGCCAAAATTGACTGTAAGGAGGGAGGAATGACCATTTCACATGGTTCAAATAGCAAACAATTATTCTTGTATCCTCCCACCAAACCTGCTGAATATAATAAAGTCTAGATTGATGAACCAAAAGGTCCCAACGGACAGGAAAATTTAGCTTCATTGGCCATGGTAGTCATCAAAAAGCATGGTGAAGAATTGGAAGATGAATTAGAAAACATGGAAAATCTTACCATGGATTCAAGTGATGAGGAGATTTTGGACATAGAAGAGATCTTAGGACAACCCATCAACATAGGCCACAATGAATTCGATAGTACCAATTTCATGGGATTGCCTTGTCCTTTGGTGAATATCATTCCAAAAATGAAACATTTCTTTGAAGATATTGCTAGAATTCATAGAACCATACCTCATAGCTGCCCCCTTAACACTTTGATAAGACCAATGTACGTTGTTGCATCCAATCATCCGAGTGTTAAATCCATTATGTTGCTGCCAGGAAAAACTTTGAACATTAATAGTTGGTTGACCGTGTCGGAAGAACACAAATTATTTGATGTCCGGGTGAATAGGTCTAAAGCTTTTGCTTGGGACTACATAGATATGAGAGGAATACACCCAAGTGTGTGCACCCATCATATCTACACTGAGAATGTTTGACTTGTTCGCCAACCCCAACGGAGACTCAATCTTGCCTTGAAAGATATTGATAAAATTGAAATTGAGAAACTCCTACAAGTGGGGTTTATTTATCCCATTTCTGATAGTAAATGGGTTTCACATTTGGTTGTGGTTCCAAAAAATAATGGGAAGTGGAGATTATGTGTAGACTATAGGGAACTTAACAAAGTGACCCACAAAGATTATTTTCCCCTACCATTTGTAGACCAGGTTCTAGATAACTTGGCTGAGAGAAATTATTTCTCATTTTCGGATGAAAGTAGTGGTTACAACCAAATATAGGTGGCAACAGAAGACCTGGATAAAATGACTTTTACTTGTCCATGGGGAACATTTGCATATCGATTTCTCCCTTTTGGGCTACGTAACGCTCTTGCAAAATTCTAGAGAGCTATCCTAGCTATATTTGTTGAGTTGGTGAATGAGTGTGTGGTATATGGATTAATTCACTATGTGCGGTTCAACTTTTGATGAAGCTCTTCAAATTCTAGACAAAGTGTTGTAGCGATGTGAGGATCATCGTTTGTCCCTAAGCCATGAAAAATGTCTAATAATGGTAGAACAAGGAATAGTGCTAGGATACCACATCTCGACTGATGGAATAAAAGTCAATCCTAAGAAAATAAAAGTGATACAACAACTAGTCACCCCAAAAATCCAAACTGATGTTAGAATTTTCTTAGGGCATGCTAGATACTACAAAAGATTTATAAAAAACTTCTACAAAATTGCAGCTCCTATATTTTCTCTTCTCCAAAAGAATGTGGAGTTTATCTGGACACCTAAGTGTCAGTCATCATTCAAAATCATCAAGGAGAAGCACATCTCTACTCCTGTCCTTCATGGACCTAATTGGATTATCGTTCCATATTTATGATGATGCATCTGATGGTGATATTGGAGTGGTGTTAGGAAAATAAGATGAGAATGAGGGAAAGTATGTTATATAATTCATCAGTAAGAATCTGACTCCAACAAAAAGGAATTATACAACAACAAAGAAGGAATTCTTAGCTGTAATACATGAAATTAATAAATTTTGACACTACATTACAGGATACAAAGTAACAGTGTACATAGATCACTCGGCCATAAAATACCTTATGAACAAACTTGTAGTGAATGGGAGGATAATCAGATGGTTGCTACTTCTCCAAGAATTTAATGAGACAATTGTTGAAAAACCTGGGAAATTCAATGTAGTTGTGGATTTCTTATCCCAAATTAAAAAAAGATGATGGTGATTGTTATAAAGCTCAAAAATTCCACACATTCCTAATTGAGCACATCCATGTTCATTGAACATCAAAAAATAAAGTAAAAGAGATACATGTGTATAAATAATATCCATATGAGCTCAAAGCAATTTAAATTAAATGAATTTCAATTTTTCCAATTACATACACCACAAAGGGGTGTTACGAATCATCTATTTCAATGATACATCATTAATTACATTCTTGAAATGGAGTTATAATTTACAAATTAGCTTTCAAGCCATACATAAATAATATAAGAAGTACATCCATAGTAACAGAACCTCTGAACCTCATCTTCCTTGACACCACCGGTCTTCTTGCGCTGAGGCCAAGAGTGTGGTTAATGCACCTTTTCCGCCCAATCACGAAGTACATGACTTCCCCGGGTTTCTTCCTAACTCGAAGAAATCCTCGACCCTGCACGAGGAGCCTATCAACCTGGAACAATAAAGCAGGAGGGAACTCTCAATGCATGCTTGTTTACCTATATGCATTCCTAAACTAGAAAAACATATTTCTTGCAAGCGGGATGTGGCAAAGACACAATAACATAAAATTCTCTGTGTACCCACATTCGGCATCCTATTCTAGAAGTTTCTCATAAAATAAATAAATAAAGAATAGTTTCTCATGTGTTACATACAGTTGAAATATTACAGTTTCATGCATTTCTTAAGAAAATTCATGATTTAGTCTAAATTCATGATTGATTTTCTAGCAAGAATATTTTCCACATCAAGTTTTATTGTTTACATTGTTTTTCTCTATTCAATATATTCTAATTTCAATGCGAGTAATTAAATTCAAATGCTTGACTTCCATTTGTTTTCAAAACATCACAAATCATTTCAAACTCTGGTGGTTTAATGATAACAAGTTCACAACACCAAAAGGGTTTCAGTCAAGTAGAAGTATAAGCACTTAAAGAGGCGAATAAACAGTAGCGTAGTTACTCCAAATTTGAGATAACAAATGGATAAAAGATATACCATTTCTAAATAGAAAGTTTGATCGTTCTAATCTAATTTTGATCATCCACTTTTTTCATAGAATATTCTTACTTTTATTCATAAAGTAATTGCAATATTTGTATTGAAAGAATATATTTATACAAAAAGAGAATAAAAATAGAAACTTATATCATTCAGCCAATGTTACATATTTAGAACAACATCAGACATACATTTCTCTTCCTCGAAATTGGGATGTTTGTATACTTATTACCCAAGTGCATAAACACACACACACACACACACACACACACACATATATATATATATATATATATATATATATATATATATATATATATATATATATATATATATATATATATATATATATATATATATAAATATATATCTATATATATAGATATGTACGTGTTCATGAGAAAACCTTTTATATCCATTTGAGAATAATGCAAGTGCAGCCAAACATCATACAATCCTACAGCAAAATGTGCATAAAAATATATATTTATCTATTTACAGAGGTATTTATGTTTACATGTATTTTTAAGATTATTGATTTAATATATGTTTATATATATATGTGTGTATATATACATTATATATTTGTATATATATATATGTATATATATATAAATACAAAATTAAATTAAAGCTATTCATTCTTCCAATTATTTTATTTTCCACAAGATAAAATATATACAGAAGCAGGATATACACACACACACACATTTATATATATAAATATAAATATTAAATTCAAATTAAAAATGTTGAAGCGCATAGAAATCTCGATAGAGGGCAAATAATACTCATACGACATAGTGTTTGGGGAGGGCTGGCTTGGACAGCCCACGGCCTCGCATGGAGGACGCTGCCTGTGGGGGCAATGCCCTCCCCACAAGACGTGGCATTCGGGGAGGCGTTGCCTCCATAGTGCAACCTCCCCTATGGGGGGCGTGGGCTATGGAGTAGCCTCCCCCTAATGCTATTCAATCTCAATGAAATAAATTAAAAAAAAAAACACTATCAATTGTTACCATGATTTCGATGCAATTCAGAATTTTACCAGGTAAGAAAATATCAGTAATATTACTATTTATATATATATTTAAATATATATATATATATACATATATATAATTAAATATATGTGGATATATATATATATATATTTATTTCACATAATCTGGATTCATTTCCAGTTCAGAAAATTACAGAAGATGGGTACGCACCCAGACATAAAATTAGATATATTTAGATATTTGTAAATATATAAATATATGAAATTGTATACCATAGAAAGAGCGAAAAGGAATAGATTGCACAACTGAAGCAATGAATTTCATACAACAAACACCCAATTTCCAGTGAACATGAACATGCAGTTTTCAAGAGATCCTTTTAATCTTTCATAGTGAATTCTTCCAAGCTTACAATCAAAATTTAAATGCATTGGAATAGATTAAAAACCTAGAGATTACTTTCCCCTAAATTTGATTGCTGAAACCCCCAGCTGTAGAATTTCCTTTGCTCCTTGAATCTTCTGTATCTTCTTTCCAATTTCCAAAAGCTTTTTTTACAATGCTACAGACAAAGAACCCCCTTTTCTTGCACCCATTTTTCCTCATTTTTGCAGAGCAACAAGAAGATTGTAAAAAATGGTTGTGTTCCTATTACTTCATTTCTCCTTTTTAAAGATCTCTCCTCATTTCCCAAAAACCTAATCTTGAATATAAAGAATTAAATAAAATTTACTTCTTGCACAACTTTTTTTTTTAATTTAATAATTAATCTTATTTAATTACAAGTTAGCATTTTTCGAGAAAAACAAATATTGGAATACACTTTTATATTTGCAATCAAATATGGAAACATAAGCAAGGAAATTGACATGAATTGCTATCCAATTGATTACTTTAAATAATACAAAATAACATTTAATTGCATATATAATTATTTAATTAAACTAGAATTGATTCTTCCATTCTTTTAATTGCATATATGAATATAAAAAAATAACCATTTAAATTTACCAATAATAAAAAAATCATCCAAGTCACATGCTATATGCATCTATATGACATTAAGTGTTTTGTGTATGATCGAGAACACCATTCCTGCTTTACCCTGCCAAGAAGCTAATCTCCCCTACTTTAGCCACACCCTTGGTCTTCGACAATCTACAACTCCAGTACACTCAAGCAACCAAAATGAGATTAGTATCCAGATAGAATCAAATCAACTTAACTCATAAGATCATAATGCATTAATTCTAAATATCACCTTTCCATTTGCATCACTTTCAAAATAAGACGATATTTCATTCATTACAACTTTTCACGAAATTTAACACCATATTAATTATGATTTAATCTATGACACACATACATTTAGTCATAAAGAAAAAACACATAAATCAAAAGTAGGCATCACCAAAATTAGAGACTTGACATCCTTCCCCACTTGGAAGATACATCATCTTGATGTCTAAGTGCAAACATACACACAATATAGTTTATATCTTCCACATATCAAGAGTCATAGAAATGCATGAAAGAAAATATTAGGCTAGAATCCAAGGTGTGGAAAAGATCTATCAATATAATCAACGTCCTCCCATGTTGTGTTATCCTTAGAATACTGATCCCACTGGATCTTGTACTGCATTATCTCCCAATTCCGCAACTTAATGTTGTGCTTTTCTAGAATCCTGACGGGCTCCACTAGCATCGCCCATCTATCCAGAACCTGCAAAGCATGCCAATCGAGCACATGAGTAACATCTGGGTGATATGGCTTAAGTACTGAGACATGGAAAATGTTATGAATGCGGGATAGAGTTGGTGGTAGAGCAAGCCTATACACAACTGGATTCACAACTTCCAAGATTTTGAAAGTCCCAACAAATCAAGGAGCAAGCTTCGAGTTCTTGCCAAAAGAAATGAAACTCTTATGTGGATGAACTCTCAAGGACACCTTATTGCCCATTGAAAATTTACTAAAAGTCTTGTTTCGATCAACAAAGCTCTTTTGATGATTAAAAGCATGTTTAAGCTTTTCCCTAATCACTCATTTGATCTTCCATTTCCTTCAGCATCTCGGGTCCAATCACAATTTTTTCCTCCACCCTATCCCAACTGATAGGTGTGTGACATTTGCGGTCGTACAATGCCTCAAAAGGTGTCATGTATAGTGAGGCATGATAGGAGTTGTTGTAGGCAAACTCCACTAGAGGCAAGTACTCTTCCCATTTATATTGTTGTTCCATGCAATACATTTTGAGAAAATCTTCCACCACCTGATTCAATCTCTTAGTCTGACTGTTAGTCTAAGGGTGATATGTTGAGCTGAAATTCAGTTTAGTCCCCAAGGAGGAATTTAATGTGGTCCAAAATTTGGAAGTCATACGAGTGTCACGATTGGAAATGATTGTCTTGGGCACTCCATGCAACTTGAAGATCTCCTGAAAAAAATTATTTGCTAACTCCAAAGAACCATCTCTAAGGTTTCCAAGTATGAAATGTGCTACCTTTGTCAATTTATCAACTACAACCAAAATAACATCATGTCTAGCCTTGGTCATTGGAAATCCCTGAATAAAGTCCATCATGATCACTTGCCATTTATTTTATGGCACTCTATGTGGGTACAAAATTCTCACCGAATGTACATGCTCAGCCTTAACTTGTTGGCACTCCAAATATCAGGCTACAAATGATATTACATCTTTCTTAAGTCTTGGCCATAAATATAAGGGTTTGAATCCCTCAACCATTTTTGTCACACAAGGGTGCCCCGGGTATGGTGCATTATGGAATTCCTCTAACACCAATTCCCTTAAACCAATAGAACTGGTACATACATTTTCCCCTGGTACCTCAAAATCCCATCTGCCTCAAACACATAACCATCATATCTTCGATCTGAAGGATTTTGCTCTAGGGCTTGTTTCACCCTTTCATAATGCTCATCCCCTGCCAACGTTGGGATTACTTGCTACCTGAAGGTGGATCTTATTGTAACCATGCCAGATGTCTTCTTCTGCTTAAGGCATCAACTACCCTATTTTCCTTTCCCTTAATATATTCAATTTCAAAGTTATACTCGCTCAATAATTCCAACCATCGCCTTTGTCTAGCGTTCAGGTTTGGTTGAGTGAAGATATAATGCAATCCTGCATGATCAGTCTTTAACTCAAAAGGCTTCCCTAAGAGATAATGCCTCCACATCTAGAGATCATGCACTATGGAAACTAGTTCCAAGTCGTGTGGTGCATAATTTAGTTCATGTTGTTTCAACTTTCAGAATTCATATGCCACCACTTGACCATCTTGCATGAGAACTTCTCCCACACCCTCACTTGATGCATCGGTTATCATTGTGAAGTGCCCATTTGGATTTGGCACAATCAAGATAGGTGCAGACATAAGTTTTCCTTTCAACAATTGAAAATCCTTCTCACATTTGTCACTCCATTCAAATTTCTTTCCTTTCCTTTGAAGTGCGATGATGGGTGCTACGATTGTTGATAACCCCTGGACATACTCCATGTAATAACTGATAAGCCCCATAAAGCTTCAAACTTCTGAAACATTCTGCAATGTTGGCCACTCCATGATCGCCTTAATATTTTCCAGATCCACGGCTATCCCATCGCCAGATATCACGTGTCCCAAATAATGTACCTTGGTTTGATAGAAAGTGCATTTAGATATTTTTCCATAGAGCTTATGGTCTCTTAGACGTTGCAATACTATCCTCAAACGCTTGTCATGCTCCTCCTTTGACCTGGAGTAGATTAAGATATCATCTAAGAAAACCAACACAAAATCATCCAAACAATCACATAAAATGCTATTCATCAAGTTCATGAAGGTTGTCGGGGCATTAGTTAACCCAAACGATAACATTGTGAATTCGTAATGCCTGTATCTTGTCCTGAATTTAGTTTTGGAGATATCCTCATCTTTGATTCTCAATTGGTGGTACCTTGATCTCAAATCTATCTTTAAAAATACCTTCACCCCCTTCATCTGGTCAAACAAATAACCTATCCTAAGGAGCAGATACTTGTTCTTGATGGTTACCTTATTTAACATTTTGTAATCAATACATAATCTTAAGGTCTCATCCTTCTTTTTCATGAATATGATAGGTGCTCCCCACGATGACACACTCAACCTTATAAATCCTTGGTTAAACAATTCCTGTAATTGGGCCTTCAATTCATGCAATTTGGTAGTGTTCATTCTGTATGGAGCCTCAGACTGAGGCTCAATTCCAGGTAGCAATTCAATGGAAAAGTCAAACACTCGTTTAGGAGGCATTTTCATCAACTCATCAGGGAATACATCTTGGAATTCCTTTAGGATGGCATGATCATTAGCTATCGCCTCAGATTTATCAAGGTCTATGGCCTTAATTGCATAGATTACACACCCTCTTTTACGCTCCTTCTTCAACTGCACAGAAGAAATTTGCCTGAGTTCCAAAGGCCTTTTAACACCATAGATATCCACCCGATTGCCCAGATCATCTAAACAAGTTACTATTTTCTCCTCACAGTCAACAATATTCCCAAAATCACATCATACGACCCCAAAGGTGCTACATATAAATTAACCTATGTCATGAAACTAGGAAGTTCAAGTTCACTGCAGGCTAGGCATTGATCTACCCTTTTCTCTACCCGGTTACCATATTGAACCTTCCATATGTTAGCCATATAACTCGGTTTAATAGACAACCTAGAAATGATATGAGGATCAACAAAACTATCAATAGCTCTTGTATCAATCAAAATAGAAATCAGACATCCAAAAAGCTTACCCGACAACTTGATGGGCGTAGCCTGATAGTCAGCTTGGTGATTGTCAACTGCCGCATGAATATGATGATGGTTCATGTTTTTTTTGATTGCTCATCTGAGGACACACACTAGCATAATGCTCTCCACCGCATGTATAGCAACCTCCGCAGGGTGCTCTAGGCTTGTCAAAACCATCTCTCCTGTTGTTATTGTTATTATTGTAATTGGCCCTCTTATTATTGTTCTAATTCCCATCATTGTGGTCTTGAGAATTGTTACCCCTTTTTAGATTACTGATCTACCTGTTATTGTTGCCCTAATTGTGTTGATTGTGATTATTTTTATTCTGATGGTTCCCCTATGACTTCCTCTTAGCATCCCTTTTTTTCTTGTAGTTTGCAACTTGTTGAAGCTTCTGTTCCTACTTAGTAGATTTCTCAAAAGCCTCATCCATGATGGAAGGATTATGTATATCCACTTTAGCTCCAATTTGAGGTCTAAGCCCCAGAATGAACTTACGAACCCAAAATTCATCAAGTTGGTACTGGGGTACATATTTGAGCAAATGAGAAAATCTTTCCCAATACTGCATCACTGTCATTCCTCCCTGAGTGATAGTTTGGAATTCAATCATCTTTTTGTTGAAATAGGACTGTGGTAGCCACCTTTTTTCTGAACAGCTGCAAGAATTGCTCCCAAGTCACCTTACCATGCAAAAATTATTTGTCTGCGTTTTCGTTCTCCCACCACGTGGCAACCTCACCGGTGAGTTGGTATGAACCCCATTCAGCCTTAGTTTCATTAGACAGATCCTATAGGGAAAAATACTTCTTCATTTAAATTATCCAAGATTTTGCTCCATCTCTAATTGTTTTACCATCAAATTTTGGTGGGGTGACCTTTTTGAGGTCCTTGCCCAACTCCTGAGCCACTTTGCTTAACCTATTGGGGTTTCCTTCAGTCTCCAACTATTCTAAATTTGTATTCTTCTCATTCCCACTAGATTTTGGCCCTTGCGGACCCATGTGCCTCTCTTTCTCAAGGCTATCAATCCTAGCCTCTTGTTGGTTCAACAGGGCTAGAATTTGATCCAACCTATCATTTGTATCACCACAAGACCCACCTGCACGATTCTCACATTGATAGGTTCTAAAGTCCATGGGGTTATTCTGGAATACACAACATTTAAGTGTAGTTAGGTGTAGGTCCTAGAGTTTAACCTAGATGCTTTGATACCAAAACGTAAAGCTTGAAAATTCCACACATTCCTAATTGAGTACATCCATGTTCATTGAACATCAAAAATAAAAGTAAATGAGATACATGTGTATAAATAATATCCATATGAGCTCAAAGCAATTTAAATTAAATGGATTGCAATTTTTCCAATTACATACACCACAAAGGGGTGTTACAAATCATCTATTCCAATGATACATCATTAATTACATTCTTGAAATAGAGTTACAATTTACAAATTGGCTTTCAAGCCATACACAAATAATATAAGAAGTACATCCATAGTAATAAAACCTCTGAACCTCATCTGCCTTAACACCACCGGTCTTCTTGCCCTGAGGCCAAGAGTGTGGTTAAGGTGCCTTTTCCGCCCAACCACAAAGTACATGACTTCCCCAGATTTCTTCCTAACTCGAAGAAATCCCCGACCCTGCATGAGGAGCCTAGCAACCTGGAACAATAAAGTAGGAGGTAACTCTTCATGCATGTTTGTTTTCCTATATGCATTCCTAAACTAGAAAAATATATTTCTTGCAAGCAGGATGTGGCAGAGACATAATAACATAAAATTCTAGGCTTTTAATCCATCTATTTCAATGGTACATTGCTTGGCCAAGCATAACGAAAAATTAAAGGTAGTTTATGAAAAGGATAAACTATTGTCTTTGTGTACCCTTATTCAACATCTTGTCCCAAAATTTTCTCTTAAAATAAATAAATAAAGCATAGTTTCTCATGTGTTACATACAGTTGAAATATTACAGTTTCATGCATTTCTTAAGAAAACTCATGATTTAGTCTAAATTCATTATTTATTTTCTAGTAAGAAGATTTTCCACATCAAGTTTTGTTGTTTACATTGTTTTGCTCTATTCAATCTATTCTAATTTCAGTGCTAGTAATTAAATTCAAATGCTTGAATTCCATTTATTTTCAAAACATCACAAATCATTTCAAACTTTGGTGGTTTAACAATAACAAGTTCGCAACACCAAAAGGGTTTCAATCAAGTATAAGTATAAGCACTTAAAGAGGTGAATAAACAGTAGCGTAGTTACTCCAAATTTGAGATGATAAATGGATAAAAGATATACCATTTCTAAATAGAAAGTTTGATTGTTCTAATCTGATTTTAATCATCCACTCTTGTCATAGAATATTCTTACTTTTATTCATAAAGTAATTGCAATCTTTGTATTGAAAGAATATATTTATACAAAAAGAGAATAAAAATAGAAACTTATATCACTCAACCAATGTTAAATATTCAGAACATCAGACATACATTTCTCTTCCTTGAAATCGGGATGTTTGTATACTTATTACCCAAGTGCACATATATATATATATACATGTATATATATTTAAATATATATCTATATATATAGATATGTACGTGTTCATGAGAAAACCTTTTATATCCATTTGAGAATAATGCAAGTGCAACCAAACATCATACAATCCTACAACAAAATGTGCATAAAAATATATATTTATCTATTTACAGAGGTATTTATGTTTACATGTATTTTTAAGAATATTGATTTAATATATATTTATATATATACATTATATATATTTGTATAGATATATGTATATATAAATACAAAATCAAATTAAAGTTGTGCATTCTTCCAATTATTTTACTTTCCATAGGATAAAATATATACAGTAGTAGGATATATATACACATATATATATTTATATATAAATATAAATATTGAATTCGGATTAAAAATGTCGAAGTGCATAGAAATTTTGCCAAAGGGAAAATAATACTCATATGACACAGTGTTTGGGGAGGGGTGGCTTGGACAACTTGCAACCTCCCATGGAGGACGTTGCTTGCGCCCTCTCCACAGGTCGTGGCCTGTGGGGAGGCGCTGCCTCCACAACGCAACCTCCCCTATGGGGGAGCACGGGCTGTGGAGGAGCCTCCCCTAATGCTATTCAATCTCAATAAAATAAAATACAATAAAAACACTATCAGCTATTACCATGATTTCCATTCAATTCAAAATTTTACCAGGTAAGAAAATATCAGTAATATTACTATTTATATATATATTTACATATATATATACATTTATTCATATATAATTAAATATATGTGTATATATATGGATATATATATATATATATATATATATATATATATATATATATATATATATATATATATTTCTTTCACATAATCTGGATTCATTTCCAGTTCAAAAAATTGAAGAAGATGGGTACGCACCCAGATATAAAATTAGATATATTAGATATTTGTAAATATATAAATATATGAAATTTTATACCACAAAAAGAGTGAAAAGGAATAGATTGCATAGCTGAAGCAATGAATTTCATACAACAAACACCCAATTTTCAGTGAGCATGAACATACAATTTTCAAGAGATCCTTTGAATCTTTCACAGTGAATTCTTCCAAGCTTACAATCAAAATTTAAATGCATTGGAATAGATTAAAAACCTGGAGATTGCTTTCCCCTGAATTTGATTGATGAAACCCCCAGCTGTAGAATTTCCTTTGCTCCCTGGTTTTGCTTGGATCTTCTTTCCAATTTCCAAAAGCTTATTTTACAATGCTACAGACAAAGAAAACCCCCTTTTCTTGCACCCATTTTCCCCCATTTTTGCAGAGCAACAAGAAGATTGTAAAAAAAACAGTTGTGTTCCCGTTACCTCATTTCTCCTTTTTAAAGATCTCTCCTCATTTCCCGGAAACCTAATCTTGAATATAAAGTATTAAATAAAATTTACTTCTTGCACAACTTTTATTTTTAATTTAATAATTAATCCTATTTAATTACAAGTTAGCATTTTTCAGGAAAAATAAATATTGGAATACTCTTTTATATTTGCAATCAAATATGGAAACGTAAGCAAGGAAATTGACATAAATTGCTATCTAGTTGATTACTTTAAATAATAAAAATTAATGTTTAATTGCATATAATTATTTAATTAAACTAGAATTGATTCTTTCATTCTTTTAATTTCATATATGAATAAAAAAAACAACATTTAAAATTACCAATAATAAAACAATCATCCAAGTCACATGCTAAATGCATCTATATGACATTAAGTGTTTTGTGTGTGATCGAGAGCACCATTCCTGCTTTACCTTGCCAAGAAGCCAATCTCCCCTACCTTAGCCACACCCTTGGTCTTCAACAACCTACAACTCCAGTACACTCAAGCAACCAAAATGAGATTAGTATCCCGATAGAATCAAATCAACTTAAATCATAAGATCATAATGCATTAATTCTAAATATCACATTTCCATTTTGCATCACTTTCAAAATAAGACGATACTTCATTCATTACAACTTTTCATGAAATTTAACACCACATTAATTATCATTTAATCTACCACACACATACATTCAGTGATAAAGCAAAAACACATAAAGCAAAAGTAGGCATCACCAAAATTAGAGACGTGACAATTGTGCTCTGGTACATGATGAATTCCTAGATGAGAATGTGTTTTCCATCTCTACTAAAACTCCTTGGTTTGCTGATATTGTCAACTACTTGGCCATCTCAGAAGTACCACCTGATTTTACATCTAAACAAAAGAAACACCTTATAAGATAAAGCGCCCCGTTCAAATGGATTAATGGGATCCTATTTTGATGCGGGCTTGACATGGTTCTACAATGATGTGTTAGGGAAAATGAAACCTATAGTATCCTAAGAGCTTGCCATGATGATCCTTCTGGAGGACATTATTCTGCAAAGAGAACATCCCATAAGATCTTAGGTGTAGGATATTACTGGCCCTCTATGCATAGGGATGTCAAGAAATATGTTCACCATTGTGATGAATGTCAAAGGGTAGGGAGACCAACAAAATCTAATGAAATTCCCCTTCAACCCTCGGTAGTCCTTGAACCATTTTAAAAATGGGGATTGGATTTTATCGGTCCTATAGACCCGAATTCACAAGGAAAAGAGTACATTATGGTCTACATTGATTATCTAATTAAGTGGGCAGAAGTTCAGGCTCTATGAGTTGCTAGGAAGGAATGGGTAGCTGATCTCCTCTATAATAAAATTTTCCTCAGGTTTGGATTTCCTAGGATGATCGTCACAAACTAGGGTCCTCAGTTCATGTCTAAGGTTTTGTTAGCCTTCACCGACCATTTCCAGGTTAGCCATAAGAAATCATCACCCTATCATCCTTAGGAAAACAGTCAAGTGGAAGTCACTAATAGGGAGCTAGAGAATATTTTAACAAAAAAAGGTGTCATAAGGAAGAAAAGATTGGGCTAGAAAACTACCCAAAGTTGTCTGAGGTTATAACACAACGTGAGAATCAACTACCGGTTTTAGTCCATACTAGCTAGTCTTTGGGAAGAAGCCTCTCTTACCCATTGAATTCAAACTCCAAACCTTGAGAACAACCATGGAGTTAGGTATAGATCTTAAATGAGCCCAAGAAGAGAAAGTATTGTAGCTTAGTGAGTTGGATGAGCTCCGTTTGGATGCCGCCCATCAAACTAAATTCGCACAACAACAATGCAAAGTCTGGCATGACAAGCATATTAAGGAGAGAGAGTTCCATAATGGGGATTGGTCCTTGTTATTTGATTCCAGATACAAAGATCACCAAGGAAAACTCAAAACTCATTGGCTCGGCCCATATGAAATTTTTGAGGTATTTTCAAATGGCTTGGTACAACTAAAACCCATTGATGGTGACACTCGAACCCTACTAGTCAATGGACATCGATTACACATCTACCATAAACCTGTCAATAAAGAAGAATTCACAAAAATGGTAGAAATAGAGGGAGAAATCCAATGCATTGACTCTGTTACTGCAAAGTAAATATAATTTTTATTTTTGTTGCTATATTTGTTGTAAAAGAAAAGGAGAGCATGTGTATAAATTTTTCCTTCAAAGCATTTCTTTTAAATTTTTCATCTTTTGGACTTGGCTAAATTTCATTTCTATTTTCATAGGACTTCATTTTTCATCAAAAACAAATTTCAGCGCATCTTGTTGTGGTGCTCTAGAACTTGTTAGCTCGATTGTTGTGGTGCTCCAGAACTTGTTGGCTTGATCACTGCTATGCTTTGAAACTTGCATGAATTGTTGGTGTCATTCCTCATTTTGATCCTATATTCTAGTGCATCTCTCAATGATGCTCTGGAAAGTCAAAATCCAAAGTTGTACATTTTCCTTCCTTCTTCTGATTGCATCTTCCAACAATGCTCTAGAAATTTTCTTGCTACATCCTTCAGTGATGCTCCAAAATTTTGTTGTTCCTTCCTTCCAGCGACATCTCTCACTGATGCTTTGGAACTTGTTTGATTGCCGCTCTAACTACATCTTTCGAACAATGCTCCAGAAATTTTTGGTTGCTGCTTTGGCTACATCTTTCGACGATGCTCCAAACGTTTTTGGTTGTTACTCTGGCTGCAACTTTTGATGATGCTCTACAAATTTTTGGTTGTTTCTCCGGCTACATCTTTCGATAATGCTCCAAAAAATTTATTGTTGTGTTCTGACGACATATCTCACCGATGCTCTAGAACTTTTCCACTTCACTTTTTCCATTCTAGCCTCATCTCCTAGCGATGCTCTAGAACTTTGTAAATTATTTTTCTTTTCCAATGCTTTGATTTTTCCAAAGTTTTACACATGCCCATTATCCAAACTTTTGTCATCACCTTATAATCCATGCCATACATTTCCATCTCACCCTATAATATCATCTCCTTTGATAATAAATGAAAATTATGACAATATTTTTGTCATAATGAACTATCTCATTAATTAGATGTCCCGTCCATCTCATAATAAAATCGCTGCCACCTTTGCAAAATTATACAACTAACCTGTTACATCAGCAAAGGTAAGTGATGTTCAATTTAACAACATGATGTAAGGTGCATACATTTTTTGCTTAAAGTTGGTAATTATTTTGAATAAAGATTAATTAATTGGCACGAGCCCTTTCCTTTCCTAATTTATTAAATTGTGCCAGTGAGTGATTGCTTGAAGTACATCTAAACTTGTGCATTTTCCCATGCACAACTGCCATGATTATACAATAGAGCTCAAGTAAGACAATTATTTACTCCCCTCCATCAGTTGTATCAAAACTATATTCTCTTCCTTTTTCAATTCAATTGCTTAAACCAATTATTTTTGAAGTATTTTCACAGAATTGAGCAAAGTAATAAAGGAAGAAAATAATGGGAGGAGATAAGAAGAAGTCTGAATGAGCCTTAGCGGATAAATTGCTAGCATTGGGAAATGTTGCAGGTTTGTGTCAAAAATTAGGGTGGCTTGAATTTATCAAGAATTTTGAGGGATATTTTGAGCAGCTAGTAAAAGAATTTGTAGAAAATTACAGATGAGCAAACTATGGTACATGGCAAGCGTTTCCGGGTAAGTCCAAAAATTATCTCCCGTCTCTCTAGTCTTGAGAATAGATGCATTGATTTAACTGAAACCACACAAATTACTTATCAGAGGATGGTAGAATTGTTTCATATGGAGGGTGAACCTCAACCTCTAGTAACTATAAGCACTAGAGGACAAAACAAAGGATT
The DNA here is from genome assembly GCA_007115665.2 of Sequoiadendron giganteum. Lineage (NCBI taxonomy): Eukaryota > Viridiplantae > Streptophyta > Pinopsida > Cupressales > Cupressaceae > Sequoiadendron > Sequoiadendron giganteum. The sequence goes on along the minus strand of CM021108.1, from coordinate 388,311,236 downwards.
CCAAAGAATGTCCATTCCTGAACCATGGAGAACTGTTGTAGCTTGGATAATTAATTAATTTATCAATGAAGGACAAGTAGCTATGGTAGTAGGTCCCCCTTTTTGATTTCTAACCCATTTGTGCCATGGTGCCAAAGACTCTTCTCTTAGGGTTAATTTTCCTACATCTTTGTGTGATTCAGTTACTAGTATGATAGAAAAGTATAAAATTGGTATAGGGCCGCTTAAACACCATGACCTTATTTAATTAATCTACAAGTACCATTTCCATAAGAAACCAGAGAAGAAATGACATAAATTTCTATAAATAATAGAAAATTAGGAGTCTGATAGACCTCTTGAAGAGGGAGAGTCATAAAAAAAAGTAGTTTAGTCTCCAAGAGAACCCTCCTCTAAAGCTTTAGGTGCTCTTGAATCTTAGCAGATCTCAACAACTCTCAGTGATAATGCACCAAAAACCTTACCTGACGTATCAAAAACCCTAGGACAACCAAGAAATGTAGAAATTATACATTCCAGAGAGGAAGAAGAACCTCCTCGTAAGAGAAAGAAACAAACCAAAGTCATCTCACAAAGAACTCCTCCTCTACGGAGAAGCAAATGACTATTTGTTGAGTCTAGTGAAATTGTGTCTTATGACACATTAAGTACCCCTAAAAAGAAGGAACCTAGGACTAAAGCACAAATAGTGGGAATCGATACTCAGCTTGGTGAGGGGGAAATAAGGGGAAGTGATCAGCAAGCTAGTCAATCTCCTAGGGTTGAATTGGAGAATCTATCATCTTCAACAGAACAAGAAGAGGAAGGAGTACAATTGCCACATTTTATAGATATTGAGGATGATACTGTGGGGCAATTTTCCTCCTTTATTGATAAAATTGTTGAGCCAGGTTCATTTGATGTGTCTGACAAAGAGAATGTACTTAGTGTTGAGGATAATGTAAATATGGAAAGCCCCAATCTGCCTTTTTTGGTAACACATGGGATGAAGAATTTGATCAGAGAGGAGTGGAATTAGAAAAAATGAAAATAAAAATTATTGAATTAAAAGGTCAATTGCAAGGAAATTAGGAACAAAGGATTCAACATTAGGAGGAAATAGAGGCACATGTTGCAATTATAAGAAAAAGAGATCATGAAATTGTAAATTTGAAAATAAAAATTGAACAAAAAGATAGGATCATTGAACAATTACAATTTCAAATTCAATAGAAAAATGATGAAGAAAAAAATTATGTGTCTTGTACATTTCAAAAAGATGAACAAGTTAAAAGATTGATAAAAAATTTCATGCAAATGTTTTCTACTTTCGAGGAAGAAAGGAACAAACTGAAAATTGAACTTAATGCTTTTGTAAGTAGAATTGTTGAGTTAGAAAAACATCTGTAGGAAAGTGACACCAAACCTATAATGGAATCTAAGGGAACACAAACCAAACAATTGTAATAGAATGGTTCTAGGTACACATACCTCCATTACTAATGAAATATATGGAGAAGTGCTACTTTCGAAAGGAGATGGCTATTGGCAATGCTAGGTTGAAGAAGGAGTTGGTTCTATTAAAGGAATCATTTGATAGGGTATATAGATCTAAACAAGATGCTTGTCAGATAAGTGAATTATTGTTGGCATGTAGAAGACCATCCAGGTTATATGCTATGTTTCTCAATGAACAAATTATGAGATGAAAATTACTTAAAATTTACAATAATCAACCACATGACCCTGATGACAAGGAATTTGTCAAAATATTTATAGAATCAACTCCATATCAACAAGATTTATGTGAATGTTTTGTTCATATTTTTCTTGTAGAAAGATATACAAATTTTTATGTCAACTTCTTTGTTGTTGGAGTTCAATTGAGATCATTTCTTTCCACCATGCACAATCAAATCCAATGGTAGGAACGGTCAAAGGAATATTTACAAGCTAAGAAAACTATTGGGCTACAAATGAGACATCCTCACAGAAAGCCTTTTGCTTTTAAATTTGAGTTCCTGGGTATTAAGCTTAAAGAGGTTATACAAAGTATAACAATAATCTTCGGTTGTTCTTTTACCATTTTCAAGATCAGGGGACAAAACTGATAGGGAGAGCATGGCATGCATGTGAAGAAAGATATAGCCCTCTTCCTATGTATCTCAAGAAAAGAGAGGTAATTTCACCTCTTAACGTTAGATGGTCCTATAGAAGAGTTGTAGCTCTGGGTGATATCCTAAATCAATTAAAAACTAATTGGATTGGCATGAGGTACAAACCTCCCCTGCTTCTTTCACCACCTCCTGTATTACATATCAACACAGATTAGAGTAAAGAAAACTTTTAAAGATGGAAGGCAAAGGTTACACTTCATCAAGGTTTTATGAGGGAACCTAAGGATTTTGACAAAGAAGTAGATAACTTGTATGATCTCAATGCAAAATATGAAGAACAAAGTGGAAATAGGGGAAATGCAGGACAAGGGCTACAATAAAGAGCAGGAGGACCTGCTCAATCTTAGGAAGGGGAGGAAATGATGAGGTAAAAATAACCTCATCGATATAAGTGAACTAAATACCCTCCCTCATATTTTCCATCCACCTTTACCTTGACAATTAATTATCTTTAGGATTAATAAATGATTTCTTTTTGTGAAAAGTTATATAGACTTTATTTTCTGAAATTACTTGAAATAAGCTAACATGCGCTAACTTAATGGTTTAGTTTCTAAATGTATAGGTTTTCATGCATAATCGGTCATTATGCTCAGCTAGGAGGATCAACGTAGACTTCCATATGGTTGAAGATTTAACACAGACTTCCATGTGGTTGAAGACAAGCACCGTAAGAATAGGCACCAAAATTCTAGAACACATGGTGGATCAAGTTTTTGTAGCTATTTTGTTATTTTATGTTGAAAGAATTTATGGCTCACTTTGAGCCTCTTTAATATTTCATGTTATGGACTCAAGTCCGTTAGTTTGTTAAATTTAGTTAAAGACTTTTTCAGTGGTAATATCTACCAACTAAATTATAGGATTTTGTTAAACAATTTTTGTATAAGTGTGTAACTTTCAAAAGTAATGTACAATAGAGAAATACCATTATGTTGTCGTAATGAATTTATAGACCATGTTTTCGAATTACACTTTCGATATGAATAAAGCAAGTTTTGTTCACCTCATTTTGAGTTGTTAAGTATTGTGAATGGAATCATTCTGAATGGAGTAATCTTGGAGTTACAAAGTTTATGTGACCTGAACTAAGCATAGGAGCACCTGAGATATGGCCATTTGAGGGACTGTAGAGTAGATATATAAGTCTTCCACTTTTAATTCTGTTGTTTCTATGTTGTAAATGATAAAATGTGAGTAAAGTTTATTTTCATATGTTGAGCTCCATTAAAGTTAATCTTGCAGGTTGTAGTGAGTCTGCAATCTTTAATTCTGTTAACTAAAGTTTTGAAGCACCTACCTCCACTGTTAGTTTCAAGTTGTTAAGTTTTTTTTTTTAATCATTAAGTTTATTATCCATTTCTAGTCAAATTTTTCATAGTTTCTTTACATGTTTTTCCTCTTCAACAATTTACATGCTTATTAGTTTAATCATTTCAATACTTTCTAGTTTAGTTGTTGTGCTTTTTAGACTAATAATTTCTTGCTTTTTAGTTTAGTTATTTCAAGCTTTCTATTTTAGTGGCCTTCTAGTTTAAGTTTCATTTCAGTTGTCCCAACTACTTAGAAAAATGAGAGAGATAGTTGAGGAGTTTCCTATTGCATACATCCTTGAACACTACTTGGTTGATATTTGATGCACTTTTCAAACTAAAGAGATAGGACCTAAAGACAGTCTATCAAACAATACTTTCAGTATTTGGTTAAATGGAAGCACCTTCCATATGAGGATGCTACATGGATGATAGAATCACACATCATCAAGCATGGGAGGACAGTTGCAGACCTTCTCTTAGGTGGAACCCAAGTCTCATTTTTTCCCTTGGGAGTATGATGCAGGAGAATCACTTTAATGTTGTGTTTGTGGTCATTTTGATGTTAGGAGTCTTATTTGTGTTAGTTCAAGTCTTAGGGGATCCATTTGGATCAATTACAATGGTTTAAGCTATGTAAATAGGCCTAAGAATTCAAATTTTGGTTTTCCCGCCATAATACAAATTTAAATTGCTAAGGTGCTTTTTGGCTTGTAAAAGGTTGGGGTTTGTTTCTCAGCCCTTGTTTTTGGTTTGTTGAGTCTAATAAGGTCTTATAAGACCATGTAGATCATGCAAGGTCTCTTTTCATGTTTGTTTTTGTCCTAGGCTTGGAAAAGTGCATATTTTTCTAGTTTGGTGCAAAAAAGACATGTAGTTACATTAGGTTTTGATGGAAAAACATTATATTTCAAATTTTAAATCTTCTTGAGGTTCATTCATGTTGCATCAATGAAAGAAAATGCTCCAAGAAGTTGATGAAGGAACTTGTGGAGGAGAACACCCTATTTCTTCACCATTTTGTTTCAATTTTCTACAATTACAATATGAAAATAGCCTTGTACAGAACTGTACATAATAGTTGCAGGTCTAAGAATGGATGGTTTGATAGTGCTCTATTTTTAGGTTCAAATGATTTTTGTTTCACTAAATTTCATGAAGTTTTGAGCAAGTTACAACAAATTTACTACTAGCTACCATATTTGAGAACTAAGGTTTCCAATGAGTGAAATAAATTCTTATCTTTTGTTTTGACTGTGGAAAATTCATGAAACTTGGAATAAATATTAATTAGGTTTCTTCCTAGGTTCCCATCAAAGGATAATTCATAATTAAATTGTATGAGTAAATTGTGCAGGTCTAAGTGTATGCATTGTCAATAAAACTGTCAAAACCCTAGGGTGTTGAGGGTTTAGTGCAAGATTAATTTATTTTGTGTTCACCATAGCACTGTAGTATTTAGTGAGATCCTATGTAATACATTAAAGGTTTGATAAGCCTAAAAGGGCATAGGAGTGAGTGTGGTTTCAATAGCACCTCAAATATGTCTTCCATGAGGGTTTCAGCCTAGTGTGAAAAATTGTAGGAAACTTGCAAAGCTAAGTTTGTAAACACCTTCAATAGATTCAATCCAATCTTGAAACACATTGTCCTTGCATCTTTTTTATCCTCTACATCACCCCCTCAACCATATCATGACCTTCCAACCAATAAAAAATCAAGAGATATTATGTCACCTCCTCCTCATACTCATGCAACTTCTAGTCCTACACAATAAGACTCATCCATCAACCATTTTATGGAGAAACCAACTTTAATTTTATATCAAGACCCCCAACAATGAAAACCTCCAAGAATAAAATTTATGTCCATGACATTTGATATAAATTCCCCTATCCTCAAATCTACCTCCATTATTATTTCCACCCATGATGAGCCTCATCCACTTTCTTCCTTCACTTTCTATCCCCTAAAAATCATTTCAAACACAATCAACCATTTTATCACATAATTTATCATTCAAACTTCCATCCAATTGTATCCACTTATTTATCATTATCATATCCACTCATGTCCACTTATCCACAAATATCATTTCTAACCACATCCATTTATCTCCCAACATTATATCTGCCCTTGTGACCTACTTGTACAACATCAAAACCACCCACAATGCCACTTTTTACCCCATATCGAACAACACATACCATAACCAAATCCCCCAATAAATCATCAACATATTTCAAAAATAAACTCATTCCATGATATTTACCAACAATTGGTATCCTATGAATCCATCCCATATTATTCTCCAAACCCAACTCTTCAAACCTCATTAAAGCAAGAGTAGTAGGCTAAGAAAAATGTACGTAAAGGGTTGCAATGTCTCAACTAAGAAAAATAATAAAAAATTGAAGACCTTTGACCATACCCCTTTGATAGATCAATCACAATGGTACCATTACCTCCATAATTTTAAGTTTCTAAATTTGACAAATGCAAGAGTAAGGAGACCCCCAACCATGTCAAGGAATTATTTTATGGCTTGCCAATAATCACTTACAGACATGCACTTCAGGAGTCTATTACCTTGTATCTTGGGAGGACAAGCATTGGAATGATTTATGCACTTACCTCAAGGATCCATTATCTTTCATTGATTTGTCTAAGAAATTTATAGTTCATTTATCATACAACTATAATGTGGAAAATTGCACACCATTATAAATTCATGCTATTTTTTGCACTCACTTTGGTGTCCATCTATTTAAAATATTTTTAGGCTCATTTTAGCCTTTGTCCTAGAATTTTTCTACCCATGTAGCTAAGGCCTAGCCTTCTATGGTCATTTTACCAAAACTAGTGTTACAAAAGTCTTAACCTTGTGTTTTTCTTATGTTTCATCTTTTTTGAAGCCGAAACTTTTCAAACATGATCATAACATGTAGATGTTTATGTGACACGCTAACATCCCATGATAGTTTATTGTTCAACTTATATCTATAAGTTTTTCCACCTACTACATACCCAAGTCAATGGTAACCAATTAAGATGAAGACTCCAAACTTCCATTGAGCTCTTGGGAAGTTTTGTAGCATCATATAATAACACTCTTACATCCATTAGTCTCACCAAGCTTGGGAGGTGATTTATAATATTATTTTACTTAAGCTTCTCATTGTATTTTTCATTTTATCAGTATGGAATCCTACTCATTGTTAGCTTTGGCACTTGGAATATCATTTCATATTTATCAACTCTTATTTCTATTTTAGTTAAATTTACTTACATTTGTTACAACTCTATCATGCTTAGACACATATAGGATAGGAGCACACACTTTATTTTGATATTACCCATATTGGATGCTCATGGAACCTCAAATACCAACATAAGTGCTTTACCACTCTTGGAAAGCTCCCAAAAATCCCCAACCATTTTTCCTCTATTGTAGTTGTAGGTAATTTAAGGAGCATTCAACCACACAAAAGTTTTGCAAGTATTTTCCTATTCATTTTTTTTTTAATAATTTCTTTAAAATAATTTAAATCTTGTCATTTCTCATGTTTATTTATCTTTTTATCACTTGGTATATTATTTGTATGGTCTTGTTTCTAGTTATGTAGACTGGGTAAGATATGGGGTTTAATTATATAATTTCTATGATTTTTTAATGCTCTACACCATACATACTATAATGCAATGCACATACATTTGTATCATGCACAAACATCTACACAATGCATTGGAATCCTAAACAACATTATTCATCTTCTAGTGTCAGGTTCTTTATTTTTTGTATTTACACTTCTAAGCTTAGCTTGTCAATTCTATACTTTAGATTCCAATGAATCAATTGACATTTTCATTTAATACATTAATTTAATAAAATTTAAAGTAGCTCAAATTTATATTATAATAAAATCAATCATGAGATTATAAAGTTTGATCTATGTGACACCAAAAAATGTAATGGTGAGAGATCTTGTTAGAATTGTGAAAAACATAAGTCATAGGATCAAACAATGAAAAAAGACACCTTCCACGCAAAATATCTTCAAAAAAAGAATTGCTATATTCCTCAACAAGAAAAGCTACATAATGCACCTCAAGAATATTCAAGGCAAGAGTCCTCAAAGGTTGAGAGTTCTATCAAAGGCATGAAAGCTTGAGAGATTTCTTTATTTAGTTAACTAAGTACTTTTCTATGTTAACTGAAGTGAGCTATTATTAGATCATCTCGTCTCATCACATGTGATGTTGACATTTGTCTTGATCTAATCCCTTTACCATTGAGGGTTGCTCCTATTAGAACTCAACCCTCATTGCATTATCTCACTTTTTCTCTCTCGAACTCTCAATCTTTGAGGACTTTTGTTTTCCTCAAAGATTCTTGAGGCTCATTCTGTAGCTTTTTCTTGTTGAGGAATATTTCATATGTTGTTTACAGATCAACGTGGAAGGTGTCTTTGTTTGTTGTTTGATCATAAGGCTCATGTTTTTCAAAATTCTAACAAATCTTATACCTTCTTACAATGGTGGAGGATTCACATAATTCCCTTCCCCTAGTCTATACCTTTGAAAAACAACTTGTCTATATTTTTGTAACAATATCAATCAAGAAATGGAATTCCGTTTATAGGTCCATTGTGTAACAATATTTGATAAAATATTTAAGAAATGGGTCACCATGAAAAGGGCATTATTTTTTAAGGACTTGATTATATTATACACAAAATACAAATACACTAATAAACAAATCGATGAAAAACCAAGATTTTGGGATAAAAGCAAAAATGTAGTTAGTGATGGGGTCACTAACTTGAAGTACATTCAAAACACACAAATGTCACTATGGAAAGAAACGATTAATGTATAAACTATCAAAAGACATAATAATGTCTCCATTTAATAACTACAACCAAAGCCTCTCACAAATCCAAAGATTAAATACAAATCCTTGGGGTAACCCATGAAGGTGGTATTCCAAAAACTCATCTAGGATAAGATGATGAAATTTCTAGCTAATAAAGCATCCGAGGAGAACCAACCTAAAATTGCATGGTAGAAAGTTAATGAATATTGTGAATACCACCATGTTAAAGGTCATACCACTACTAAATGCATGATGATCAAGAATTACATCCAATATCTCATCTCTTGTGAATACATAACACTAGAAGGATACTAATCCTCCTTGATTAATGAATAACTAGTCATATATTGAGATCCTTGATGAGATTTCATTGAACCTCATACTTTAATAGATAATCATTTTTGTCAATATAGGTAGTACCTAAAGGCTACATGCAAAATGGTAGTTTGAGGTTCTTGCTAGAGGCTGTTCTACTCTATTTAAAAGAAAATATATTCACACTCTAATCTAATCAATTAGGTATAAGTGATTAATCTAAGAACAAAAAATACTTATATTGAATTGAAAAAATTAACTATATAATGGAAATGCTTAAGCTAAGTATAAAATATTAACTACAAAATGAAATGGTGTCAAATATAAAATATTAAGCATAGAATGAAATTGTATACTTTCAATATAAAGGACTAACTATACATTGAAAGCAAGAAAATAAAACAACAAAAAATGATATTTCAATCTTCTTATTTTTTTATATATATTTTCTTTATTAGAATTGAAAATGTAAGGACTTCACATGTACACATAATCATGAATAGTACACTATATATGTAGTAAATATAGTATGAACCAACACTATTTATTCAAACACAACCGTGCAAGAAACATAATTATTTATAATACTATAGGTTATTCCTCTCTAGTCGAGTGGCTAGCTCTTTGGAGATTAGAATATTTTTATATAATTATATTCCACTTTATCACTTATCACTAACATGAGATATGACTATTTTATATAGTATTTTAGATAACCATACATGCCACATGAATAAACCTGAACTACCTTGTTTTTGTTAAACTCAAAAAATGATAAAACTAATTAATAATATCTTTGCATAATTTAATAATGATATTTAAAGATAACAATATATATAATTTAATACCCATTTAATTGTCACTAACTCTAGATCTTAAATTACAGTGGTGCACTGAATCATGCATTCAATGCTCAAGATTAATTGAAGTCTTAACTAAATACATCAATTTTTTATAAAATAAATACACATATTCTTAAACAAAAATTAAGGGGAATATCTTCAATTACAACTCCCATTAGAGTCCACCACTAAAAGAAGTTATATTTAAAATTAACAAGTAGAGATCTGTTGATTTTAATTAGTCTTGTTGCCACACATGAGAGATCTGGTGTGAGTGATGATATTGTAGAGTCTAATTTTCCTTAACAATTCTAAGGTAGTTGTGCGATGTTTCCTTTTTTAGAGTTATTACCTTAAGATATCTCAATCTTCTCATTCTTTTTTGGAGCTTAGAGCCTCTAAGAATTGCTAAAATTATTTATCAACCAAAAACACATCTTTTCCAAATAGATTGTCAACAATTGGATCATTTTAGATTATTTGTTTGAGTTTATGGCATTGTGTGGGAGGTGAGTTGTGGTGAGGGCTAGGGCACGATGACCTTAGGCTTGTCACCTTCTTTCTTTTGTGCAGGTCACTATATGGATTGGTGGGTGTTGGGTGTGGTCAAGGGTTTTTGTTGTTGTGCAAAGTGGGTTTATGCGAAGTTGTGGCCCAGATTTTTGAGAATCGATGTGTGGTGGAGTTGAAGTGGGAGAGCTGTTGAAGGTGTCTACGGGGTTTTTATTTTTCTCTTTGGAAATATTTTTAGTTTCTTATGGTGTCAAGTGAAGGATTGTATAAAGTATGGATCTCAATAACAATAAATAAATCATCATTGGCAAGAGAAAAAACTTTTATTTACAAGAAATCAGGAGAAAAACCCTCATTACATGCCATATCATCACTTGAATTTATGTTCTTACATATGACATATATACAAAAGATATTGAGATATAATAATTAACTTGGGAAAACCTTAGCCATCAAGTCTTAACAATATGAAGAAGTACATAGAATGTACAAATACACTGGAATCATCCACACAAGATGTACAAATTAAAAGTACATATTCCCATGTCAATTCAATAATAATATGGAGATGCAAGTGAATAGCCTCTAACCGCCTTCGACTCTCACATAGTCATCTGCAAATTAGAACATGAGAGCATGGTCCAAGCACTTTTTCTGCTCAACCATGAAGCTTACGCTTCCCTGTAGAGTTCTTCCTGATATGAAGAACCACTGACCCTACACGAGATACTTAGAAAAATAAATCGATGTACAAGAAGGAATATGGTGCATGCCGAGTATATCTATATGCATTTCTATTATACAAGAACATGTTATGATTGATACTAGGATATGGAAAAGAGATATATAAATATATAATACCTATATCTTAATTATCTAATTAGCTTGGCCAAGCATAACGACGTATACAAATAAAATAAGTAGATATATAAAAAGAAGAATCTATGCTCCTTGATACCTGTAGACACATAAAATTGACTTAGGCCTATGAACTTTATTTTTCCATATTTCTTCTCAACATAATTAAAATATTTAATTATGTCCTTAGTCCAAATTCAACTATTAATTAAATAATTCTTAGTTATTTAATTAATTCATATCTTTTATTCCCCTTGACTATTTAAATAAATAAATTACACTTATTTTATTTAGATACGTCGCTAATTTCTTATGTCTCCTTATAATTAAGTAAATTCCTAAATTTATTTGATTATCATTTATCTATTATTTCCTCCTAATTATTTAAATAAATAAATTTTATTTATTTATTTAAATACGTCATTAATTCCTTATGTTTTCTTATAATTAATTAAATTCCTATGATTTATTTAATTATCGTCCACCTTGCCCATTTTCTCCATAATTAAATAATTATTATTAATTATTTGAACATCTCATTGACTTTTTCCTAAATGTAAATAATTTGAAATAATTGTTTACTGTCACATGACCCCACCCCTTTTGAATTAAATTAATTTTTAATTCAAAAGGTCAACATCACCTCTTGAATCAAATAATTTTAATTTTTTAATCTAATTCTCCACCATCCTCTTTTTTTGTGCCCAATATCTCCTTGTCACATGCATTCTTGGCCCTTGATTTGATTTTCACAAAATCAAATATGAGCCCTTCATTTCAAATTTTAACCTAAGTTTTCCCTAGCCCTAATTGCTAGTTGTCACATGCAATTTCAGCCTTTGATCTTAGGGCTTTTATCAACTTTCAATCTTGGCCATTCATCCAAAATTGGAAAGTTTTAAAAAAGGCTTTGGCAGCCTCATTTGGACAACCATGCTTCATCTTGCAAACTTGCCTAAATTGGAAATCCTTCAATATTTGTCATAGGTCTTAGTTTCTCTTCAAGATCTGAGGGCAAACATCATTTTACAGCAAATGGAGAAGGGCAATGAAGGTCAATCATGGAGGGCATGAAGGTTGTTTGGTGAAACTCCTCTTTTATTTATGCTATTTGACTCCTTTGTGCTTCATTGTTTAGCTAGGGTTTATTTTATACATTTTGTTGTATGCTAACCTAAATTTTTACCTTTGTTACATTGGTGAACCCAACGCCAAGAACATATTTTGCAGTTTTCCTATGACCTTTTCATCATTTTTTGTAGGTACAAGTACGAAACGCCGTCAATGCCATTTTTTGAGCCGTATTTGACGCATCACGATGCATTTGTGTTTGGGAATGACACATCTGCAACACAAAGACACATTCAACCTTTGCAAAGATGCATATAATATTTCATAGCGCATTTGACAAACTGAACGACACATCTATTTCGAGCCACATTTGACAGGCATAGCGACGCATCTACCTGTTACCAGTTTACTCTCGATTTTTGGTAGCATTTTCCAAATTTCTTCTTTCTATTTTAGTAGGTTAGGGATTTTTGGTTATTGATCTATTATTGGCAGCATGTGGCAAGTTGGAAGGAAATACTAACCCTTGTTTTGTTGTTGATTTTTACAAATCTTTTAATTCTAAAGCAACAAACAAACAACAACTTGCATATCATACTTCATGGTTTAAAATGAACTGCATTCACACTCATAGGGATTAAAATTAACACAACTTCCATCTACACTCATCAAGGCTAAGAATTTACTTGCATTTTCATAACATTGGTTTAAAAAGAACTTTTCTTGTCTCATAATAAGTTGGGAAAAAATGAATGAGTGTTTGAGGTGTCTTATGGTTTAGTGATAATCCCTTAGTGTGTATGCACTTCTCTTGCGGCTTGTTGTGATCTTGAGAATAAAAGACACTTAGGGTTGTTGCTTTACATTCCACATATTTTGATTTGGGCATTAAAATTAACAATCTTGTGAGTATGGAATGAAAGCTTTGTGTATGTACTCTCCTTGCATCTTTGTGCGTTCTTGGATGATCAAAAACAAAGTTTTCATTTCACTTTTGTGTTACCTTTAGAGGGGTCTGCCTCAAAAGAGGGAACCAATCCAATTGGTTTTTTGCTCAGGTTGGTATATAAAAGGATAAGACTAAACTGTCAAGTCCTCATGGTATGTACGCCTTAGCCATTTAGTATAACTCAAAACAAGGTACCTACTGTAAAATGTATAAGAGCCCCTAGTAGAGTGATTAAATCCTTAAGTGGCTTGTTGGACATTCGCAAGGTGCCATGTCCCCGAATATTCACTGAAAAAAACTTTCATTTAGATTGCCAAAATCATTCTATTTGTTGGTGCAAGAGGTTGGACCTCTCAAGCCTTCCCACATATTCATGGTTCTTAGTAGAGATGAAGAGTTTGTCATGGGAGATTCATGAGAAATCAAAGCTTGCTTGACCCGAGAAGTGAGTGTCATGTAAGGGGGAGCCAGTGTGGCCAAGCTTCTAACTCATCCACTAAGAATAAGTGAGATTGGTTAATCCAAGTGGGAATCCAGTGAATATAGTCCTTGCCAACCATAGGATTTGTGCTTGCTTTCAATGTGCTTGTTTCCAACAATTCAAGAGAAAACCAAGTGTTTTCCAAATGTTTGTTGATTCAATGAACACATAAAACACCTTTTGTAAATTTGGAAGATCACAATAAAACTAAAACAACTTCACAAATTTATCTAAATTGTAAGAAAACCAGACCTTGTTCAAAGTATAACGCAACTGAGACTCTGTAACACACATATGATTGTTTTGGAACACATTTGATACCTGCAATAACACATCTACCTTAGTAAACCTCATTCACTGTCTAGAACAACGATAATTTTGCAACGCATCTGCTGTTTGAAATAACACATTTACACTTTGAAACGTAACTGCTATCTAAAACACCGCATCTGCTTGTCACTTTGGAAAATAATTGTTATTGTCCCAATCCAAAATTAAACATTCTGAAACTATTGCTAGACATCTTTTCTCAATGGTCTCTATGCATAAACTAGAAAATATTTTCTCAAATTGTCCATCTTTTAGTTGGCATTTAGTTTTTACCATAGGTTTACCATTACAAATCTTAGTTGCATTCTAGGATCCACCATCCTTGCCAGCATAGACAAGCTCTCAAATCTTCAACTTTTTAGACTTTAGAATAGGTAAAATTTCCATACTTTGTGAAACCCTTATCTCAAAAGTAGATTGTCATTGGACCAAGTCAAAAATCACTCTTTTAGTCTTTGTCCTTTAGGTGAGATATTTCCAGCTCATAAGTCTAGTTTGGGAAACTCACCTTGTCACTTTTCTCACTTCACTTAGTCTTACAAAAAGTCCTTTAACAATAAAAATTAAAAAATTTGCCAAAATTTGGATGGTTAGGCAACCTCCTCTATAAATCTCCGAAAGTTGATTATCTTTTAGAGTTTGCTTATACCTTGCACTTCCATACACATTGTCATTGCATACCCAAAAACACTTTAGTCTCTTATCATTTTCCATTAGAAAGCTCTTTTATTCCTCATTATCACTTTGCATTGGACCTTCTCTTTATACAACATTTTCACCTTGCATCATACATTATTGCACTCCTTATTCCAAAAGTCCAAAAACATAGTTGCATTATCATTGTCTCCTTATAACTAAAAAACTAAAAACATGGATTTAGTGTCATATCATTCCCATACATAGAATTGGTTTCATATCATTCACATTATCCCTCTTTTATTTGAGAAAATATTACATGGTTGAGACTAGACTACAAAGGAAGAGAAGAGGAATGGACCCCTTTGGACAAGAAAACAATCCTTACAACTATCATAGTGACTTAAAAACCATTCACAACAACACAAACATGGGGACAATTTCCAACAATCCTTTTAGTGACTCACACATTGTCTCTTCATCACACAACAATCCCTTTGAACAACTCATGCATAGAGATGAAAATGGACAAGTGTACATGGAAGACATAGAAGTTTCTGCTCAAAACCATGAAGTGGCTTCCTTTGTAGAAGAATTTCTCTTACAAGATCCACAATGGTATTTATCCATGCTTATACATGAAGGAGCTAAGTTTCCATAAGGATTTGATGTTAATACCTTAAGAGCAACATCACCTAACCATGACACCCAAACTAGTCAACCTTAGTCAACACCACCACATAATGCTAGCAATACCTCCATTGGCATAATGACTCAAAATTCCACAAACATAATCAACACTACATCTATTGGCTCTACAACTCAAAACAAAGCCAATATAGTCAACACCACATACACTTTGGGGCACCAACCATAGCGCAAACCACGTCACAATCAATGCCTCAAGTATCGACAATGGTGTCACAAACTGTTGGGTCCACATTTGGGTCCTCCTCCAATGCTATGATAACAATTTCATCAAACCCTTTTGGGAGGAACAAAAGACAAATTACCATTCAAGGACCTACACCCAACATTAGTACGTCATCACAAGGCCCTCAAGTCAATACCAACACTAGTGGACACCAAAGGCAGAACAAAAATTTCCCACATGGCCATATTTATCAATTTGGGCAAGGAAACCAAGTGTCACAACACATGAATCCACTTGGTCATCAAAATGTTCATGGGAAACAAATTCCTCAAATGCAATTTAACACTACTAGAACACATATTCCCACATATGCATCCCATATTCATACACAACAACAAATTTCCACTCAAAATTCTCAACACCAACAAATCCCAACTCAAAATGCATAATATGCTCAACATCAATCCATTTCAAATTAAAACATACCATCACAACAAATGGGAACGCATAGGATATCCATCACCAACATGTGTGATGCCACCAACAATCCTATAGTGGATGCACTAACAACCCAACTTGTTTCCTTACAAAAATAAGTAGAGGACATGCAAGTATCAAACAAGAAGACTCACTCATCCTTTGATTTATGTTCATATCCATTTGATACAAGATTACACATGCTACCATTCCCAACAAGATATGTGGTACCAAAATTATCCAAATACAAGGGAAAGACCAATCCCTTTGAGCATATAAGGGAATTCATGACCAATTGCGTAGACGTTGCATACGAACACACTTATTTGATGAGGCTCTTTCCTAGGAGTCTCGTAAGACCTGCACTTGATTGGTTTGCTCTCTTGCCAAAAGGGATAAAATCATGGGATGAAATCGCCAATAAATTTGTAGAAAATTATGCCTATAACATTGACATTGATGTTACTATTGCCACATTATGTAAGACCACTCAAGAGGAAACTGGTGAAACATTCATTCCATTCTTCCAAAGATGGCGAGGTCTAGCAAGTCGATGTCCCGTTGAGATACATGAAGAGGAGAAAGTATACATGTTTGTTGAAAACCTTGTTCAACCATTGAAATACAACTTGCAAGTCCATTGTTGCACTACCTTCATAGACCTTGTTGAAAGGGAGTTCAATTGGAAAAAGGCTCTCATTGCAAAAGGTGAACTTAAATATGCTAGCAAGAACACAAAAACGAACCCAACTAATGATAAGAGAAAATTTTGGGTCAAGAAAAAACATATTACCAATGAAAATGTTGTCGATGTTAAAGCAGTAAATACAATAGGTCCTTCAATCAAACTTAGGGGATCTCAACCACAAAACACTCCTTTGACCACCCTACACCAACAACAAATGCTATTCAAAGCAATCAGAACCAAGGACAACAATGAACAACTCAAAAATTTCCTAAGAAACACACATACATCTCTTTGGGAGAGCTAGTTGATCTATCCTCAAGAAACTTGTCTAGTCTAATTTCATAACATTGCAAGACCCTAAACCATATGACCCGAGGCAATTAAAAGCATCATTGTGGGATGATAAAGCCTTCTATGATTATTGTTGAATAAAAGGACATAAAACCTCTTCCTGCAGACAGTTAATAAATCTCATAAAAGACCTCATTGAAAGTCATGTCATTGAAGTTGAAGGTCAAGAATTTTCTTCTTACTTGAACTATACCATTCATTAAAAACCAGTGCAAGATCATGGTTCAGGTAATCCCTCTTTGTCAAGACAAAATACTAACAATAGAGCCAATTACACTCATGTTGCATTTAACTACTCAAGTGGACCTATAATTAATCACCTTCGGGCTGCTGATGAACATGTTAATACCATCACCATTAGAAATGCTCTGGAGTGTAATGCCACCTCTCATCGAGGTAAGATCACCATACTTGGCCCATCTGCTAAACAACCGCAACCAAAAGGACAATTCAACCTTGTTGACCAATTGGGTAAAACTACCACACAAATCTCTATACTTGAGCTATTGTGCATCTTGCCTGCACATAAAGCTATCCTTGATAAGGATTTAAAAGAATCTTTCATTCCTACTGACATTGATGTCAACCACTTTGAGGCTATGTCCAAATATTTGACTACTTCCCATCATGCACCTTTCTAGACCAAGATTAGTCATTTCCCAAACCATCTCATAATGATGCATTACATATTGAAGTCTTCATCCAAAAACACAAGGTCAGATGAGTCTTAGTAAATGGCGGAGCAGGATTGAACATATGCTCCTTAATCTTGGTTAAGGCCTTAGGTTTCTCTGATGCATGTGTAGATGCCACCAAAAGCATAGTCATAAAAGCACACGATGATGAGGAATGCTCTTCCAAGGGTATTATCACGCTCCTTATCCATGTGGGGCCAATAATTATAGATACCACATGCCAAGTCCTGGATCTTGAGTTACCTTACAACATCTTACTTGTTCGACCTTGGATTCATGCACTAAAAGTTGTATCATCCACCTATCACCAATGTTTGAAGTTCCCTTTCGATGGCACCAAGATTACCATACTTGGTGATCCTGATCCCTTTCAATAATGCACCAACTTGAGTGGAATTTTTAAACACCAAGTGCCTATTAACCATGATTCTTTGACATCCATCACTTCCAAGTACATCAATCTGTCTACACTCTTCAAGCCATCCACATCCACTCCTTCGACCTCCATCGTACCATCTACCTCCACTACCCCAATTGTCGACTCGAATATAAAGATCCAAGATGAAGCTTGTGGCATGTACAAATCACACACTGCCTACTGTATCACTTTGATAACCAAGTCTCTAAAATCTTATGGTAGGACTTGTTTCAGATTGGAGCTAAAAGCGGTCTTTAAAGTTCCTCCTGCAATGACTCTGACAAAATGGGGAGATCTAAATAAGGAAGATATTGAAGATACTTCGGCTTGGATTTACAAAGACATGAAAGACCTATCTCCGCTACCAGTACAATAGTATGGCAAAGGATATGAGATAAAGAAGGTGAAAGGCTATGACAAAACTAGTGGCCTTGGTATAAATAATATTGGAAGAAGAGAGCCCATAATGCCATCCAAAAGACCAAAGAATCTAGGGTTAGGGTTTGAGCTAATCAAGATTGACACTCCACGTACCCATGTACTTTCGAGTGAGTGTGTAAGTGCTTATGAAAGTGTCATGACAACTAAGGAATCCTATATTGAAACTGACTTTCACGAGTGGGAATTTGGTTATGAAAGTTCCCTGAGTGATTACGAGCTTGATAAAATGTTTCAAGAACTAGGTGAGCCTTCTTTCGACAATTTTTTTTGTAAAAAGTTTAATGCTGAACCTTCTAAAGACCCTCCTAAAGTCCCACTGAAAAGAGAAGCCTGGGTAAAGCTCTTTGGACCTCGTGATAATGATGAACCTAAATTACCACCCGAACCTATTTTCCATGACTCTAACTCATTTGTCCCCTATTTTGACCATGAGTCCAATTTTCCTGAATCTAATGAAGATGACAATTGGATGGAATCCTCCTAGAACTTTGAGGACACTTTCATCTTTACCCTTCCGGCCTTAGTTTGCATGCTTTCAATGTCCTCTCTACTTTTCACCAACACTAATGATGGCATCTCCCTTATGTACCCACAACTCGTTGATTGGGACCAACAAGACTCACCTATCATGGAAATTTTTGAAAATGATGAGGATATTGTCAAATTCACGGGACTTCATGAAGGAATACCGAGTGGGGACCATAAAGTTGGATTCACCATAGATCTTGATTTTGCAACATACTTTGGGGAGAGTATTCAATCCTTGCAAAAGTGAGAAAAATAAAACAAGAAAAGACACGTCTTTAGGTGAAAATCGCAAGGCACCTCCTAATAATACAAAAGTAAAAAGAAAGGACGTATTTGAGGGTGAAAACCTATCTGAGGTACCTAAGGATGGAGGATTGGACTTTCTTCCTGTGACTCAAGAGAAATCGGCCATTCTCATTGAGGATACCATAGAAGTCAATGTAGCCACTCTTGAAAATGCCAAGATGATTCTCTTTGTAGCCTCATTGACAAAAGAGGAAAAATTTGAGTTTCAAGATTTTTTCACAGAACAAAAAGTCAACTTTGCATGGTCTTATGTTGATATGCCTAATTAGATCCAACATTAGTCTTGCATCATTTGCTCTTGCTTCCCGAGGCCAAACCTACCAAATAGAAACTATGAAAGATGCACCCATAGATTGCCTTGGTCGTCAAAGCTGACCTCAAGAAGTTACTAGATGTGAGGTTCATAAGATCAATCGATTATGTATAATGGATGTCTAATCTGGTACCTGTCACAAAACCAAATGGGAAAATACGTATATGTACTCATTTTCAAGATTTGAACAAGGCATGTCCAAAAGATGATTTTCCACTTCCAAACATAGATATCATAGTAGATCTCACAACAGGATACGAGATGCTGTCCCTCATGGATGGTTTCTTGGGATACAAATGAGATTCACATTGCCCCAGAATATCAACAAAAAATAGCATTCACTTGTCCCTGGGGTACATATTGTTGCAATGTTATGCCTTTTGGCCTAAGAAACACATGTGCTACATATCAACTAGCCATGACCATAGTATTTCATGATCTCATGCATACATTGATGGAAGACTATGTTGATGATCTCCTGGAAAAGTCTTTAACACACAATGATCACCTAAAAGTGTTGGACAAAATATTGAAAAGGCTAGAAGAATATAAGTTGCGTGTCAACCCTAAGAAGTTTGTTTTCAGTGTGACATCGGGTAAGCTCCTGGGGTACATAGCTTCTCATCCGGGCATCGAAGTTGACCCCGCTAAAGTAAAAGCAATATTGGACATGCCTCCACCAAAGGGAATATGTGAGCTCAAAACATTATAGGGGAGATTACTGTCCATCAGATGCTTGATTACACAGTTAGCCGACAAATGTCAACCTTTCCAATATCTGCTATGCAAGGGCATCCCTTTTTATGGACTAACAAATGTCAAATGACTTTTGAACAAATCAAGGACTATCTTTTGACACCACTAGTCCTAATGCCGCCCATTGATGGAAAAATTCTGATCTTGTACATCTTTGCAACCAATTCCACACTGGGGGAATTACTTGCACAAAACGACCATGAAGAGAAAGAAAGAGCCATGTATTACATCATTCACACCTTGATTGGGTATGAACTCAACTATACTCCCATTGAACATGCCTGTCTCATAGTGGTCTTTGCTGCTCAAAAGTTGACATTATATGTTGAACCATAAGACACAGTTAGCGGCAAAGATAGATCCATTGAAGTATCTTCTCAGTTGGGCCACATTGACAAGACAGTTGGAAAAATGGGTAATGATAGTTAATAGTGAGTATGACATACAATACATGGAACAAAAAGCAATAAAGGGACATGTCATAGTAGATCAGTTCAATGATGCACCCATGTGAGTTAAACATCCTTTGGTGGCCAACTTCCCAAATGAATCCATATTTTAGGTAGGCCTTAAGTTACCTTGGAAAATCTATTTTGATGGGTCTCATAAAGGTCATGGCTTAGGGGAAGGTATATTATTCATTACACCACAAGGAGATTCTATTCCTAAGTCATTCTGGATCACCTTCCCCTACACTAATAATGTTGCTAAATATGAAGCACTAGTAATAGGACTTTGAATGGCCATCAAGTGGAAAATCAAAACACTTCTAGTCTTTGGAGATTCTCAATTGGTTATCAACCAAGTCAATGATGAGTATGACACCAAGGATGAGAAGTTGATGCCTTATAAATGCATGGTGGATAGTTTCATATTGTACTTCAATATGATCGATTTTGAGCATTTTCTTAGGACACAAAATAAGGTAGCTGACAATATGGCCATGATTGGATCTCTTTTAGAGATTCCTAGTAATGTGCCACAATTTGAGTTCTTAGTGGAACAACTATTGGTCGCCACTTATGATACTCCTGAGTTTGAAATGGTTTGCTAGCTTGTTGGTCCCAATTCCCCTTGGTACCAAGACATATATGTTTACCTACATTCCCAAACTCTCCCACTGAGCCTTTCTAGTAACCAACACAAGTCCTTTATTCACAAAGCTTCCCACTATACCATCATCAGTGAAACCTTATATAGACATAACTTTGATAATATCCATCTTCGATGTCTCCACACAAATGAAGCACAAAGAACCTTATGTAAGGTACATGAGGGTATATGTGGATCTCATTCAAGTGGCCCAACCTTGGCCAGGAAAGTTATGAGACTTGGGTACTACTGGCCAACCATGGAAAAAGATGCCCTTCAGTTCATGAGAAAATGTCATCAATGTCAGGTGCACAGTGATCTCATTCATACACTTGCACACGAGCTTTGAAAAATCACTTCTCCTTGTCCCTTCACACAATGGGGACTCAAAATTGTGGGTAAAATCCATCCCACTTCATCCAATGGCCACAAGTTTATTATCACTACCACCAAATATTTCACCAAATGGATGGAATCCATTGCCCTCACCTACATAACCGACAAGAAAATTTCCAAATTCATCCTTAACTACATCATCTGCTGGTACGGTGCTCCCCAATCCATCATCACAGATAACGGTTGTGTTGATGGTGAAGATGACACAAACAACGTTAAAACATAATATTTCTACTCTATTTCTCCTGAAAAAGAAAGACAACATATAGTAGCCTAACTCCCAAGGTCATGGTAGTTGGTTCTCAACTGTTTGGTGTCACTCAATCGGTTCATGCAACTGTAATATTCAAGGGGCCTCTATTGGTAACAAAAGATTCAAGCAATGACTCATTTTACCGAACTGTTTTAGTAAATCAATGGGGTTTCAAATAAAAGAAAAAAGATAGGACAAAGGGGTAAACCAGTAAGTATGAATCAAATTTATCTAGTATCTAGATATATACCTTCAACAATGAATGTTTCCTAACAGATCATAAAACCAAAGCATGACACAATCTACATCATAAACTATACCATTGCATGCATCTAAGGTGCTTAATTCAATATCACTCTTCGCTTATCACAACTATCTCCCAAATTTCAAAACATACATCCATTCATTGCTAAGGTCATAGATCAACAAACTTTAATAGCTTTAACTCAATGATAATCTAATAAGATAATCCTTAAATCTGATTCCTTCAAATGACTTTCATCATTCAAGAAAATCTTATGTTCAGCACAATCACTGCATATAGATAGATTATAACTTATCAGCCTTATCAAACAAACAATTTAATTCTAAAATACCATATTTCGAGAAAACCTGTAATTCTATTAACTATAGAAGATCAAGTACAATGTATCTTTGTAAAATAACTACAAAATTCTATCTCCTAATCTCAGGTAAGCCAATTCTACTCTCAATTAGCCGACCTTTACAATATGATACCCATCAGGTCTTTAAAGATTACACAAAAAGTTTGAACTTCACTTCTATTTTAGCTTATCCACCCTTTTAGGAACCAAAATTCTCTTGGAAACTCAGATCAATTTGATCTTGAGTATTTACATTAGACATTCAGTTCAACTAGAGAATAGAAGATAGAAGAGAAAAGATGTCATGCGCCCCCAAGACTGTCAGTGTTGCAAGCATGCAACATACAAGGAAGAGAAAAATGGTGAAGACTTGCAGTAACTTATCTATTTCTGGCCCATCAATCCAGCTATCTTCAAATTTGATCCAATCCAATTCTGCTGCAGCAAACTCCCTCATACCTTTTATCTTTATCATCTCTCTTCTAGCAGCTTCTATTTCTTCCTTAACATCCATTAACCGATCTATTATCAAATCTTCTCCATCATCCTCTTTCTGCATCAGTCCTCTAAATATTTCATCCCATTTCTCTTTTATTTGACTCAAAGGCATGCCCTCTTTTGTAAATGCATTTACATCTACAATAATGGCAATAACTACTTCCAGCTCTTCCAACTGCTCAGTCAAATTATTAACAGCTTCTTGGATCTCATCCTTATGTTTACACAAGAAGTCAGTTCTAAAACGGAGTATATGAGAAGTTTTCTCCACAAAATCCTTATTGTCCCCCTCAAGTATTGATTGTTCCAAAAGAGTAGCCAAAGGAAATACACTAACTCTTTCTAACTTCTGACTGTATTCTTTATACTCTTCTCCTTGTTTCTCCGATGCCTCAGTGTATTGATACATTTCTTTTACTAACCCTTCTGTGTCCTTATAGGCTTCAAAAATTTCTACCAAAACTTCACCCACCTCCCGGTTTAACTTGTCTACCCATTGGTCTACCATCTTCGCTTCACCTCTTACCTGTACCAAATCATCTACCTCCTTTTACTCAATAGAATAGGAGTATCGATGGTAGTTATCTGTTGTGATCTCAGAGAGGAAACACTTTTCAAGAATGAATGTAATTGATCCAATTGAGCCTTAAGCTCATCCTTCTTTTGCTTATCCTTGATCATTCTTGATTTGGTCATTGAAGCCACCATATCAATCAAGTTCATCTGTTGATTCCTAGTGGGCCCTCCCAAGTTGACAGTACTCAATTGATAATATGTTAGCTGCATGTCCCCTACCTCCTTTTTTGTTATTGGCATGGCACATTCAGCAACAATCTCTCCTTTATCCATGAGTCGGGTAGAATGTAGAATCTTAGCCTTCCTTTTAGGCCTCTCATGTTCAATTCCCTTCATCATATCCTCCCAATTGAGAGGTTGTGAAGGGGTTACTGCCCTCTTTTGCAAGTCCAATTTTAGTCATGTAGGAGCACTTGGAGCAATAGTCATCATAGAAGAAGAGGGAGTAATAACTGTAGAAGGTGGCTGCATATTTACATGGGATTGAGAGTCAACCCTTGCTTTCTCTTGTTGTTCTTGTAGTATATGCATTTGCACAAGCTTTTCAGCTTCTTCCCTATCCTTCTATTCTTGCCTTTTCTTATCTTCCTCTTCTTTCAACTAATCTCTCTCTACTTTTTCCTTTTCCAACCTTTCCTTTTCTAATTCTTCCTTCTCTATTCTTTCTCTTTCTAGAGCTTCCCTTTCTAATTTCTCTTTTACTAAGGCCTCTAGTCTTTCCCTTTCTAACCTTTATGCCTCCAAATCCTTAAGTTGTTCTACCTTTGCTTCTTCTTCTTGTTGCTTCCTAACCAGCTCTACAGTATCTTTCTCTTTTTGCAATCGTACTAATTCTTCTTCCTTTTGGTGAGCTTCTTCTGCAAGTTTCAACCTAGCAATCAAGATTTCTTTGTCCCTTCGGTTTCTTGCTTTCTCCTCCTCAAGATCATGGATCTTTTGTATCAACTCTAACTTATCATTCTCTTCCTTCATCTCGAGCCCTTGTTCTTATTGCCTTCTTTGTTTTTCCACTTCATCAACTGCTGTCTTTTCTTTAACTTGTTTGGCTTTCAATTGTTGCTGGTGAAGTATAACATCAAATTGTACCTTATCATCAATTTCCTTTTGTTTCTCCACTACAACCCTTGCATTAGAATCTCTTTTTGCATCCTCAAATAGCTTCCATCACTCTTCTTGTGTCAAAACCTGCTCAATATCCTCCTCTAGAGGCATGTTCTCTTGCATATCTTTTTCTAACAGAGTCTCATATGAATTTGTCTCAACCTCCAGAATTTCCTCCTCCACTTCTTTTCCCTTTCCAACTTCAAACCATGCTATGAAGAACTCCTTCTTGAATTTCTTTACTCTTCTTCCTTGTAAGTGGAACTTGTGCGGATGACTCACCTAATGTGGGTATCGAAGCAACAGATCCTACTAGAACATCCCCTTCTTGTGCTTCTTCTTCATCATCCACTGCCTCAAGTTCTATCTCTTCAATGTCTAGAGGAAGGAACTACAATGGCTCTTTGGGAGGTGTCTTCCTTTTGATTCTTTTGTATCCCTTACCCTTTTTAGGGGCTGGTTCTTGAGGAGCTTGAGTTTTTAACATTAACCACTGCACACTCCTATCCAATATTGTCCTTCCAATCTTCTTAATATCAATTGTTTCTTCAGCATCCCAGTCAATTGGATCCAGGCTCTTGGTGCCAATGTTCAATGCTTCATAGGATGGATCCAATACAATTCCATCATCACCAATGTGTCAGGAATGTTCTTTTTAACACCTAGCTCTGACATGAGTGCGATAGGGAATCTTTCATAGTTCTTCTTTCTCAAATCATACTCATCTTGCCGATCACTCCAAAAGTCTTCTAACAAATTGAAATGTCTGGTAAATACTGAAGGCAACAAAGCATACATCTTACTCTTTAGATCAAAACACTTATGAGCTGTGTATAATCCCAATTTCAACTGTATTAATTCATTACATACCACCTTTGCTCCTACCAAGTGTTGACAACCATACTCACCCAACTTCATGGGAAAATTATGACACCCGGTTTTATGTTTGATCCCAAACTGAGCAGTAACTCCAATAGCCTGATATACAAACTCCATTAGCACTATCCTGTTATTGCAACATCTTGGAAGCAAATGTGGATGACCTTCAAAACTGACCAACCTGAAGTATGTAAATTTGGGGTACTGGATGTACCAACATCCCCATTCAACAATGAATGCCATGGCTTCTTGACTCAACCGGTATCCTGCATCTCCATTCAATTGGTTGATGATCACATATAAAAATGCATCATTGACTCTTCTAAAATGAGTCTCAACAACTTGAAGGGACAAATGATCATAGTGCTCCCATACCTTCTTCTGTCCATCCAAGGCTCCCATTATGCCCACTCTGTTCAAGCCTAGAAAAATCCCCAATCTTGCTACTGCATACACCACATAAGAAGTCATAAAGAAACACTTAGTGTTCCTGATGTTAGTTAGCTGATCATGGATAGCATTTGACACAATCATTGGCCAATCAAACTGATAATTGCCCTGTAAGATTATTTGGATGAAAGTAAACATCCATTCCTTGAAGTGGAATGTATCCCTCTTCCCAAATACCCTAGACATCATTAGTATTAAATCCAATATTTCCTTCTTGAAATCTACCCTCTTAGGTTGGTGTGCAAGCTTGGATAGAGATTTCTTTTCTGTCTTTAGCCATTTTTTTTTTCAAATGAGACCTATGAGAGTCCTTATACTTACTATATTTCTCCAAGGCCTCTACCTCACCCAGCTGCACCAGGCTATTAGGATTTGGGACATTAAATATATTTTGAAACATCTGAGGAGTAAGATCAATGATCACCCTATCTTGTGAATCCATGCATAGTCTTGTAGCTGGATTGTAGGCACTAGCTGCTGTTAAGATCAACTCTGGGAACTGGACTGATAAAGGGAACACAGTAATATGTGCCAAGCCGGAATCAACAATCCTTTGTGTCCTTCCTGTTAGATTTGCTCGCTCTGCAAAGGTTTCTCCATGTAACTCCTCAAAGTTGTACTGGCCCAAGTTCGTATCAATGATGTCTGACCAGTCTGATTCCACCTTGCTCACCTTCACCATAGGACTCCTATGATTATACCTCAAGGTATGAGGCAGTTGTTCCTGGCTTTAACTTCCTTGGTTTTGGTGTTGCCTTTGTTGTTCCTGCAGGCTGGTTCCTTCGAGCAACTTCCACTGATGTTCCTGACATCTTTCAATTTTCCTGCAAGCAAAACCTCTAATTAGATCTTTAGATATTATCATAAAGCATGCTTTAAAAGCCATACCTTTCATATATGCACCGGAGGTGGAACCAGGCAGAAACACAACCTAAAACAGTCTCTTTTTACGACATTGCCAGACTCGGAGCCAAAACCGATATAGACATTTTACTAACAATGAACGGGCTCGGAGTTGAAATCGGGAAGGTTATTAGAACCAGGATCGGAATGAGAAATGAATTTGGTTTTCTTCAAATTTTCATTTTTCATATGCTATTTCCGTTCTGCCTCTGCTTCCAACTTGGTGATCGTTATTTCGACAAAAGACTTCTTTATTATATGCGGAGCCAGAAACGGGATAAAAATGGAATCGATACTTTTTGAAAAATAGAATTCTCAAGTTCAAGATCAATTCCGATCCCATCTCCGCCTAGGTTGACAATGACGTCATCAAAGATTTTATCGATTTAACCTATAACTCCGTGACCAAAACCATTGTCGTATTAGATGAAAAGAGGCTTTAAAACACTATACTCATATGACCATGGGGAAAAACTGAATCCTAGGGTATCATATTTTAATCATTTAAAAGTGATCACCAAAACACATGAAACCCTAATCTAACAAACACGATAAAACTAGGGCAAAAATTTTAAACCTTGCCATTTTACCCGATTGAACGCGACAAAACCCTAAGTAAAAATGATGAATCAATTAACCCTAACTCACTGTAAATCTCTAATCTACCTCACTGTAAATTTCTAACCCAACTAATCACCATTTAAAATCTAAACTTAATCTAAGCTACTGCAAATCCAAAATAGCATGACATGATCACGACTAAAACGTGAAAGCGACCGTGCCCTAAAATAGAAAGAACTAAAAATAAAAGGAAAAGAAACAAAGAACATAACTAGACAAACAAAATAAAACAAGACCGTACTCAAACAAGCACGCCAAGAAACATGAAATCGTTTGAAAATGACATGATTGAGAGCACGGACAAATATAAAAAGCACAACAATAAGCAAACAAAAAACAATAACGACAAGAAACCCTACCTCAAATACACAAGAAATCAGCTAACGTTCTGAACTAATTCACTCGCAACAATCTTCTCTTCCTTCAATCTTTTCGCTCAAATGAACTCTGTCGCTGCTCTTTCGTGCTCTTCAATCTCTTAATAATGATAATAATGACTCGTTTAATCCTTAAATGAAGGTAAAAAAATGAAGATTTCTACCTACACAAGCAGCTGTTATTAATGCATTAACACACAGTTAAGGCGGAGTCGGAACTAAAAGAGAACCAACACATCACAACAGTGCGACTTCAGTCAAAAAGTCGACAATCCAAAAATGGTGGGGGCAGAACTAAAATGGAAACTGATTCAAAACTTTTAAGAAACTTCCAAACTTCATTCCAATTCCGGTTCCAGGTCTGCCAACTAAACACAAAATAAAACCAAACACAAAAATTAAAACAAAAGACCGACATAATAAAACTAAACAAAAAGACAAAGATTAAAACCAAAATCCAAAATAGCAGAGGTGAGGGCGGAATCAATTATGATTTTGCAATTTTTGGTAGACTGACTTAACACCCACTCCAGCTTCGGGTCCGTTGAAGACAAAACAACAGACTGAAAGAAAAGACTATTGGGATGGGAACCAAAACAAGTTCAAAAGTACTTTCAGAACCCGATTTAGTTCTGGTTCCGATTCCGACAGAGAAACCAAAGAAAAAAAAACAAAGTATTGGCAAAAACAAGACTCCAAACTTTGTTCCAAAAATAACTAAGTACAAAAATAACAAAGGGGGACCCATTTTGACCAAGGCAAAAGATGGGGTGGTTATGCATGGCATAACAAATGGCGACTCGGCTGGGAAAATGATTTACCCATTTTCAAAATACCCAAAGAAAATTTCAGTCACCCAAAAACTCTTTGACTTATAAACACTTTAACTTGAATAAGATCAGATATATGTAGGATAAGTTCGAGTTTGAATCTCAGATGTATGTGCTCATGAGTTATTTTTGAATCTGAGTGTGTGCTTATATTGTGCATCATTCTTTGTAGATACTTTCTCTGTTTGTGAACAACTATACCTAAGATTCAAGCTACATAGGTTGAGTCCTTTAACTATCATGCAGTAAAATCTTGGGTATTGCTCTGCTGCCAGACAGGCATCCATAGCCCTGATGAAGATACCTCTAGTTCTCTCAAAGCATTGCTCTATTGCCAGACAGTCGTCCATAGCCCCAATAGAGATACTTGATTACGCACTTGATATTTGAGCTTGCTTTTTCTTTCTTTCTTTTCTTTCTTCTTTACTTCACTTGTGGAAATTCTTTTATGCATCTGTCTCAAATACTCAGATTCAATGAATCTAAAATGTGGGCTGAGAACTACAATGGATCTCATGATAGTCTTGGAATCAGATTTTTCACTTGAATCAAAGGTAGAGTCATTCTAAAACAAATAGGTAATTACTCATGCAGATGTTTTTCTAATTTGGTGACAGATATTTGATCATAATTCATGAGATATTCACATTATATCTTCTATCCTTAATAACTTTTCCAACCCAAACTAGAATGATCATAAAACATAAGTTTCAGAATGAAATCCTTTTCAATGATTATGATGAGAATACCTAAACCAATTTCTCTCCTAATACCAGTAGTATACTTTGAATAACAACCCCCTAATTTGAGATGAACAAAATGAGGATCCCCAATGAAACAAGACAAAACAAAACAAACAAACAAAACAAAGAAAGAAAACAAACAAACAACAAAGCAA
Organism: Sequoiadendron giganteum; assembly: GCA_007115665.2. Lineage (NCBI taxonomy): Eukaryota > Viridiplantae > Streptophyta > Pinopsida > Cupressales > Cupressaceae > Sequoiadendron > Sequoiadendron giganteum. The sequence continues at coordinate 388,281,570 of CM021108.1, read as the reverse complement.
AAACAAAAAAGTAAAAAGTAAAAAGTAAAACCTAAACAAAAACTTAATTACATATGATACAGTATTGTATATTTTTTTTCAAAACATCAGACTTTCTATGCACCAAAATAGTGCTTGAGAAACTGACCATTAACTGGTAATGAAACAGGCTCTCCTGTTAAGGTACTCAAACGAAAAGCATTCTCGCCTAAGATTTCGGCCACTTGATAAGGACCTAACCAAAGTCTATCAAATTTATAGTGATCTCCCTTCTTTTCTCTAGCCTTATCCCATAATAACACAAGATCTGATATTCTAAAGGCTTTTATCTTGGCTCTTTTGTCAGACCAACGTTTAACAACAACCTGATGCTTAGAAAATTGCTGCAAAGCAGCATCTCTTTGTTCTTCCATGTTTAACAAATTAAGCAGTCTAACCTCAATCCTATCATCCTTATTATAAAACTCCCGCATAAACTTCAAAACAGGTATTTGCAAATGAATGGGGAAGATTGGATCTTGGCCATAAACTAACTTAAAAGGTGAATTCCCTAGGGCTGCTTTGATTCTGGTTCGATTTTCCCATAAGGCAAATCTCAACGGGGTATGCCAATCCCTAGGATTACTTTCTAACAACTTTTTTATAACTTCCAACAAGTTCTTATTTGTGGACTCAACCACTCCATTCCCTTAAGGGTAATTATTGGAAGAATATTTTAACACAATCTTATGTTCATAAGCCCATGAAATAAACTCAACAGAAGAAAAAGTAGGGCCATTATCACATACCAGAGCAAATGGAACTCCAAACCTGTTGTGATGTTCTTAGTCAGAAACTTGATGACCACCTCCGTGGTGCTATTCTTGCAAGGCAGGGCCTCCATCCAACGTGTGCAATAATCCGTTGCAGTCAAGATGAATTTATGACCTAAAGAAGAATTTGGATTAATTACACCTACAAAATCAAGTGCCCATTGGGAAAATGGCCTTACCTCATATATTGGTTGTAGGGGCATTGCAGGATTTCTTTCTCTAGATGTAGAAGTTTGGCATACATGAAAAGTCCTGCAGTGTTGATGTGCATCTCTAAACACATAAGGCCAATAGTAGCCTGACCTTAAAATCTAATGAGCCAAAGCATCAACCGATCCATGTCCTGTTCCATGCCTTCCATGAAACTCACTTATGGCATGCTTTGCCTCTTGCTGATCCAAACAACGTAGATAGATTCCTTGAAAATTCTTCCTGTAGATCAATCCCCCTTTAAGCATGTAATGATCACTCTTCAGCCTCAATGCTCTCCTTTGAGTAGCATTCATTCCTTCTGGACACTTGTTATTGAGGAGGAAGAAAACTAAATCTATATACTAGGGATCCTTTGTGAATGATTGAACCGTGTATTGTTGACAAGTAATACTTTTGTCCACTTCTGCCATCGCCTTTGACAAACCTTGGCCTCGAACAAGTTTCATTGGGTGAATCTCCAAGTCAAATTCTTGTAAAATGGCCATCCATTTTCCTCTTCGTTCCCCTAATTCACTTTGCATTAGAAGAGATTTCACAACTGGATCTGGAACTATGGCCATCACTTGACTTCGGATTATGTAGTGCCTGAACTTCTTCACTGCTTGCACCAATGCAAAGGCTTGTTTTTCTAATGGTGAATACCTTACTTCCACATTCTTAAATGGAGAGCTCATAAAAGCTATAGGCCTCTCCTCATTCTCTTCTCTTCTCTGTGTCAAAACTGCTGCACATGAATGATCAGAAGCAAAAGAATAAATGTAGAAGGGATTTAAATAATCTGGGCTTGTTAAAACAAGTGCCTCAGATATAGATTGTTTAATCTGCATGAAAGTAGATTTAGCCTCTTCACTCCATTCAATCTTTGCATCCTTCTCCATCATTTCGTTAAGTGGTTTGACAATCTCTGCAAACCCTATTATAAATTTTCTAACAAAATTGATCCTTCCAAAGAAAGACCTCATTTCCTTCTTGCTACCTAACTTTGTCAATTTCAAAATGGCCTCCACTCGTTCAGGATCTATGGAAATCCCTTCCTCAGAAATAATGTGACCCAAGAGCTTCCCTTCAGAAACTCCAAATACACATTTCTTTGGGTTGAGAGAAACACCATAACTTATACATTTCTTTAACACCTTTTCCAAGTTAGCAGCATGATCTTCTCTATTCTTAGAGTAGATGGTCAAATCATCAACATAGATGATTAAACATTTCCCTATCAGATCCTTAAAAGCTACATCCATCGCTCTTTGAAAAGTAGCACCAACATTGATTAGACCAAAAGGCATCCTTCTGTAGGCAAATGTGCCCCACTTTGTAGTGAAAGCAGTCTTCATCCTATCCTCATGACTTACCAGTACCTGATTGTATCTTGAATACCCATCTAAGAAAGACATCATCTGAGATCCATTAAATTTTTGCAATACTTCATCAAGGGAAGGTAATGGATAGTTGTCCTTCTCAGAGGCTTTGTTCAAATTTCTAAAATCCACACATAATCTAATTTCCCCATTCTTCTTCCTTACAGGAACTAGATTAGCCACCCAGGTAGAGTGTCTAACTGGAAAAATTATTCTTCCAGCCAAAAGCTTTTGTACTTCTCTCTAAATCAAAGGCTCGATTAATGCATTGACTGGGCGTTGCTTTTGGCGAAATGGCTTAGCTTCTCGCTTGAGAGGGATTGTATGTGTGATCACAGATGTATCCAAAGTTTTCAAGTCATCATAGCTCCAAACTATCACTTCAATATTCTGCTTCAAGACCTTGATTATCTCATCCTTTATTTCCTGAGGACAGGTCTTCCCTATAAGAACGTTTCTCTCAAGGCCTGAGTGAGTCAAACTAATAGATTCATACTTACCTCCCTCACTCTTTGTAGGTATTCTTTGATAAGCTTGCGGATTTGAATCAAATATCCTTTCTAATGTTATTGCTCTTTAAATCCAAGATCCCTTCCAGATTGTCACTTTCTAGATTCTAGTCTCCCTGAACTCTGTTAGAATCATCAATTATCTGCCCTTCAAAAACATCAAAATTTTCCAAAAAGGCCAATATATGCTGATCATCATTAAATACCTGGAAGTGTTTGACATTATTAAGAATTGCTGGGACCGAAATCAACTCCACTGAAAACATCTTCAGATTTGAGTCTTGCATAGGCTCTAATGTACTAGCAGCAACAACAACAACATCTGCAATTTGGTTTGCTTCCCTTGGGATGAGAGTAATCCCAAAGGCATCAAAATATTCTATTAAATTCCAAACCCTATTTCTATATGCAGCCAATCTTTTGTTATGGCATGTGTATTGGCTACGTACCTATTTCACAATGACCTCAGAATCTCCCATTACTGTAAGAGCAGTTACCTTCTTTTTATGAGCAAACATAAGCCCTCTTGCAAGTGCCTCGTATTCTGCAACATTATTCATGCATCCAAACTGCAACCTATAAGAAGCAAAATAAGTCTTTCCTTTCGGATTGGTTAGTTCAATCCCTACTCCACTTCTTGCTTTAGATTTAGAACCATCAAATTTAAGAGTCCATAACTGGTCTTTGGTTGGGAGCTCTTTCCTTTTGGAAGCAATAGGGGATGATTCACCTAAAGTGTGTGGTGGCTTAGACTTTAGCTATTTATCAGAATGTAACTTAGGACAGAGTTGAGTTGAGGATTTTCCTATGTTTTCAATTTGTTCAACAACTACTCCCTGCATACCCTCTTGGGTTAAGTTGTAATCCAACTCATTTCTCATCAATGCCTTAGGTATGGGCAAAGTATCTGGGGTAGGTGTATCAAATGAGAACTGGGATACCTTAATCTCCACTTGAACTTTAGAACAAACAACCTGAGTCTGTTCTTCTGATGAAAGACCTTCATGTTGAGAAAGACTAGCTTGTGTAAGAATAGTTGCATCCTTAACTTGGAAAACTCATTGGTGGGAGTCTCGGCTCATTTCTCTTGACACACCTGTTGAGGCTGATCTATATGACTTAGAATATCTATGCATGACTGACATGTCAACTTCGAATGGTTGTGATAGTGAATCCTGCACTAGCTAGAAAGTAATAAACTACTCAAGTCAGTTTCTTCCCCTAAAACGAGCCTATCTTGTTTCAACTTTCTACTAAAACCTGCTAGTTGATGCAGATCATGGGATCACTATGTTCTAAAGGTGAAGTATCCTCAGGACTGATTACAGACAAAGTAAGAACCTCCTCTTGCCTATAAACACCTATCTCGGTTTCAAAATATGCTACTTCATTGGGAGCATCATATTCCATGATCATGTGCTTGAGTCTAGGTTCACTTTCAATTCTTATATGGGTTGCAACCCCTTTCCATGGTAACCACATGTGTGAGAAATACAAGGACAAATATCTACCTATACTCTTCATTAGCTCTCAACTTAAAAGCATCCCATAAGTTTCAGGGATATCAACAACTTGAATATCTATATAGGTCTGGATTTGGGTCTGATCCAACCTGCACATGCATGTTCTTCAACTCACCTACAACATTAACTTCAATTTTATCCAATTGAATCACCTTTTTATTGGTTGGAATAGGACTCAATCCTAAATTTTTACAAATCGAAAAAGGCATGACATTCCCTGATGCTCCAGAATCTAATAATCAATTATGTAGATTCTTTCCAAATATTCTTAAACTTAACAAGAAAGGTGGGGTATTGGTCTTACCTTTATACATAGCTGCATTCGTCTCCTTTGCGGGAGTCACTTTACCTTTCCCTTTTAAGTGATCTGTCTCTTCCAAAGCTTTTAATATCACCTCCTGTTGAGCTGGACACCACTTCATGATGTCAAAGAAAGACAGTGATGTCTTCTGTCTTTGTAATTCTGCAACAAAGTCAAACTCTGAATCATTCCTAACTTGATATTTAGGAAAGGGAGGCGGATTACCTCTATTCTGAGAATTAGAAGGTCCCTTTGGTGGAGGTGGATTGTTATCTGTATTCTGATTTGGTGGAACCATGTTGTTAGGGGGTGCAGATGTAGTGAATGACCCTTTATTCTGATTCCTTAGAAAGTGACCACCTTTAGATTGGAAAGCTTGAGCATCATAAACATCTTCCTCTAGCTCATTATCCCCTTGCATGGGGAATTGATATTTTTCTTCAATGGTTTCATAAGTCATGGCAGTGTTGACTGACCCATTGTCATGATTGGAATTTCCTACTGGAGGATGGGCATTAGCTTATGCAATTTTCACAATTTTCTCCATTTTTGGGCAATTAACCTCAGAATGTGTTGCTGTATCATGCAACCTACACCAATTAGTCATAAAATTCAAATTAGAAACATTAGCAGTATGTGGCCTTTCCTCACCTATTTGATAAGTATGGGGAACTCCCCCGTTGTTAGGCCCAATATTCCACTATCTATTGTTGTTGTTGTTATTATTGAACCTTTGATTATACCCTCTATTTTGATTTTGATAATTTTGGTTTGAGGAGTTCTGACCCTGGAAATTCTGATTAATGTTCTGATTTTGGTTTTGATTAGAGTAATTTCCTTGAGTGTTATACCCTCCCTGATTGTTGTAATTCTGGTTTTGATTATTGGGAGGATTTTGTCTAAGGTGTGCCATGTCATTTGACATCTGAGAGAGAGTCTTCTTGAGAGTCTCTACCTCACTCGTGAGTTGAACAGTTTGTTCATTCTGCACATTTTGGATTATGTTTGGGGAATGGACATGGGTTGATCCTCCCCCTTGTTGTGGTTGATTTTGAGGTTGATGTTGAGGTTGATGGGAGTGATCTTGCATGCCATTACCAAAGAAAGGCACATTAGGTGGAGCTTGTAACTCAGATGCAGGTCCATATTAGAAATAAGACATCCCAGGGATAGTATTGTATAACGATGGATTAGGCATCTGATAATTCATTAGAGGAAGAGTTACTCCTAACCCTCCAGATTGCAGACTTATCTGCTATTGTAATTTAATAGCCAAATGATAAATTTTAGACAAAGAGTCTATCTCATCAGGTTCATAAATTCTTTGCAAGAACAAGCCAATCAAAGGATCAACAACTCTCAGATACGCCTGTATGGCCATACCCTCTGGCACTAAGTAAGGCTCTTGTAGCCTACGATACATCCTTTGGAACCTAGTGTTGAACAAGGGCAATGGTTGATGATGTTCCTTTTTTATGGTGGAAAATTGGTGATTTAATATGGCAGGGTCTACATAAACCCTAAATTGATTAATAAAAGCATTCTCTAAATCTGTCCAACCCAGAATGGATCCTTGGGGTAGATTTAGATATCGATTATATGCCATATCTCCTAAACAGGAAGGAAACAATCTACATACCACATCTTGGTGAGCAACCTGAGCTCATGTGCAAGCATCTTTAAATGCTTGTATATGTTCCTCAACACTTCTTGATTCTCCATGCATGTATTTCAGACAGAACTTCTTTGGGTTCTTTGGTAAATCATGGAATCCCCCAGGAATAGTCCCTAACGGAGAGGGATTATTCACAAAATAAGCCATTTGTGGGATTGGTTGAGCAGGTATAGGCCGAATTGGTGGCGATATAGGCCTAATTGGAAGCGGTGATGTAGGTTGAATTGGTGGTGGCATAGGTGGATTTGGTGGAAATCCAGGTGGAGTGAGTGGTGGTGGTAATGTAGGTATCAAAACCCTACGAGCATGGGTTCTAGGTCTTATTGGGGTTTGTAATTCTTGTAAAGGTTCAGGGTCGGTAGAGGATCTCAAAATCCTTCCATATTTCTTTGGTGAGAAACACTATGCGAGCCAGCTTGTCCTTTCAGGCCCTCCTTCTAACGCTAATTTTTGTTGATGGTGAAGATGACACAAACAACGTTAAAACAAAATATTTCTACTCTATTTCTCCTGAAAAAGAAAGACAACATATAGTAGCCTAACTCCCAAGGTCCTGGTAGTTGGTTCTCAACTATTTGGTGTCACTCAATCGGTTCATGCAACTGTAATATTCAAGGGGCCTGTGCTGGTAACAAAGGATTCAAGCAATGACTCATTTTACCAAACTATTTTAGTAAATCAATGGGGTTTCAAATAAAAGAAAAAAGATAGGACAAAGGGGTAAACCAGTAAGTATGAATCAAATTTATCTAGTATTTGGACATATACCTTCAACAATGAATGTTTCCTAACAGATCATAAAACCAAAGCATGACACAATCTACAGCATAAACTATACCATTGCATGCATCTAAGGTGCTTAATTCAATATCACTCTTCGCTTATCACAACTATCTCCCAAATTTCAAAACATACATCCATTCATTGCTAAGGTCATAGATCAACAGACTTTAATAGCTTTAACTCAATGATAATCTAATAAGATAATCCTTAAATCTGATTCCATCAAATGACTTTCATCATTCAAGAAACTCTTATGTTCAACACAATCACTGTATACAGATAGATTATAACTTATTAGCCTTATCAAACAAAAAATTTAATTCTAAAATACCATATTTCGAGAAAACTTGTAATTCTATTAACTGTAAAAGATCAAGTACAATGTATCTCTGTAAAATCACTACAAAATTCTATCTCCTAATCTCAACTAAGCCAATTCTACTCTCAATTAGCCGACCTTTACAATATGATACCCATCGGGTATTTATAGATTATACAATAAGTTCGAACTTCACTTCTATTTTAGGTTATCCACCCTTTTAGGAACCAAAATTCTCTTGGAAACTCAGATCAATTTGATCTTGAGTCTTTACATTAGACTTTTAGTTCAACTAGAGAACAAAAGATAGAAGAGAAAAGATGTCATGCGCCCCCAAGACTGTCAGTGCTGCATGCATGCAACATGCAAGGAAGAGAAAAATCATGCATGCAAGGATTCAAGCATGTGAAGCTGGATCTGTCATGAACTCATCGTAGCTGGTGAAGACTTACTGTAATGTATCTATTTCTGGCCTATCAATCAAGCTATCTTCAAATTTGATCCAATCCAATTTTGTTGCAGCAAACTCCCTCATACCTTTTATCTTTATCATCTCTCTTCTAGAAGCTTCTATTTCTTCCTTAACATCCATTAACCGATCTATTATCAAATCTTCTCCATCATCCTCTTTTTGCATCAGTCCTCTGAATCTTTCATCCCATTTCTCTTTTATTTGACTCAAAGGCATGCCCTCTTTTGTAAATGCATTTACATCTACAATAATGGCAATAACTGCATCCAACTCTTCCAACTGCTCAGTCAAATTATTAACAGCTTCTTGGATCTCATCCTTATGTTTGCACAAGAAGTCAGTTCTAAAACAGAGTATACGAGAAGTTTTCTCCACAAAATCCTTATTGTCCCCCTCAAGTATTGATTGTTCCAAAAGAGTAGCCAAAGGAAATACACTAACTCTTTCTAACTTCTGACTGTATTCTTTATACTCTTCTCCTTGTTTCTCCGATGCCTCAGTGTATTGATACATTTCTTTTACTAACCCTTCTGTGTCCTTATAGGCTTCAAAAATTTCTACCAAAACTTCACCCACCTCCCGGTTTAACTTGTCTACCCATTGGTCTACCATCTTCACTTCGCCTCTTACCTGTACCAAATCATCTACCTCCTTTTACTCAATAGAATAGGAGTATCGATGGTAGTTATCTGTTGTGATCTCAGAGAGGAAACACTTTTCAAGAATGAATGTAATTGATCCAATTGAGCCTTAAGCTCATCCTTCTTTTGCTTATCCTTGATCATTCTTGATTTGGTCATTGAAGCCACCATATCAATCAAGTTCATCTGTTGATTCCTAGTGGGCCCTCCCAAGTTGACAGTACTCAATTGATAATATGTTAGCTGCATGTCCCCAACCTCCTTTTTTGTTATTGGCATGGCACATTCAGCAACAATCTCTCCTTTATCCGTGAGTCGGGTAGAATGTAGAATCTTAGCCTTCTTTTTAGGCCTCTCATGTTCAATTCCCTTCATCATATCCTCCCAATTGAGAGGTTGTGAAGGGGTTACTGCCCTCTTTTGCAAGTCCAATTTTAGTCATGTAGGAGCACTTGGAGCAATAGTCATCATAGAAGAAGAGGGAGCACTTGGAACAATGAATGCCATGGCTTCTTGACTCAACCGGTATCCTGCATCTCCATTCAATTGGTTGATGATCACATATAAAAATGTATCATTGACTCTTCTAAAATGAGTCTCAACAACTTGAAGGGACAACTGATCATAGTGCTCCCATACCTTCTTTTGTCCATCCAAGACTCCCATTATGCCCACTCTATTCAAGCTTGGAAAAATCCCCAATCTTGCTGCTGCATACACCACATAAGCAGTGATAAAGAAACACTTAGTGTTCCTGATGTTAGTTAGCTGATCATGGATAGCATTTGACACAATCATTGGCCAATCAAACTGATAATCACCTTGTAAGATTATTTGGATGAAAGGAAACATCCATTCCTTGAAGTGGAATGTATCCCTCTTCCCAAATACCCTAGACAACATTAGTATTAAATCCGACATTTCCTTCTTGAAATCTACCCTCTTAGGTTGGTGTGCAAGCTTGGATAGAGATTTCTTTTTTGTCTTTAGCCATTTTTTGTTCAAATGAGACCTATTAGAGTCCTTATACTTACTATATTTCTCCAAGGCCTCTGCCTCACCCAACTACACCAAACTCTTAGGGTCCAGGACATTAAATATATTTTGAAACATCTGAGGAGTAAGATCAATGATCACCCTATCTTGTGAATCCATGCATAGTCTTGTAGCTAGATTGTAGGCACTAGCTACTGTTAAGATCAACTTCGAGATCTGGACTGGTAAAGGAAACACAGTAATATGTGCCAAGCCGGAATCAACAATCCTTTGTGTCCTTCCTGTTAGATTTGCTTGTTCTGCAAAGGTTTCTCCATGTACCTCCTCAAAGTTGTAATGGACCAAGTTCGTATCAGTGATGTCTGACCATTCTGATTCCACCTTGCTCACCTTCACCACAGGACTCCTATGATTATACCTCAAGGTATGAAGTAGTTGTTCTAGCTTTAACTTCCCTGGTTTTGGTGCTGCCTTTGATGTTCCTGCAGGCTGGTTCCTTCGAGTAGCTCCCCCTGATGTTCTTGACATCTTTCAGTTTTCTTGCAAGCAAAACCTCTAATTAGATCTTTAGATATTATCATAAAACATGCTTTAAAAACCATACCTTTCATATATGCACCGGAGGTGGAACCAGGCAGAAACACAACCTAAAACAGTCTCTTTTTACAACACTGCCGAACTCGGAGCCAAAACCGATATAGACATTTTACTAACAATGAATGGGCTCGGAGTTGGAATCGGGAAGGTTATCAGAACCTGGATCGGAATGAGAAACAAATTTGGTTTTCTTCAAATTTTCATTTTTCATATGCTATTTCCGTTCCACCTCCGCTTCTGACTTGGTCATCGTTATTTCAACAAAAGACTTCTTTATTATATGCGGAGCCAGAAACGGGATAAAAATGGAATCGATACTTTTTGAAAAATAGAATTCTCAAGTTCAAGATGAATTCCGAGCTCGACTCAGCCTATGTTGATAATGACATCATCAAAGATTTTATAGATTTAACCTATAACTCCATGACCAAAACCAAGGTCGTATTAGATGAAAAGAGGCTTTAAAACACTATACTGATATGACCATGGGGAACGATCGAATCCTAGGGTATCATATTTTAATCATTTAAAAGTGATCACCGAAACACAGAAAACCCTAATCTAACAAACACGATAAAACTAGGGCACTGATTTTAAACCTTGCCATTTTACCCGAGTGAACGCGACAAAAGCCTAAGTAAAAATGATGAATCAATTAACCCTAACTGACTGTAAATCTCTAATCTACCTCACTATAAATTTCTAACCCAACTAATCACCATTTAAAACCTAAACTTAATCTAACCTACTGCAAATCCAAAATAGCACGACGTGATCACGACTAAAACGTGAAAGCGACTGTGCCCTAAAATAGAAAGAACTAAAAATAAAAGAAAAAGAAACAAAGAACATAACTAGACAAACAAAATAAGACAAGACCGTACTCAAACACACACGCCAAGAAACATGAAATCATTTGAAAATGACATGATTCAGAGCACGGGGAAATATAAAAAGCGCAACAATAAGCAAACAAAAAACAATAATGACAAGAAACCCTACCTCGAATACACAAGAACCCAACTAACCTTCTAAACTGATTCGCTTGCAACAATCTTCTCCTCCTTCAATTTTTTCGCTCAAATGAACTTTGCCGCTGCTCTTTCTTGCTCTTCAATCTCTTAATAATGATAATAATGACTCGTTTAATCCTTAAATGAAGGTAAAAATATGAAGATTTCTACGTACATGAGCAACTGTCATTAATGCATTAACAAGCAATTAAGGCGGAGTTGGAATTGAAAGAGAACCAACACATCACAACAGTGCGACTTCAATAAAAAAGTCAACAATCCAAAAGCAGCAGGAGCGGAACTAAAATGGAAACTGATTCGAAACTTTTAAGAAACTTCCAAACTTCATTCCAATTTCGGTTCTGGGTCTGCCAACTAAACACAAAACAAAACCAAACACAAAAAGTAAAACAAAAGATCAACATAATAAAACTAAACAAAAAGACAGATTAAAACCAAAAGCCAAAATAGTGGAGGCGGGGGTGGAATCAATTATGATTTTGCAATTTTTGGTAAAGACTAACTTAACACCCACTCCGGCTTTGGGTCCACTGAAGAAAAAACAATAGACCGAAAGAAAAGACTATCGGGATGGGAACCAAAACAAGTTCAAAAGAACTTTCAGAACCCGATTCAGTTCCGGTTCCGATTCCGATAGAGAAACCAAAGAAAAAAAACAAAGTATTGGCAAAAACAAGACTCCAAACTTTTTTCCAAAAACAGCTAACTACAAAAATAACAAAGGGGGACCCATTTTGACAAAGGCAAAAGATGGGGTGGTTATGCAAGGCATAACAAGTTGACCTTTCAAAATCAGGATGTCCGAGAGCTTTTTGAGCACTTCCATATCCAACATCATTTATCCACACCCAATTACCCATAAGGTAATGGTCAAGCTGAGGCATCTAAAAAGACAATCATCAAGATTCTTAAGAAGACTGTTAATGATGTTGGCCATGACTAGAATCTCCAGCTTAATCCCACCCTATGAGCCTATTGCACCAACATCCACATGCCTACCGGCACCACCCCATTCACTTTGATCTTTGGAGCTGAAGCCATCCTACCCATTAATGTCAAAATCCCATCCTTATGGGTCTCCATGAAGGGATTGATTGATAATGAAGAATACTGATAGTCTCAATTGCATGAGTTGGAATTGTTAGAAGAATGCAAAAAAAATGCCTTGATGCACTTATAGGCATATCATAATCGCCTTTACCGAAGTTACAACAAAAGAGTTATTGTCTGAAAGTTTGACATTGGCGACTTTGTTTTGATGCAAAATCCAAATAATCAAGTTGACCATGAGAAGCTCGGAAAGCTCAAACCTAATTAGCTATGTCTGTACATTATCATTATCTCATTCGATTCTAGTGCTTACCAGTTAGCTACTCCAGATGGGGAACAATTGAAAAAAGCTATCAATAGTCTGCATCTATGCAAGTTCTACACATAGCATCAGAAAGTTTGGCCAAAAACCACAAAAAATACAAAAGAGTGGAAAAATACAAAGAAATCCTCACCCTAATGAAAACCTGGAAAATAGGTGTTTTAGTGACACCAATTTTTTTTTCAGAAAATATCAAAAATAGTAAAGAAAAATAATCTGTCCAATAGTGAAAACCACTTCAATGGTGCTTTGGATAAATACCATGGTGAAAACCTGGTAAATAGGCACCATGCTTAGGCACTCTTTGCTTCACCGTCTACTGTCACTCCATATACCTTTGTCCATAATAAATAACCGACATCACATCCGCTATGAATTTCTATTTCCCTCCATTGCTGACAATGGTTGATATCATGCCTCATGCATCACTCGTCTTTTGTCCTTTTCCATCTTGTCTATCTTGGTTCATCCTCACCCTGACTTGGGGCATCACCTTTATCATTTGACTATAGTGGATATCACATATGGTCTCGTATATTTAGAAAATCCCTAAAAATCATAAAATGTCCTGAAAAAAGACAAAAAAATCAAATATCCATAAAAAATCCCAAAAAATCATAACATGTCAAAAACACAAAACATCCAAATAACTCTCAAAAATCCAAAAAATAGAATCAAAGTCCATCGTGTCAGTTATGCCAGTCTTCATCATTTTTGAACTACTTTTCCTCTATGACTCAACATAGGCAAGGCCATCTGTCGATGTGCCCCTAATGCATTAGGTCAATCCTTTTAGTTTGTCAGAATAAAAATCATGATAATGTCCTTTGTCACTTGAAACAAGGTCATGTCATGTCGAACTACGAGGTCTCTGTACATTTTCTACGTAGGTAAGGCCACCATTGATGATCCCCTGAGGCCCCCAAGGTTTAGTCCCTTAGGGTTTGATTGAGTCAATTTTTCTCTTCTCACGAATGTCCTAAATAAGGCAACTCTTAAACAAACGTTGGCAATCATCTAATAGGCATTTCAAGCAAATTGGCATGTCACCACCGACATGTGGTCAATTTGGTCATCTAGTCAGCCTTGTCAACTCTTGGTTATTCCTTGGATACATCTTTCTGAGGAACAATCCTTGTCATTTAATTTCTGCTTTAGGATATGTCTTTCCTGAGCATAAACACTATCATTTGGCATTTCGAGGGATTCTCTTGAAATTTGGGGATCGATCCTCTTGACATCAACATCATTTAGGATGTGTCCTTCTTGAAGTCGACATTACCTAACACATTACCCTACTCAGCATAAACCTAGGCTTCGTCAAACTTGGCATCTTGATATCAATACATGCGACATTTGAACATACTTAGCAAACACTTGGAAAACAATGTCTTTAAACATTGTCACACTTGTCATTTGATTTTTTGTCATGCTACTAGTTCCTCAAGGATGTCCTGACATCAAGATTTAGAGGAGCAACGACGTATCATGATGATTGTTCTATCTTTTCAAAGCTATCATGTCACTAGTTCCTCAAGGATGTCCTACATAGGATTTAGAGGAGCAACGACGTTTCATGACTTGTCTATTTGTGGTTGGTTGTGACAAAAAGACTGGGTCAATTGAGTTCCTAGTACGAGTCATGATCATCCTTGTCTGCGACTGCTTGTTCTATGTGATGGTGTGACCATGCACACCATTGATTTATGTCATATCATGGTGTTTGTTGGCCATTGCAATAATCCACCCAATGATGATTAATGTAACACCTATTAGTACTTTGGTAATATATTGAAGGATTATTTCCCCGCACTAACATCCATCTCCTTTTGTCTGATAATATCTCTTCTTCCATCTTTTGATGATATCCTGTGATAAATAAAAACATAATTGCATACATGCTCATATATAGAAATTGCATTGGTACATTGCAAATTTACATAAATCTACTTTTCATATTCACATTTACATAAATCCATTTTCATATTTGCATTTACATAAATCCATTTTCATATTTGCATTTACATCACTGGCATAAATATATCATTTACATCATTTCATTTTCATTAACATAACATATAAGTACATCATTTCATTTGCATACATCATCCATGTCATTGATGCACACAATTTCATGATCATAACATAAAGCATCATATATCACATAATCCATACATACATAATCATACATCAATGCATTCATAATCATAAACATGACATCTATAAAAATTATTTGTTAAAATGCACAAGACAAGTGAGAGGTGGGGGTGAATCAATTTATCAAAATATTTACTTCTTAACTTAACCAATTCTACTTTATCTTTAATCTGTTATTAAGTGTGAACATGAAAATGCAGATAACAGAAACACAACACTTGAGACACTAGATTTATGTGGAAAAACCACGGTGAGGATTTACTCACAGTATAGTAGTAATGCAATACCGGATACAAAAGGCTCACTACCAGACAACTCACTACCCAAATCAAGGGCTCATTGCCTTAGGACTCACTGTCCAAAAGAGAGGCTCACTGCCTACAGAAAAATACAAAGAAATAGATAAAGATCCACCACTAGGAGTTCCACACACTTCACAACTTGATCAAAAGATTATGAATACAATGAAATACTGTTGCCACAATTCTCTCTTCCACACTTTGCTTTTCACACTTTCCCGCACACTCTTCTCTTGCTCAAATCAAATGATGGATGGATATGAAATTTTCTACAACTTAACTTGTATTTATACCATCTTCAACCTTAGGAACATTCTCCAAGGCCGGCTATACAATTTCATTTACAAATTCAAACTAGGTCGGCTACTCAACATTCCCGCGGTGGATAAGAATGTGAGGAGACCGAATGCATATTTAATTTAGGACCCAAATAAAATCTTGAATCTCACACACACTTCCTCAAGTCGATGCAAAAGCTAAATGTAAAGTGTAGACACCAGGTCAACCAAACCTAATGAAAACAATGATCTTTGAAGTACGCACATCTTCAACAAGATAAACACACACAGATTGCTCAACATGCTTCACCAGTAATTTTACCATTTTTGAGAATAACTCGGATACATCCGCAACAAGTTCAACAAACTTCAGTTGTAGAGAACACTTCACCAGTTCAACCAGGACAACCAACAAAAACATAGAGACTCCAGAGTAGGTCTTCTGGAGCGCCAAACCACAAGAAATCTTATCAAAACATAGAAATAATCAGAAATAGTAATCTCCTAGATCCGCAAGATCTGAAACCAAATACTAGAAGACTACGGAGCCAAAACATTTCTCTCAATCAATAACTAGATACCTCTGACAAACTAGTTCACACACCGGTGAACATAACTTTTACTCTCCATCGAACCAGAAGCTGAAATTTGAAATATATAATCCATTTAAGCTTATGAAAACACTTATAAATCCACATAGGAATTAGGTCAACACAGGAGAAACACGGACCATAGTACCGAAGCACACCCATAATATACTTCAACATAGCTTTCATTATTTCTTATATTTTCTCAAAAGCACTTGGCAAAAACCAACTTACTCAACCTGTACAGTGTTGACATCAATGACAAAATTAATGACAACACCACCAAACACATCCATACTTGCAACATTATGCATATATAGAAAATTATCACCATCATGAGGTAACCATCATACATAAAGTAACATCATCAGTGGTATTTATGCCTCTCATCATAAATTACAATCATAAATACATACATCACATAGCAAATAATGCATCATCATAAGAGTCATAACATAGGTAACATCACATGAACATAGTAAAATTATAATGCATCATAATACAACACATAGCATAAAATCTGCACTTGTATCATATATATAATAATCTCAAAATAATGTCACAGGATAGAGTCTCAAGGAATCCCAAAAATAGAGCTTGTAGGCTTGATGGTCAATATATAAAAGTGTCTCAAACATAATAACAATATCCTATGTACTAGTTGTTGCTCTGCTCATCCCCTCAAGGTGAGAAATGGGGTGACTGATGCTCCCTCTTTGGAGCTGATGATAGCTTCTCAGACACAATCAAATGCCTCTGTGATTATCTCAAAATAGTGACTTGTGGTTTAATGTGGTGGGATCTGTGTCCTGATGATCCATGGCTATGGCTGGACCTATGCCTTGATGAGTGTCTATGGCTATGTGACAATCGATATCCTTATGACTGTCTAGATGAAGAGGAAGGTCTCACACTATTATGGCTCATGCTACTATGACTCCTGCTGCTAGACAGACTGCCTATACCACTCAGAGACTAAGTAAAACTTGGCTCTCATTGCTCAGTTGGCATGATCCTCTCATATAATCCCCTGTAGTACTCTCGACCAAAACTCACCCTTGCCAGATCTCTCGCCACATCTCTCATAGGCCTAGCACACAACACTGCAAACTCTGAGCAATACAATTGTGCCTCCTACTACCTCACCATTTCCTGATCCCTCTCCACCGTCATCATCTTCAACAACTAAGCTTCCATTACCCTGATCCTGGAAAAGGCCTCATCCAATCAAGTTTTCATATCTGTCAACCATTGGTCAACTGTCACATCCCAAGGAAATGATGGTCTACCAGATGGAACCTCCTCACCCTCCACCATCTGATGTCAAATCTTCCTCTCCACATCATCCATCTCCTCATCCTCTCCCCTTATCTCCTCCTCCCCACCAATATCCATGTCCTCCTCCTTGGCCACCTCCATCTCCACCTCCATCTCTGGCTGCTCCACCTCTAGCTTCTCTAAGGTCCCTCTGGCTACTTCCCTTTGCTCTAACCTCCCTCTCCTCCTCCTCTCTCTCACCTACCTCTTAGATAGGTGATAGCTATGCTTGTGTCACTCACTGCCACACTCTCCTCACCCACCTCTGACCAATCCCCCCTCCTCCATCTCCTCCATCATACCCATCATCACCTCTCCCACCTCTCAATCCATCTCCCCCATCCCCTCTATCACCCTCACCATATCCTCTACCTCCATCCCTCCCTCTCCCCCTACCACCATCTTTTCCTCCTTTCCCTGCTAGGTGCACCTGTGGTAACACTACTCGCCGATCCATCGACGCCAACTGATCAGGATCTATCAAGGGAAGTGTCCTATGTGTCAGCCACCATCCATCAAACTTTGGGGTAGTCCCTGCATTTTCTATTCCCCCACTCCATCCCCACTGTTGAGCCAGCAAACCATCAATGTTTTTCTCAACCACTATTACTGATATCACCAGTCCCCAGACTGACTCCCAAGATGACTGTGCATACTTTGCAGTGCTTACAGGTACATCTTGCCACTCACCAAATTGTCTCAGTACCCGTTGGGGTAGGTAAATCTCTATGATGAGCTGTGACTGCACCATCTGCCCAATAAGGTACCTAAACTGTCAGCAAAGTGATAGATGCTCATCCTCTCTCGACCATTATCCAAAGTCCCTGTATGGCCTCCACACCAAATCAACCAAAGTATTAATGGCATGATGCCAGTACCCTGTATCCCCCACCCGAGTCTATGTCATTGATTTGACATACATATACACATAAGGTATCCCCTTGCCCAATTTCCTTTGTACTGGTGGTCAAAACACCGTAATATGCTCCCATGCCCATATCATAAGGGGTGTGGTCTCACAGGTGATATTGGTAGACTCTATGTATGCAACATTATGTAGCTGATGATACAAAATCCCTACCAAACATGACCCCCAGGCAAACACTATCCTATCACACATCATCCAGATCAATACATCTCCCCATCTGATCAAAAAACCATGGCCCCAACAATCTAGTATCAATACCTCGACTATCAAAGTGCACAACATACACTCCCATCAGCCATAATGCTCTGCTAGGAACTCCCAGCTAATCTCATATCCATGGATTCCTAGCTGCACTACATCCTCATGCTCATAGTAATTTGTGATGGCCTGTAGTCCTCATTGAGGATCATATACTATCCTCTCTCCCCTAATATGAATCTGTAAGATCCTGTAGACATCCTCGAGCATCACTGTGGCCTCCCCTATCCGTAGTTGAAATGAGCATGTCTCAGAGTGCCATCTCTCTGCCAGCGCTGTCAAGAGACCCCTATTTTCCTGAATAATGGGAATATAGGTCACATGAAACAATCCTAGGCACATCAATCGCCTCTTCTCACTTGGCCTCAACTGATCCTTGAAGGCATATGTAGCTAGACAAAACACTCAGGTATATATCAGCAATAATTGTCTTTGCATGCACAAACAAAGGTTAGCACATCACTGAATATCATTCCTATAATCTAACTAATCAATAGTGCATAAGTACAACAAGGCTAAACCAAGTGAACTTTAGCCATAGTCAGTTGTGTCATTCTACCATTCAATTGCATCACGAAAATTGATGGAATAATGAATAAGAACGCATCTCTTGATATAGTTTTTTTTGTCATTGATGTCATCATGATATATGAGTTGCAACCACAAGATTCAAAGACATGTTGATATGGTATTATGAACCAGTAATGCAGATTCATCCTTTGGTATTTTGTTTTGGATTTCCCCTCGAGTGATAGTTGTTACTTCAAATTTTGGGAAATGGTTTTTGGTTGATAAAAGCAAGCATGGACAGGTTCTGGTGCGTACAGGTGCTCGTGTTTTTTGTCGGCATCATTTTTGTTGTTTACAATTTTATTATTAGGTCTATCTCTGGCTGACCTAATAAGCGGTTGAAGGTGCACTGGATTAAATATTGTTTGTGCAATCCATGCCAACATGTAGTTGCGTGCCACACGTTTGAATTGATTTTGAGAGGTTTTTGTGTTTACTTGGAGCCGACCTGATTGTTACTTATGGGAAAATCAAATATATATACAAGATGTTTTTGGAGATAGATGCATAATGAATTATGTAGGTGAATGTTATTGGATCAAGTGTGGATGTGAAAAGAGTGAATAGTGATATGCTGGCATGCAAATTTCTTGAGCTTCAAAGGAACTGAACCTGCACTCTGAGGTGTACTTACATCGGTTCATTCTCTGGTTGTAAGCCATTTTGTTTCTATATTTTTTGTAGGAAATGAGCCTCCATTTTTGGATAGTGAGTCCTGGTAGTGAGCCATCCCTTTTGTAATATCTTATAACCAATTATACTATATTGTGAGTTAATCCTCACTGTGGTGAAACTTGAGTACTCAAATCTTGTGACAAAGAAATTGGATTGTTGGAACAACTTCCTTAATTTTTTTCCACTATGGATGATCAGTATGTTAAACCAATCCTTAGAAAAATGCATGATCAATTCTTGTGGACCAATGAGCTGCATTTGATAACTAAGGAAGTGATCAAAGTTGTCATCGGACTCTGTGACACTGGACTAGTATCGGTGCTGAAAGCAGTGAAAGATGAAGTGGTGATGGATCTCACCGATGCAAAATATGATAAGAGGGCTCTCACAACAAAGCCTATCACTAATATAGCCATGATGTACACATCCATAATGATCAGACATAAAATATACTTCACCAACAAAGAGAACTCTGTGTCCGCCACAACAATCGATACTGGTTTTGACATGGCTACAAATGGTGTAGATTATGATCTATGTGAGCTTCTCAGACAACAACTATTTGAGAACTTGAGAATGTTGAAGGAGAAGAAGTATCCTTTCAAGTTTGGTTCATTGATTGTTTTCCTATTATTCTATTTCCTTAGAATGCTTCTAGGAAAAACTATAATAGTGTTTTGGGACCCATCCCGATCAGTTGCCCATTAAATTTTTGGTCATATGCATAAGTTGGGTGATGTGAAGAACATAAAAATTGCCTTGATGACATTCTTTTTTGTATTCAAGAAAAATATGAATGAGAGACAAAATTCTGAGGAAGATTATTGAAAATTATAAGAATGACATCATATTTCATGTTTCTTCTGATGAGTGCATGGTTGAAATGATTGAACCTCAGATTGTCTGGATTCAACCCATGGGATATGAAATCACAGAAGAGGAAGCTGAAGGTTATGTACAATTATTATTGAAGAGTCCAAAGGATACCAATGAACCACGGATTGGTACATGTGTACAAAAATCCATGGAAGTTCATTTGGAGCACAACAAATATACAAGGAAGAAAAATGTAACTAAAATGCTCAAAGAATCTGGTTACACAAATGAAGAGATAACACAAGGAAGAGCCTATGGAGAACAAAATTCTGGAGAATCACCTAGAATAAGGAGTTCTGACAGGATCCCTCCTTCCAAACCAGCTTCTATCCTGACTTCAATAAAGATTGAGCCCAACACCTCTAACAAAGGCAAAGGCCTGACCCCTTCCAAACCCACTACCAGATCAAGCAAGGGAAAAGGTGTTCCTCTAGTAGTGCCTACTAAACAAGGAAGAAAAGAAAAGGCTACAAGGGAGAAGAATCTCAACATTACTAAGAGGAGGAAGACTCAAATTCTAAGTTGACAAGGAAAAAAAGGGCAAGCATTTCCTCCGGTGAAGGTGCATCTCAAGAAACCAGTGTTGGATCAAAGAAAGTTCACTATGTATCATCCTCAAAGGATGTTGATGAACAAGACTTTAGTGATCATGAAGCTGATACAAAGAAGGCCAAAGTTGCTGAAGAGGTTTCATTGGACCAGGTAGAACATAATGTTTCTCCGATAAGACCTAGTACCCCTCTCAAACTAGAATCCTTGGTGAATAATTTAGTATATCAAGAAAATATGATGAAACCCACAACAAAATTTTATAATTTAGTAGGTGAAGAAGATAAGGAAACAATAATAATGGCTATCATTAAATATGTTATTATATTGGAAGCTAAGTGGGATAATGTTAAGTGTGATGCACCTAAAAATTTGTGGGAAGTTTTGATGAAGAGAAGAGCAGAGGTGGTTGAGTTGGAAGAGAAAATAAAAGCTAAGGCATATAAGGAAATTGCATCCTCTCTATCTTTAGGTAATCTGGAAACTTTGAAGAATATTTGTGCTAACATGTTGAAGATGAGAGTTAATACTCTGATGACCAGAGACAAGAAGGAAATCAAAAGGATAAGGAAGGAAACAATAAATACCATCAAAAGTACAACGACAAAGTATGGTATGCTTGGTGCATCTGGTACAAAACCTAAATGAAGAAAATAAACTTCTACAGAAGTCAATGAAGATCCTCCTTTCGATACTGCTGATGAAAACGTATCTCTAGAAATGAATGTCTCTGATATCCCTCTGGAAATAGGTAGTACAAATGTTCTTCCAAAAATTAATGTTGCTAATGAGGCTCCAGACAGTGAAAGATAGGTTGACGAAAATATTGAAGCAAAGATTCATGATGTCACCCCTCCAGTACACTCTGAAGAGGAAAGAGATAAAGCAAAAGAAGAGAGGAGAGAAGATGAAAAGGAAGAAGAAAAAGAAGAAGAAAAGTTAGAAGAGGAAAAGTTAGAAGAAAAGGAGATGGAAGAAAAGAGAGCAAAGGAAGAGAAAGCCGAAGAAGAAGAGGGAAATAAGGAATTAGGTGAACTTGCTAGAAAGAATGAAGAAGTATCTTAGCAGGTTGTGGAATCACAAAATTCCATCAACGAATCCTCCTTTAGTGATCATGTCTTGAAGGGCCTACTGTCTAAGCATATCAGGTTCCAGCTGGTAATTCCTCCAAAAATCCTGCAACTTCCTATAAATCAAGGCTATGTGGATCTGAACAAGATTTATCCTATACATAAAATGGTGTTAGGTGATGTATTTCATGCATTCGATAGAAGATAAATCTTAGAAATGCATCAAAAAGGAACTGAGATTATCCAAGATGCTATTAAGGCTTTGCAGGATGTCACACTTGATACGTCAGTGGACACATCTCTCACTCTAGTTGAAAACCTGAAACTTCTATTGGACTCCTTCAAGGAGTATGCCACTAGACTTGGTGAGAAGACAAAATAGGAAATTGAAGAGAAACTGACTAAGAAAAGGATATTGATCCTCCATGACAAGTGTGCTTTGGCACATACCAATGTAGAAAAGAGCCTTGAATCTATAAAGGCCTATGAATCTGAAGCAAATTCTAAGTTTTCCTATTGCATAAGGTGGCCTGATGCCACACAAAGTATAAAAGACCTTATGGACTCCATTAAGTCCCAGTTGACAACTATCTCCAATACTTATAATGTATCCATGGATGGATAAAAATCAACTTGGAATGCCATCTCTATGCACAATTTTTTTTTTTCATGTTACAAAAGTAGAAGGAAGGGATAATCAAAAAATTTGGCCTGCTTGGTGACAATGTAAGGATGGAGTATACTCTGGTAGCCAATGCTTTGGCTAATGCTAGGAAATTGGATAAGATCAAGCTGACCCTAGATACTCCAGATGAGGCTGAAGAAAGTTTTATTGCATTAGAGTCTTTGAACAAAATGTTGATATTTGCTAAACAAAGTAGGGAGAATGGTAAAGCAACATGGCAAGGCATTCTTCAAGAACTTCAAAGTGCTCCCTCCTCTGGGTAAAAATTTTCTAGTTTTTTACATTGTTTGGGTTAAAATCCTTAGGGGGAGTTCATTAGTTTGACTCTCTATACTGTACATTCCAGACCCTGCGTACATATTCATGTTCATACCTTTTTTGGTCGCCCTTTGTCCTTGATGTCAAAGGGGGAGAGAGGAAAGAGAAATAGAGTATACTCTATACATAGGAAGTCTGTAAATTCTTTTGGTACATGTTACCATCAATGAAAAAGGGGGAGATTATTGGAAGAATGAAGAAGAAAACATCTCTTGATATAGTTTTTGTTGTCATTGATGTCACCATGATATATGAGTTGCAATTGCAAGATTCAAAGTCATGTTGATCCGATAGTCTGAACTGGTAATGCAGATTCATCCTCCGATATTTTTCTTTGGATTTCCCCTTCGGTGATAGTTGTTACTTCAAACTTTGGGAAATGGTTTTTGGTTTATAAAAGCATGCATGGATAGGATCTCATGCGTATAGGTGCTCATGTTTGTCGTTGGCATCATTTTTGTTATTAGGTCTATCTCTGGCCGACCTAATAAGCGATTGAAGGTGCATTAGATTAAATCTTGTTTGTGTAATCCATGCTGACATTTAGTTGTGTGCCACACGTTTAAATTTATTTTGAGAAGTTTTTATGTTTACTTGGAGCTGACTTGATTGTTACTTATGAGAAAATCAAATATATATACAAGATATCTTTGGAGATAGATGCATAATGAATTGTGTATGCAAATGTTAGCTGATTAGGTGTGGATGTGAAAAGAGTGAATAGTGATCTACTGGTATGCAAATTTCTTGAGCTTTAAAGGAATTGAACCTGCACTCTGAGGTGTACTTACATTAGTTCATTCTTTGGCTGTAAGCCATTTTGTTTCTATATTTTTTGTAGGTAGCGAGCCTCCATTTTTGGACAATGAGTCCTGATAGTGAGCCACCCCTTTTGTAATATCTTATAACTAGTTATACTATACTGTGAGTTAATCCTCACCGTGGTTTTTCCCATTCTGGGTTTTCCACATAAAAATCTTGGTGTTCTTGTGTTATGTGCTTCATGTTCAGTTAATGCTTCTACTTATCTTAATTATCATATGCATTGGATTAATTGGATGGTATTTGTTCAATAAGTTTAAGAAGATACTAATTCACCCCCCTCTCAGTATCTTGGATATTTAACAAAAATAACATGCGTTGTTTTATCTCGTAGATGCACCGTGCTACAACGATTACGTCATTTGGCTACGCAGATGCGCCACTTCATTACAATTGTGTTTTTATCCCCATCAACTGCATTGCTTTTGAGCATATGCATCGAATTAGCCCACTTTTGTGTCACAATCTAACAATTACATTACATGTCCTAGCACTTGCGCTCGCTTTGGCACTTACGTTGCACTAGTTCATGATTGCGCCATTTGAATTTAAATCCATCCTACCCCTTGCACTTGCGTTGTGACACATCAAATGTGTACAAAGTGAATGTTTAGCGTGTTAGGTCTTAGTTGCTCTTCAAAATATGAGGGAAAACATCATTTTATAGCAAATGGAGAAGGGCAATGAAGGTCAATCATGGAGGGCATGAAGGTTGTTTGGTGAAACTCCTCTTTTATTTATGCTATTTGACTCCTTTGTGCTTAATTGTTTAGCTAGGGTTTATTTTATGCATTATGTTGTATGCTAACTTGAATTTTTTCCTTTGTTACATTGGTGAACCCAACACCAAGAATATATTATATAGTTTGCGTATGAAATTTTCATCATTTTTTGTAGGTACAAGTATGAAACGTCGTAAACACCATTTTTTGAGCCGCATTTGATGCATTGCGACACATCTACAAAATTGAGACACATTCGACCTTCATAGAGACACATATGATATTTCATAGTGCATTTGATAGACCGAACGACGCATCTGTGCTGAGCTGCATTTGATAGGCACAGCGACACATCTACCTATTGCGTGTTTACTCTCGATTTTTGGCAGCATTTTCCAAATTTCTTCTGTCTATTTTAGTAGGTTAGGTATTTTTTGTTACTAATCTATTGTTGGTAGCATGGCAAGCTGGAAGGAGATACTAACCCTTGTTTTTTTATTGAATTTTACAAATCATTTTAATTCTAAAGCAACAAACAAACAAATAACAACTTGCATATCACACTTCATGGTTTAAAATGAATTGCATTCACACTCATGGGGATTAAAATGAACACAACTTGCATCTACACTCATCAAGGCTAAAAATTTACTTGCATTATCATAACATTGGTTTAAAAATAACTTGGTTTGTCTCATAATAAGTTGAGCTAAAATGAATGAGTGTTTGAGGTGTCTTGTGGTGTAGTGATAATCCCTTAGTGTGTATGCAATTCTCTTGTGCCTTGCTGTGATCTTGAGAATAAAAAACACTTAGGTTTGTTGCTTTACCTTCCACATATTTTTATTTGGGCATTAAAATTAACAATCTTGTGAGTATGGAATGAAAGCTTTGCGTATGCACTCTCCTGATGCCTTTGTGCGATCTTGGATGATCAAAAATATTTTTTTCATTTCACTTTTGTGTTACCTTTAGAGGGGCCTACCTCAAAAGAGGGAACGACTCCAATTGGTTTTTCGCTCGAGCCGGTATATAAAAGGATAAGACTAAACTGTCAAGTCCTCATGGTATGTAAGCCTTAGCCATACAATGTCACTCGAAACAAGGTACCTACCGTAAAATGTATAAGAGCCCCTAGTAGAGTGATTAAATCCTTAAGTGGCTTGTTGGATGCTCACAAGGTGCCATGTGCCTGAGTATTCACTAAAAAATACTTTTGTTTAGATTGCCAAAATCCTTCTATTTGCTGGTGCAAGAGGTCAGACCTCTCAATCCTTCCCACATATTCATGGTTCTTAGTAGAAATGAAGAGTTTTTCATGGGAGATTCACAAGAAATCAAATCTTGGTTGACTTGAGAAGTGAGTGTCGTGTAAGGGGGATCCAGTGTGGCCAATCTTCACAGTCATCCACTAAGAATAAGCATGACTGGTTAATCCAAGTGGGAATCCAGTGAATATAGTCCTTGCCAACCATAGGATTTATGCTTTTTTCCAGCAATTCAAGAGAAAACCAAGTGTTTTCCAAATGTTTGTTGATTCAATGAACACATAAAACACATTTTGCAAATTTGGAAGATCACAATCAAACTGAAACAACTTCACAAATTTTTCCAAATTGCAAGAAAACCAAACCTTGTTCAAAGTACAACACAATTGAGACTCTGTAACATGTATATAACTATTTTGGAACACATTTGATACCTACAATAACATATCTACCTTAGTAAACCTCATTTACTGTTTGGAACAATGCATCTAATAATTTTGCAACACATTTGCTATATGAAACAATGTATTTACACTCTAAAAAGTAATTGCTATATGAAACATCTCATCTGCCTATCACTTTGGAAAACAACTTTTATTGTCCTAGTCTAAAATCAAACATTCTAAATCTATTACTAGGCATCTTTTCTCAATGGTCTCTTGGCAAAAATCAATAAAGATTTGCTCAAATTGTCCATCTTTTAGTTGAAATTTAGTTTTTACCATAGGTTTACCATTACAAATCTTAGTTGCATTCTAGGATCCACCATCCTTTCCAGCATAGACAAGCTCTCAGATCTTCAACTTTGTAGACTTTAGAATAGGTAAACTTTCCATACTTTGTGAAACCCTTGCCTCAAAAGTAGATTTTCATTGGACCAAGTCAAAAATCACTCTTTTAGTCTTTGTCCTTTAGGTGAGATATTTCCAGCTCATAAGTCTAGTTTGGTAAACTCACCTTTTCACTTTGTCACTTCACTTAGTCTTACAAAAAGTCCTTTGACAATCAAAATTGAAACATTGGCCAAAATTTTGATGGTTAGGCAACCTCCTCTAAAAATCTCCCAAAGTTGATTATCTTTTAGAGTTTTCTTATACCTTGCACTTCCATTCACATTGTCATAGCATACCCCAAAACACTTTAGTCTCTCATCATTTTCCATTAGACATCCCTTTTAGTCCTTATTATCACTTTGCATTGGACCTTCTCTTTAGACAACATTGTCACCTTGAATCATACATTATTGCACTCCTTATTCCAAAAGTCCAAAAACATAGTTGCATTAGCATTGTCTGCTTATAACCAAAAATACAAAAACATAGATTTAGTGTCATATCATTCCCATACATAGAATTGGTTTCATATCATTCACATTATCCCTCTTTTATTTGAGAAAATCTTACATGGTTGAGACTAGACTACAAAGAAAGAGAAGAGAAATGTACCCCTTTGGACAAGAAAACAATCCTTACAACTATGATAGTGACTTAAAAAACCATTCACAACAACACCAACATGGGTAAAACTTCCAACAATCCTTTTAGTGACACAAACATTGTGTCTTCATCACAAAACAATCCCTTTGAACAATTCATGCACAGAGATAAAAATGGACAAGTGTACATGGAAGAAACGAAAGCTATTGCCCAAAACCTTGAAGTGGCTTCCTTTGTAGAAGAATTGCTCTTGCAAGACCCACAATGGTATTTAGCCATGCTTATACATGAAGGAGCTAAGTTGCCACAAGGATTTGATGTTAATACCTTAAGAGAAACATCACCTAACGATGACACCCAAACTAGTCAACCTCCGTCAACATCACCACATAATGCTAGCAATACCTCCATTGGCGCAATGACTTAAAATGCAAAAAACATAATCAACACTACATCCATTGGCTCTAAAACTCAAAACACAACCAATAAAGTCAACAAAACATCTGCTTTGGGGCACAAACCATAGCGCAAAAAACATCACAACCAATGCCTCAAGTATCGACAATGGCATCACAATTTGTTGGGTCCTCCTCCAATGCTACGATGACAATTTCATCAAACCCTTTTGGGAGGAACAAAAGATGAATTACCATTCAAGGACCTACACCCAACATTAGTACCTCATCACAAGGCCCTCAAGTCAATACCAACACTAGTGGACACCAAAGGAAAAACACAAATTTCCCACATGGCCATATTTATCAATTTGGGCAAGAACCAAGTGTCACAACACATGAATCCACTTGGTCATCAAAACATTCATGAGAAACAAATTCCTCAAATGCAATTTAACACTTCTGGAACATATATTACCACATATGCATCCCATATTCATACACAACAACAAATTCCCGCTGAAAATTCTCAACACCAACAAATTCCAACTCAAAATGCACAATATTCTCAACATCAATCCATTTCAAATAAAAACATACCATCACAACAAATGGGAACCCATGGGATATCCATCACTAGTATGTGTGATGCCACCAACAATCCTATAGTGGACACATTATTGACCCAACCTGCTGCCTTGCAAAAACAAGTAGAGGACATGCAAGTATCAAACAAGAAGACCCACACATCCTTTGATTTATGTCCATATCCATTTGATACAAGATTACACATGCCACCATTCCCTCCAAGACATGTGGTATCGAACTTCTCCAAATACGAAGGAAAGACCAATCCCATTGAGCATATGAGGGAATTCATGACCAATTGTGTAGATGTTGCATACAAACACACTTATTTGATGACGCTCTTTCCTAGGAGTCTTGCAAGACCTACACTTGATTGGTTTGCTCTCTTTCCAAAAAGGATAAAATCATGGGATGAACTCACCAATAAATTTGTATAAAATTATGCCTACAACATTTCAACTGATGTTACTATTGCCACATTATATAAGACACTCAAGAGGAAATTGGTGAAACATTCATTCCATTCTTCCAAAGATGGCGAGGTCTAGCAAGTCAATGTCCCGTTGAGATACGTAAAAAAAAGAAAGTAAACATGTTTGTTCAAAACCTTGTTGGACCATTGAAATACAACTTGCAAGTCCATTGTTGCACTACCTTCACAGACCTTGTTGAAAAGGGAGTTCAACTAGAAAATGATCTCATTGAAAAAGGTGAACTTAAATATGCTAGCAAGATCACAAACATGAACCCAACTAATGATAAGAGAAAATATTGGGTCAAGAACAAACATATTACCAATGACGATGTTTTCGATGCTAAAGCAGTAAATACAACAAATCCTTCAATCACACTTAGGGGATCTCAACTGCAAAACACTCATTTGACCACCCCAACATCGACAACAAATGCTATTCAAAACAATAAGAACCAAGGACAACAATTACCAACTCGATAATTTCCTAAGAAACACACATACACCCCTTTGGGAGAACTAGTTGAAGCTATCCTCAAGAAACTTGTCCAGTCTAATGTCATAACATTGAAAGACCCTAAACCATATGACCCAGGGCAATTCAAACCGCCATGGTGGGATGATAATTCCTTCTATGATTATCATCGAATAAAAGGACATAAAACCTCTTCCTGCATATAGTTAAGGAATCTCATACAAGACCTCATTGAAAGTCATGTCATTGAAGTTGAAGGTCAATAATTTTCTTCTAACTCGAACCATACCATTCATAAAAATCCACTTTAAGATCATGGTTCAAGTAATCCCACTTCGTCAAGATAGAAGACTAATAATAGAGCCAATTACACTCGTCTTGCATTTTACTACTCAAGTGGACCTATAATTAATCACCTTCGGGCTACTAATGAACATGTTAATACCATCACCATTAGAAAGGTTCTAGAGTGTAATGCCACCACTTGTCGAGGCAGGATCACCATACTTGGTCCATTTGCTAAACAATCGCAACCCAAAGGACAATTCAACCTTGTTGACCAATTGGTAAAACTCCCACATAAATATCTATACTTGAGCTATTGTGCATCTCGCTTGCACATAAAGCAATCCTTGATAAGGATTTAAAAGAGTCTTTCATTCCTACCGACATTGATGTCAACCACTTTGAGGCTATGGTCAGATATTTGACTACTTCCCATCATGTCACCTTTTTAGACCAAGATTACTCATTGCCTAAACCATCTCATAATTATGCATTACATATTGAAGTATTCATCCAAAAACACAAGGTCAGATGATGCTTAGTAGATGGCAGAGCAAGATTGAACATATGCTCCTTAAAAATGGTCAAGGCGTTAGGTTTCTTTGATGCATGTGTAGATTCCTCCAAAAGCATAGTCATAAAAGTGTACAATGATGAGGAATGCTCTTACAAGGGCATTATCACACTCCCTATCCATGTTGGGCCATTAATTGTAGATACCACATGTCAAGTCTTGGATCTTGAGTTTCCTTAGAACATTCTACTTGGTCGACCTTGGATTCACGCACTAAAGGCCGTATCATCCACCTATCACCAATGTTTGAAGTTCCCTTTTGATGTCACCGAGATTACCATACATGGTGATCCTAACCCCTTTCAGTATTGTACCAACTTGAGGGGCATTTCTGAAAACCAAGTGCCTATTAAATATGAAGCTTCGACATCCACCTCTTCCAAGTACATCAATCTATCTGCACTCTCCAAGCCATACACTTCTACTCCTTCGACCTCCATCGTACCATATACCTTTGCTACCCCAATTGATGACCCAAACATCAAGATCCAGGATGAAGGTTTTGGTGCGTACAAATTACACACTGCCTACTATATTGCTTTGATAACCAAGTATCTAAAATATTATGGTAGGCCTTGTTCTAGATTGGAGCCAAAAGTGGTCTTTAAAGTTCCTCCTACAATGACTCACAAAATGGGGAGATATAAATAGGGAAGATATTGAAGATATTTCAGCTTGGATTTACAAAGACATGAAAGACCTACTTCTGCTACTAGTACAATAGTATGGCAAAGGATATGAGATGATGAAGGTGAAAGGCTATGATGAAACTAGTGGCCTTGGTATAAACAAGACTAGAAGAAGAGAGCCCATAATTCCATCCAAAAGACCAAAGAATCTGGGGTTAGGGTTTGAGCCAATTAGGATTGACGGTCCATGTGCCCATGTAATTTTGAGTGAGTGTGTAAGTGCTTCTAAAAGTGTCGAGACAATCAAGGAATCCTATACTGAAAGTAACTCACATGAGTGGGAATTTGGTTTTGAAAGATCCCCGAGTGACTATGATTTTGATGAAATGTTTCGAGAACTAGGTGAGCCTTATTTTGATGATTTTTTTATAAAAAGTGTAATTTTGAACCTTCTAAAGACCCTCCTAAATTTCCACTGAAAAGAGAAGCCTTGGTAAATCTCTTTTGATCTTGTGATAATGACGAACCTAAATTACCACTCAAACCTATTTTCCATGACTCCAACTCGTTTGTCCCCTATTTTGACCATGAGTCCAATTTTCCTGAGTCTAATGAAGATGACAATTGGACGAAATCCTCCTAGGACTTTGAGGACACTTCCATCTTTACCCTTTCAACCTCAATTTGCATGCTTTCGGTGTCCTCTCCACTTTTCACCGGCACTAATGATGGAATCTCCCTTATGTACCCACAACTCATTGATTGGGGCCAACATGACTCACCTATCATGGATATGTTCGAAAATGATGAGGCTATTTATGAATTAATGGGACTTCATGAAGGAATAACGAGTGGGGACCATAAAGCTAGATTCACTATAGATCTTGATTTTGAAGAAAACTTCAGGGAGACTATTCAATCCTCTAATCACAAAAGTGAAAAGAGTAAAACAAGAAAATACACGTCTTTAGGTGAAAACCGCAAGGCACCTCCTAACGATACAAAAGTAAAAAAATGACATATTTGAGGGTGAAAACCTCTCTGAGGCACTTAAGGATGGAGGATTGGACTTTCATCCTGTGACTCAAGAGAAATTGACCATGCTCATCGAGGATACCATAGAAGTCAATGTAGCCACACCTGAAAATCTCAAGATGATTCTCTTTGTAGCCTCATTGACAAAAGAGGAAAAATCCGAGTTTCAAGATTTTTTCACAAAACAAAAGTCAACTTCACATGGTCCTATGTTGATATGCTAGGATTAGATCCAACATTAGTCTTGCATCATTTTCTCTTGCTTCCTAAGGCTAAACCTATCAAATAAAAACTATGAAAGATACACCCGTAGATTGCCTTGCTTGTCAAAGCTGAACTCAAGAAGTTAGTAGATGCGAGGTTCATAAGATCAATAGATTATGCATAATGGACCTCTAATTTGGTACCTGTCGCAAAACCAAATGGTAAAATACACATATGTATTGATTTTTGAGATTTGAACAAGGCATGCCCAAAAGATGATTTTCCACTTCCAAACATAGATATCATAGTAGATCTCACAGCAAAATACGAGATGCTGTCCCTCATGGATGGTTTCTTGGGATACAAATCAGATTCACATCACCCCAAAAGATCAACAAAAAATAGCATTCACTTGTCCTTGGGGTACATATTGTTGGAATGTTATGCCTTTTGGCCTGAACAACACATGTGCTACATATCAACTAGCCATGACCATAGTATTTCATGATCTCATGCATACATTGATGGAAGACTACATTGATGATCTCCTAGAAAAGCCTTTAACACACAACGATCACCTAAAAGTGCTGGACAAAATCTTTAAAAGGCTGGAAGAATATAAGGTGCGTCTCAACCCTAAGAATTGTGTTTTCGGTGTGACATCGAGTAAGATCCTAGGGTACGTAGTTTCTCGTTGGGGCATCGAAGTTGACCCTACTAAAGTAAAAGCAATATTGGACATGCCTCCACCAAAGGGAATCAATGAGCTCAAAACATTATAGGGGAGATTATAGTCCATCAAATGCTTCATTACACAGTTAGCCGAAAAATGTTAACCTTTCCAATAACTGCTACGCAAGTGCATCCCCTCTGTATGGAATGACAAATGTCAAACGACTTTTGAAAAAATCAAGAAATATCTTTTGACACCACCAGTCCTAATGCCACCCATTGATGGAAAACCTCTGATCTTGTACATCTCTGCAACCACTTCCACATTGGGGGCATTACTCGCACAAAATGACCATGAAGAGAAAGAAAGAGCCATATATTACATCAGTCACACCTTGATTGGGCATGAAATCAACTATACTCCCATTGAACGTTCCTATCTCGTAGTGGTATTTTCTGCTCAAAAGTTGAGACATTATATGCCGAACCATAAGACATAGTTAGTGGCAAAGATAGACCCATTGAAGTATCTTCTCAGTCGGGTAACATTGATAGGACGGTTGGAAAAATGGGTAATGATACTTAGTGAGTATGACATACAATACGTGGAACACAAATCAATAAAGGGATAGGTCATAGCAGATCAACTCGCTGATGCACCCATGCAAGGTAATTATCCTTTGGTGGATGACTTCCCAAATGAATCCATCTTTCAGGTAGGCCCTAAGTTACCTTGGAAAATATATTTTGATGGGTCTCATGTAGGTCATGGCTTAGGGACATGCATATTATTGATTACACCACAAGGAGATTCTATTCCTAAGTCATTTTGGATCGCCTCCCCCTGCACGGATAATGTTGCTAAATATAAAGCACTAGTAACAGGACTTTGAATAGCCATCAAGTGGAAAATCAAATTACTCCTAGTCTTTGGAGATTCTTAGTTGGTTATCAGCCAAGTCAACGATGAGTATGACACCAAGGATGAGAAGTTGATGCCTTATAAACAAACGGTGGATAGTTTCATATTGTACTTCCATATGATTGATTTTGAGCAGGTTCCCAGGACACAGAACAAGGCAGCCGATGCTATGGCCATGATTGGATCTCTCTTAGATATTCCTAGTAATGTGCCACAATTTGAGTTCTTAGTGGAACAACTATTGGTCCCTGCTTATGATATTCCTAAGTTTGAAATGGTTTACAAGCTTGTTGGTCCCAATTCCCTTTGTTACCAATACATATATGATTACCTACATTCCCAAACTCTCCCGCCGAGCCTTTCTAGTAACCAATGCAAGTCCTTTATTCGCAAAGCTGCCTGTTATACCATCATTAGTGACACCCTATATAGACGTAGCTTTGACAATACCCTTCTTTAATGTCTTGACACAGATGAAGCATGAACAACCTTACGTTAGGTACATGAGGGCATATGCAGATCTTATTCAAGTGGACCAACCTTGGCTAAGTAAGTTATGAGACTTGGGTACTACTGGCTTACCATGGAAAAAGATGTCCTTCAGTTCATGAGAAAATGTCGTCAATGTCAAGTGCACAGTGATCTCATTCATGCGCTCGCACAAGAGCTTTGACCAATCACTTCTCCTTGGCCCTTCACACAATGGGGAATTGACCTCATGGGTAAAATCCATCCCACTTCCTCCAATGGCCACAAGTTCATTATCACCGCCATCGAATATTTCACCAAATAGATAAAAGCCATTCCCCTCACCTACATAACTGGCAAGAAAATTTCAAAATTCATCCTTAACTACATCATTTTTTGGTATGGTGTTCCCCAATCCATCATCATAGACAACAATCATCCTTTCAAAAATTAGGATGTCTGAGAGCTTTGTGAGCACTTCCATATCCAACATCATTTCTCCACGCCTTATTACCCACAAGGTAAAAATCAAGTTAAGGTGTCTAACAAGACAATCATCAAGATTCTTAAGAATGCTATTAATGACGCTGGTCATGACTGGCATCTCCAACTTAATCCTTCCCTATGGGCCTATCACACCAACATCCACATACCTATCGATGCCAACCCATTCGGTTTGGTCTTCGAAGCTGAAGCCATCCTACCCATTGAGGTCAAAATCCCATCCTTATGGGTCTCCATGAAGGGATTGATTGATGATGAAGAATACCCACAGTGTTGATTGCATGAGTTGGAATTGTTAGAAAAACATAGACAAAATGCCTTGATGCACTTATAGGCATATCAGAATCGCCTTTACTGAAGTTACAACAAAAGAGTTATGGTCTGAAAGTTTGACATTGGCGACTTGGTTGTGATGCAAAATCGAAAGAATTTGTTATGAGCATTTGGTTAAAACAACGTTTTGACACTTGTAGGTGTTCAGATAATAATATTTTTCAGAAAGTATCTACTTCTCTTCACTGAAAAGGGGGGTTTAAGGCTCTCTAAGAAACAAAGGTGCCACTTCATGATAAAGATGGATGAGATACATAAAGAAGGATTTTCAAACACAAGTAGATAATAGTGGAAGGAACTTCTATTGACAACATTTTCCCTAGGATGAGGTCATGCCACTTAGAATTCAGTTCCAAAGGGACTGCTAGTAAATTTAATGAAGGATTTTTGGTTGATTGCAAGAGAGAAAAGTTGACCACGAATAAGAGATACTATAAAACTATGTTAATGAACTCCAAATTCTTGATAGGCATGCTAGATGATTTGGAAGAAAGGAAGAGTAGTATACGAGTACTAGGCACAACATTAATTCACTATATAGGTCATCCCTTTTTTCTTGTATTTGGGGATTAGTTCCTGCATTAGTACTTTGGAATATATGGTGGGAGAGGAATAAGTGTATATTCAAGAAAGTAGCCTCTTCAATCAAGGACAACAAAGTGAAAATTGAAAAAAGCAATCTTAGAGGTAGTTAACTCATATGACCAAAACCACAAAAATGTTAACTCTCTTTTCACAAGCCGAGATGATAAAATTTTGCAAGGTTGGAAAAATATAGCCTTTCCTTTTAAAGGTAGTCTCAATCAAAATGTTAAGACAAGGATTGATAGGAGCTTTGTCAGATGACAATCTCCTCTACTAGGCTTTTTCAACCTAATCTTTGATGGTGCTTCAAGGGGGAATCCAGGTGTTTCAGGAGTAGGAGTTTATATTTGAGATTCTTCTGGGTCCGTACTAGCTGCTAGATCATTTCAGCTTCCTTGTGACACTAATAACATTACAGAAGCTTAGGCAGTCCTTTTGGGCTTGAAACTAAGTATAAATATAGGTACTTCAAAAATCCACATTGAAGGAGATTTTCTAATAATCATTAACTCATGCAAAGAAAGGAAAATTCACAATTGGAATTTGAGGTATAATTTACAGAAAGTATGGTTATTGTTAGATAAGTTTCAAACATATCTTATTTCCCATACCTATTGAGAAGGGAATAAAATGACAGATTGTCTAACGAATATGGGTTTTTGACCTATAGGAAGTAGCAATATCAAACAGTGAGGAACAGTTAATTACATATCCTTAATTAGCTATAATTGATTCTTATGAAGCTTTGGCTCCATAATTGTTTCTCAATAACACTTAGGTGTGCAGCTAAAGTTTCCTAACAAATGTTTTGAACCCCTTGTATGGCCTAATACAAGTCATCATCCATTACATCATTAAAGGTTGCATAATAAAATGTAAAGGGAAATATCAAATCATCACCCAAATATTCATAAATGTTGGTAGAATATTCCATTATCTTCAGCTCAAGTCATCTTGTATAAGTACGTAGGAGAGAATGTGCAAGGATATTTCATCAACTTCAGCACAGGTCATCTTACATAAGCAATTGTGCAAGAGATAATGGTTTTTACAACTAACATGTGCTATATGTGCAAGTACAGTGGGTGATCAAATTATCATGTGTATTCACCAAGATCATTTAAGTTGATATCACATCGGAAGGGAATAAGCTGCCATGAGGCAGAAGAATTGTGTGACAGAAAAATTTGCATGCATGGAAAGGATGGGCAATATAATGGTTTAAACACTCCTTGCATGACCATTTGCTTGGGAATTCATCTGAGTTTAATAATTTGGAGTTTAAAAAACCATTTTGCATCTGAATTTTTCCTCATTTACGCTGCTTGAGTTATAGAATTCTCTCGAAGTTCTTCCTATTTGCAAGTTCACAAAGGGAGAAATGGAGTACATGTCATGGAATTTTAGGGTGCCGATCAAGGTGCATGGTTGGGAGAAATCCTTTTCAGGTTTTCTCAGTCATGCGAACGTAGAATCTATCTTCGTGCTTAATTTACCTGGTATTGAAGAGTGCATGCGAGTTGTTATAGGTGTTGAAGTCACTAGCTCACAAGCTCCTCACCTACTGTTTTCTCAGGTGCTATCAATCTTTATTTCAAATACCATTTGATAGGAGCATATTGTAAGAAAGATTGTTAAGCCCCATTTCCTCTCTGAGAATGCTTTACTTAAAGGGGCTTAGTAGTATGACTTGTTCAAAGGGAAATTGGAGGGATTTTCCTTAGGAAATTCTTGAAGCAGAGGAAGGTGTTTAGAGAAATTTATGATGCTATAAAAATAGCATTTGAAAGGGACAATGACATAATTCTACTACGAGCCCTTAAAAATAATGTCATTGATATGTGTCTTTAGATGGATGCTAGATTCAAGGAGAGGTTCTTTGCTATCAAATTATTGCTCTCCCACAAGTGTCATCCACATGTAAATGCAGGAGCACTAGTCCCATATTTTCTCCTACCTTTGGTCCATATTGAAGATTCTTTTGATCAGGTAGGAGAGAACTTGGTTGCAACCTCGCACATGGAGGAGTAGCAATATTTTGGCTTGTAAAATTGTGTTTAAAGAAAATGTTTTTTTTTGTCTCTATTAAAACCCCCAAATCGTATGTAGATGGCATAAATCAGTTTTGTAAGATCTATGACTTCATGCAAAACATGTTTGTAAACTCTATAATCCATTTTGTATAGTCACAACTTAGATATCTACAAGATTTTCTAGATATCCTGACGCTTCATTTGGAGTTTTCATAATTAGAGTTTTTTTAATCTTTTATATATAATTATATATATATAGGCCTTCGTCTTTTGATAAAAAAATTAAGAATTCTTTTTAAAAAATTAATTATATTATTTTTAATAATGTGAAGAGCAATTATTTTAACTCAAGAATTATTTAATTTTACTTTAAAATTATTTAAAAACTATTTTTTATTTATGAGTTTTATTTTATTTACTTGAGAATTATTTTAAGTAAATAAAAATAATTATTTAATAAATAATGTAAATAAAATAAAATAATTTTAAATGATTGTTAAGTAAAATTGTTTATTGATATATGTGTTTAAGATATTATATTAGTTTAAACAAATTAATTGACATAATACATTACAATACTACAAAGCAAAAAAAAATCTATTATAGAATAAATTTTATTGTCACAATATTTGAAAGACAAGTCTTATATAATTTTAATTGACATTTGTTTGCTTCAAGATTATTATCATTCTTTACATAGTGACATAGTACTTTTCTTTGAAATATTGCAATGTTAGAATTTCTTTTGTCTTGAAATATTGTATTGTCAAAATGACAATTGTAAGGAATTTATTTTTCTTCTATAATGTTGTGTTGTTAGAATGAGAATTGTATGCCAGTACTTGTCTTTGTAGTATTTTATTAAAAGTATTTATTGTCTAGTCAATAGTTAAACCGTGATATAGTGATTCATAAGTAGACTAGATAATATCTTGAAATTGACAAATTATTTCAAGTTGAATGTATTGTGATTTTATTATGTCGGTGAAGATTATAGTTGTTAGGGTTGACCTTGACCATGAGTTTGATTTGTACTAGGTTCAACTATGACTATCATAGTTGAATTTGAGTTTTCTCTTTAGACTAAATATTTATTAAATATTGATGATAAAATGGTTTATTAGTAAATAACCTTTATAGGTTGATTAGTTAATTTTGCATTGGATGTTTAGTAGCATAACTGCAATTAAGTTGACCAAAAAAATTTATAATGTTTTTTCCACTAATATAATGTAATATCTCAATTAATATGTTAATAAAGTTATATGTTTATGTAGACACCTAAAAATGTCCAACGTATTTCTTCTAAATTCATCATTTCCCATCATCATCACTCATTGCCCCTTTCATCACTGTTAATTAAATATTTTTAATTATTTGATTAAACTAACTAATTTCCCACTTCAATTGAACATTTTTTAACTATTTAATTAACTAATCATTTGGCAAGTTCTTGGACGTGGTGGCATTCCCTTTGGGAAACCAGACCAATCACCATGTGGAAGCCAAGGCTGCGTTCATCAGTATTATGTTTGTATTGGACAAGGGCTACTCCAAGGTTTGGGTCAAGGGAGATTCACTTAACATTGTTAATTGCCTACTTCACATTCAAAATCCAAGCTGGACAATTGATCAGTTGATCAAGGATGCTATAATGATTCTTAGATCCTTTGAGGAAACTCGCGTCACTCATATCTATAGAGAGGGAAACTCATTGGAAGAATTATTTGCTAATGAGGATGTTAGAATTAATTATTTTAAGGCATGGGAGGAGTACTCCGTCCTTCCCGAGGATGCCAATTTTTTATTACGAAATGATGGCTATGATTGAGCTTGTTCGCTAGATTGTTATTATCATTATTGCTTGCATTATTGCCACACACTTTGTGGGTGTTATTTTGAATGTTTTCTTTCTAATGGTTGTCTCTTTCATGGGGCTTTGGTTTATGGTGAATGGGATCATGGGGGGTGAGCGCAGTAGGATTGAGCCCCATTCCTGTGTTAGATGGTGGAAGAGTCATAAAATTTGGAGGATTTTAGAGCATGGAAATTTCATGCCTTTTTTTGGAAAGGCTACACGGCCATGATCCTAAGGCTTTAGTGGATTTTGTTAGGTATTGGCATAATCATAGACTGCAGGTAAGGGGAATGGATTTTGTGATAAATGATGAGTTTATCACATCCATTACTGGTTTGTCATTGGCTGGTTGTAAATTTTTCAAGGAGAGGAAGAGTAATGAGGATCCATTGATCGTTTCTTCAAGGATGATGAATGAAAGAAGCTAGTTAAGATGCCTTCATGGGGCTATGAATGGACATCTCTGAAGAAAATCTGGGCTGATGTAGTAGAGGTCATCATGTGGTATGTTAACCTAGATGGTCAATTTATTGTAATTTTAGGTCACCATTTCACTTTGTTGAATCATTTCAGACATGGGTTATATATCTCATTCCCTTTCTTTCTTTTGTCTTCATTGGAAGTTTCAATGTATGCTCATTTGAAAAATAGGAGGGCTCCTATTCTCCATGAGGGCCTCATACTACTCATAATGGAGCATGTGAGAGCCCTAATCCTTGCCAAGATGATTAAAGGTAAGGAAAAGGTTATCAATAAAAATTCTCTCTCAACTAGTTTAGATACTAGTGTTGTTGGTGAGGAGGAATGAAATGAAGAGGATGAGGATGGGTCTTCATCCCCTGCAATGGCCCCTTCTAAGAAGAGAAAGAAGGGGAATCTCAAGGGGAAATGTGTTGCTAAGAATATTGTTTTACAAGAGTCAGAATCCCATTCTGCTAGCAATTATGATATCAAGGTCATTTTTGGTGGTTCCTAGTCTAAGGGAAATAATGAGTGTAAAGGGAAAATTTTTGTTGTAGACAATCATGAGGAAGAGGGAATACTTGATAATATTGGGGATAAGGAAGCCAAGGAAATGTCGTGAAGGACTTCCAAGTGAATTGCAAAGCTAAAAAAAATAGGCTGTGAAAGATGATTTGAAGGGTACCAAGGACCATGATAAGGAGAAGGGTGTTGTAGATACTGCTATTGAAATCAATAATTCCCTTGTTCGACAGTCACCTAGTGTGGAGTTTTTTGGTGGGAAGTCTATGCATGGGTGCTTCCACAATAGTGGTTTACAATTTTTGAGAGATTTCAATTTTTGCTGAAATCACATATATGATTTAAGCCTTAAAAAGTTCCATTTTAAGGATTCCAATTGAAGAGGGTTTGATCAAACCACCTTAGATCAAACCCCCTTGGATAGAACCTTGCTAGTTTTAAACCATACCTATAAATGAGTCTCCTTTACACCTACCAAAATGCTGATAAAAATAACTTTTGATTTAACTTTTGGGGGATCAAATTAATTCATTTAAAGTTTATTTCAAATGATTATGGTAGTCCTCAGAATGAGCTATCCAACGAATATAATTTTAATATGTTTTGGTTTTATTAAGTATTTGTTTTTTTAGTTTTATTAAACATAGGTTTTTCATCGAAAATGAAGGTCTATGTTCTGCACATGTGGAAAAATAGTAGATTATCAATTTAAAAAAAAATAAAAATGAGTACACCAGATATTGAAGTCCTTGATCCAACAAAAAAATAAATTGAATTTTGATATATACAAAAAACATTACGCATTATATGGTCGCGCAATGTTTGAATTGTAATTGGTTTTCAAAACTTGATTAAAGAAAAAATATTCAATAAAAAACTATCTAACCAAGTGGAAGCACTAGATATCGGAGTTAAAAATCTAAATTCAAAAGAATTAAAATTTTATCCTTCATGGAAAAAAATTATGCGTTATACGGTGTGCTTCACTTTTTATAAATGTTGTTTTATGAAAAAAACCAGTTTTCATGGGAGATGGAAAAAAAAGTGCAATCTAATTCCAAAATTTTTGAAAAAAATATTTTTAGAATCTACGGACAAAATGTGACGAGACTCTAGTTTGCATCATCTTCAAATTCCTCATGGTTTAGCCGCTATAGGTGCTCGAATGTGAAGATTTAGTTAAAAATAATAATTTCAGTGTCCAGTTTGACCAAAAATTGTAAACCACTATTGTGGGATCACCCACATAAGGATGAGGGGGTTAATCCAAGTCCTAGAAAGCCAGAGCCACTAAAGGTGAATCCTATCTCTAAGGATTTATCATATTTAAACAACGATAATAATTCAATGTTTGAGCTTCTGGACATGGCTTATGCGAGGGCTAAAGGCACATTCAAGCTAGCCAAGTGGACACTACATGAATTTAATAGGGTGAATATCAAGATCAGGGGTTTG
The DNA here is from genome assembly GCA_007115665.2 of Sequoiadendron giganteum. Classification (NCBI taxonomy): domain Eukaryota; kingdom Viridiplantae; phylum Streptophyta; class Pinopsida; order Cupressales; family Cupressaceae; genus Sequoiadendron; species Sequoiadendron giganteum. The sequence continues at coordinate 388,239,700 of CM021108.1, read as the reverse complement.
AAAGAGAATATGTAAAATATGTCGAAGGGTTCTTCCTCAGATACTTTGATTGAAAGACTTTTTTGACTTAGAGTGTTCCTTTACAAATTTTAAATCCCTGTGTGAGTAGCGCCTCACTGAGATGGAGGCTAACATTAATGAAACCAATGTGGACATCAAGAAGCTTTTGCAAGTTAGCCACAGTTCGACCAAGAACAATGTTGAATCTCTAGAGGTCTTTTTAGCAAGATAAGTCAACTAAGGTAAGATCAACTTTATTTTGTAGAGCTGATGGAGAAGGACCAGTCTTCAAAGGGGAAGGGGAAGAAGGTCAAAAAGATGAGGCAAAAGGCCCATGTACAAGGTAGGGGTAACTTGAGGAAAACCTTTGAGGAGGAGAAGAAAGAATTGATGGACATGGTTGAGCTGCATCATAACCAAGAAATTGAGGTGGCTAACACCTTAAAGAACATGAAATAGTGTCCCTTTTTGTGTTTTTTTCTATTTCTATTTGTTGCTATTGTTTCTCAGTTTGTTGGCTGCCATTTTGTTGCTGGCTGCTGCTAATGGTTCAATGTTTTTATCTATGACCAAATTTTTGTCTATTTTGATGTAAAGGGTTTTGGGTCCCTTCAAAACCTATTTTTCCCTTATAATCAAAACTAATCATTTTATCTCATCACCTTTGATTAAATAATTTTCAATTGTTTAATTATTTCATCATTTTCATTTATCACCTTTAACTATTTAATTCATTAATCAATTTTCCTCATCCACTTTAATTAAATATTTATAATTATTTAATTAATTTCTAATTATTTTTCCCTCTCCATAATTAAATAATTATTTAATTAAAACTTGCATTATTCTTCCAATCCTCATAATTAAATTATTTTTAATTAATTAATTAATCATGCATTCTTCTCATCCACATAATTAAATAATTTTTAATTGTTTAATTAGCTAATTGTATTCCTCCAAAATTAAATAAATTAGTTAATTTAGTTAGTTTGCACATTCCTCTAAAAATAGATAAAATTATTATTTATTTATTTTCTAATTATATCATTCTATTTTTGTCCCTCCATCCTAAACTTAGAGAATTCCTCTAAATTTAGTGATCATTACTAAATTTAGTGAGTTTACTAGAAACCAACCTCACTTAACTCTCATACACTCCACTTCATCTATCCATACATGCTCATGCACATTCCTCATGATCTTTCATCAATCCTCACATGTTGATCTCATCTCACAACTTGCATCATTGATCTAATATCCTTGAAAGCTATAAAACATCCATCATTTGATTATTCAATCCCTCAAATTTGCAGCCAAACTATACTATTTTTTACAATGCTTTTTCTTAACAAGGTTATGCTAGGTTTTATGAGAAATCCACATATCATCATAATAACATAATTTTACATCTTACAATGGACTAAGGCTATGCATTTTTGGTGGAGGTAAGTAGATTAGATTAGTTGATTTGCATTATTATTACTTTCATATTTTTGTGCATAAATTTCATTGAGATTAGGTCTTTTTGATCATTTAAATTGGTTTATTAATTATTGTTGTCATTTTCCTATTATTTGAAGTTCATTTGATCATCGATTTTAGTTCCTACTCATATTTTGGCATGCCCAATGAGATCCACATTGCTGATTTGACATTTCAATTGAGTTTCTTGAATTTTCCAAGCTATAGGTACAAAATGGCATAATTGAACTCAAAATGATGCTTTTCATGATATAATGAAACATTTGATATGCAGAATGGTGCATTTGATATTACAATCCCACATTTTATTCTTTGTGTTTTCTTTATCAATGGGTTAAATTTTCTATAGAGTGATGCAATTGATATTCTTGAGTCACAATTGACTGTGAATTGGTGTATTTGACACATAGTGACACACTTGACAGGTATAATGACACAATTGAAGGTAAAATGATTCAATTTATAATTATAGTGACACTTTTGATAATTACAATGATGTTTTTGATAAATATAGTGACTCATTTGATTCAATTATTTTAATTTCTAACCCTAACGTTGTTTGAGCTTTTTGGAACTAACATAGCTTTGCAGCTTGGCAAACACTAAGAGAAGACTAGTAAAAATAGACTACTGATGAATCTAATTCAGGGGAAAATTTAATTTCTTTAATTTCTAGGATAGTTCACACTTCATTTGGCCTCTAATTAATGAATTCTATGTCGTGTTTAGTGAAATTCTAATGTGTATGATCTCTCCTTTCACTTTGTGCAAGTCTAGAGATCAAAAACACTCTTTTTTACACATGTCAAGTACACCCAAAGACTACTAGTAAAATATGCTCTTCTCTTGCACTTATGCAGACCTAAGAATAAAAATGTTAGTAGCTTCTTCTTATTTTATAGTAGGAGTCCTTCCTGGGGATTTCATCACCCTAAGGGAAATCTCAACCACATTTACTAGCAAGGTACATAAAGGGGGGAGAATGAAAGTTATACCTCTAGATGTGGTCAACATCGTTCAAGCCAAGTTGCAAGACCCTTAGTTTGTTGAGACTTGTTTGGGGAAGAGAAGAGGGGAGATAGCCCTCATCTTAGGCATTATCAAATGGGATCACTATTCTTAGAATCAATATGATCCTTATTATTAGAGACCTAAGATCAGTGATTGTTAATCTAGTTGTGGTGCAAGGTACAATATCATGCCTAAAGTTACTCAATATGTACCATCCTAAGGAGAGATATAATTTCTTTGGAGGTTTAAAAACCTACAAGGGAAGGAGGAAGGCGATCCCTTATGCCATTGGAGACCTATCTATTCCCTCTTGAGAGTGGAGCATGCGTCAACATAATCCTACAATATTTTATTGCTTGGGCCCACACTAGTGTGACACTGATGCAGGGGCATCGATCCTTCTAGTTTTGGTTTATAATTTCAGTTTTGGTTTTGGCAGCCTTGTCTTGTTGTTGTCAGTTCTTGTTTCTTTGTTTTTCCTTGTGACATGTAGCAATCACTTTGTGGAATCAAGAAGCTTATTCTTCTTTTCTTGTTGGATAACAAGATAGTATGATAGTTACAACGTAGAGAAGGGAGTGATCACCATCTTTGTTGATTGAGTTTCTAATTTCTGTAAAAAAGAAAAAGAGACAATGGTTTTGGGTGGAAGAAAGAGGGGCAATAATTTCTAGTGAAAAAGTTTTTCCTAGAAGCAGTGAAATAGATCATTTTTCATAGAGAGTAAGTTGATTTTGAAGTAAGGTTGAGTTGTTTCAAGAATCATTTCAGGAACAAAGACAAGGTACGAGAACCACATACTATTGTATGGTGGTAAAAAAAGAGATATGATTATGATAGAAAGGAACAGGGTGAAAGTTGTATCGATTGGGGGGTTGAGTTTGTAACTAGTCGATTGGTATTTGACAGACTTTACTCATATGCATTTAAATTTTTCTCTTTTAATTGATGCTTATCTCACTTGCATTCTATTACTGGTGTGAGGATTGGAATTTTGAAAGGATCTTGTTCCCTTGTGTTTGCACTAGTCAAATTGTTTGAACCATCATCTTCATTGATCTTGATAAATCATTGTTGTATAAGATTCGATTAGTTGAATAGAGAGAGAGAGAGGAATCAATTGATTGGGGGTTTCTATTGTCTTTAGACTCGGTAAATTATCTTCTTTGAACTTGGTTTTCTTGCACAAATTTGTATATGTTTAAATATTTGTTTCCTTGTACTGAGAATTAGAAGCTTGGAATTCTAGTTTAAATACACATTTGTTATCTCATTGCTTTGCTATTTATAAGTTTATATTTTTTCCACCTTTTGAGGAAGGTGGTTTGCTAACATTCTTGCTCATTTTTTTGCCATTATTTTGGTATAAGAGCCATAAGTGACTAGGAAGGGTAGAGTTGGGTAAAATGCTGTAAAAAAGAATGCCAAGAGGAGGTTCTAGAAGAGGCATGGAGGAAGGCATTCTTGAAATGTAGAATATCATGGAAAGAATGGAGGCCATGGAGTAGGCACATAGAAGAGGGTTACCTATGAGATATATAAGCGATAATGAAGAGGAGGAGCAACTAGGTGGATAAGAGGTGGTTCATGGAGGAGAAGACCATGATGTGGTTGAAATGAGAATAATAAGAGCAATCATGGGAGTTGGAGCCAATCCCAAGACAGAGGTTCCCATCTACTCGGGAAGTATCAACGAAGAAGAACTTATTGATTGGATAAATGATCTTGATAAGTATTTTGAATACAAAGAAGTGATAGAGGATAAATGAGTTAAGTTTTCATGCACGAGACTCAAAGGCCACACTGCTCTATGGTGGGACTATGTTCAATCAGAAAGATGAAAGAAGAACAAAGAAAAAATAACTTCTTGGGATAGAATGGTTGCCAAGATGAAGGAAACGTTCCTTCTTGGAGACTACTAGACTAAACTATTCAAAATGTTACAAAACCTCAAGCAAAAAGAGATGAGTGTGAAAGAATACATCGAGGAGTTCGACAAGATCATGATTCGGTAAGAGAATAGTGAAGAGGTTATGGAGAAGGTAGCTAGGTACCTTAATGGATTGTGGTACAATTTACAAGATGAATTGTCTTTTGTCACCTAGGACTTGTAATGGAGTGAATTTTCTTGAAAATTACCCATTTACACCCCTTACCTTTGAAAAATCAAACCCAACAATGTTTTTCCACCTCATCCATTCACTTTCCACCCACTTGGTAGTTATTTGTAGTGTCGGTGGGGGAATTTTTGTCGGGGATGCTAGCACGACACATGGATGTTTGCATGGTGTGCTATTGTCCCAACAAGATTCCCACCTCTGGAATCATTAGAGGTGTTACACTTCTCTATTGGAGATGAAGAGTAACACCCCTACGCCCTTGACCGACCTTGAATAACTCTTTTGGGTTTCTATTCATCCTAAAAGATCCTCCATTCATTCGATCTTCTTCAAGCCTCTTCAATCTCACTCCACGTCTCCACATCTTGAGCATTTTACAACACTTCCACCATTGTTGAAGCTCCAAGGTTGACACTCTGCTAGTTTTTCTCCGCACGTTGTTGCAACAACATTGAACATCTCTAATCTTGCGAGCTCACATCTCCCTTCATGTGCTCGAGGGAATCTTTTTGGGGAGGTGATATCTATTTTTTTTAGCATCGTTATTTGATTTACATAGAATATTGTTGTTATCATTGTGTGGGATTGCTTTCTTTGCATACTTTCTTTATTACATTTTCTCTATCATGGCTATTCTGATTGTCCATGGAGGTGGGAACACTAAAATGGGGGTTTGACTATGGCAAGCCCCAAAACAGCCCTAACATTTTTCCCCGTTCTATTATGTGTAGGTTTCACGTTCATGTGGAGCTTCTAGGAGGTTGGACTAACCATGAGTTTTATTTTTTCCACCTTTTCTCTTGTCAAATTAGATCTCTTAAGTTAAAGTATTATCCTTGTCATTTTAGTAGTTTAGATCTTTATGTTTTTTGTCATTATATAAAACTCCATTTATCAGGTAGCTAGTGAACTTTATGTAAGTCTTAACTGTACTTCGTACTCTCTATCTGTACAAACACCAACACCTGACTAGGATGCCAACACACCACATTGTCGTCCATATTTCGTGCTGGAGTCTTCTAGCAGAAAGCTGCCTAGGTTACAGTCTAGACTTGGGAATTTTCTCACCTGATTTCTTGAACTCTCGGGTTGATAAAAGGACAATGAAAGATTAGTTGTCCTTCCTTTTCACCCTCATAAAACATTAAAATTACCTTAAATAATCCTTAGCATGAGGTAGATCAGACCAGTTGATTCTTCTACTCCCTCTCGTGACCTGGGGTCCTGAGTAGTTAGTCCCCCTCCTCTATAGGACTCTTGAATAAGTGTACCAATTTATTATCAAAGTAAAGGAGCAAGATATTTTGGTAGAGGTGGTTATCAAGGAAGAGGAAGAGGTTTGTTGGTAAATGTTTCAAATGCAATCAATATATTGGTCATAAGAGTTGGGAGTGTCCAGAATTATCAAGATAAGTTCACACAAGGCCATAAAGGAGAAACCAAATCATGCAAGAAGATCAATAAAGCATGGGATCACATGATCATCACAATGGGGAACCAGATTCTGGAAAGTCTTTGTTGTTCAAGAGAGTGTTATTAAAACTACCTAAGGAGAATCATGAACCTGTACAAAGGAAATCTCTATTCAAGATGAAGTGCAAAGCTAAAGGTAAGTCTTGCAAGCTTATTATAGATAGTGGTAGTACCAATAATCTTGTTGTTATTGAAATGGTGGATAAGCTAGATCTTAAGTGAACTAAACATCCTATGCCATATAAATTTTCTTGTTTACAAAAAGGTCATCAATTGTTGGTAGACGAGAAAGCTCTAGTTGAATTTCAAATAGGAAATTATAAGGATAGTGTTGTGTGTGATATCATGCCTATGGATGTTTGCCATGTGCTTATAGGTAGGCCTTTACAATTTGATAGGAGATCCATACATGATGGAAGAAATAAAACCTACACTTTTGAGAAGGATGAACTCAAACATATGTTGTTACCTTTACATGAACCAAAAGAGGAAAACCATAGCAGTAGTAGTTAGGTGATGCTAATAAGGAGAAAAGAGTTTATAAATGGAAGGGAGTCAAAGGAAGTTGTAACAACAACCAAGGAGGTGAACCTTCATTTTCCTCAATGTTGCATGGGTGGAAATAGTGCTGTTTTTTAGGTAGGACAGCCAACAACATGTGTTGACACAAATGACTATGAAGTTGAGGTAGCAATTGGTGTTATGAAGGATGAAAAGATATAGGAAAGTTCAAACTAGCAGTGCCAAGATGAATACATGGGAAAGCATCTACATGGAAAAAGTGTGGAGATAACAAAAGAGAATGTGGAAGATGACCCGTCTCTTCAAATTGAGATCATTGAGAAAGAGTGGCTTGTATTGATAGGAGGTGAGACAAATAGTGTAACTGCCAATGGTGAGGTAATATCTCAGTTTTCAAACCACTTGAATATAGTTGAAGATTATTTTCATGAATATGTAATGATTACAATGGAGAGGTGTACAAAAAATGAACAACATGGAGCAATATAGGAGACAAGACAAATCTTAAACACCATCATTAATTTCTTGAGTTTTGTTCAAACTAATTTTTGCATTGATTATTGTTTTGGGGAAATGCAAAAAGAATGGGGAAGATGTAGCAATGAGAGGCTATTTGGAGAGTGGGTGAAATGTGTTGTAGATGATGAGATGGGGTGTGGAAACAATAATTTTACTTGGAGAAAAATAATTCAAGAGGGGTTAATTATTCTGATGGTTTGGAATAATATGAAGCCAATTGGTGTAAAGAGCATGGAGAGAGTAGTTGGGAAGATAATTTTGATGTATGGAGGAACTATTCTAGCCAAATGCTGGAAGAAAAGAAATAAATAATGGTTGTGGGTTGTTTATAAGCATAAAGGGATATAATTCAAGTGTCTAGACTTGAAAGGGTAGTCCTAATACCCAACTCCCTTTTTGAGCTATGCTCACAAACAACTCCCTCGGGGAGCCTAATATAGGGGCATCGATCCTTCTAGTTTTGGTTTAAAATTTGAGTTTTTATTTTGGTAGCTTTGGCTTGTTGGTTGTCGGTTCTTGTTTCTTTATTTTTCCTTGTGACATATGGCGATCACTATGTGGCATCAAGAAGCTCATTCTTCTTTTCTCATTAGAAAACAAGATAGTATGGTAGTTACAACATGGATAAGGGAGTGATCGCCATCTTTGTTGATTGAGTTTTTTCCTATCATAAAAAGAAAAAATAGACAATGGTTTTGGGTGGAAGAAAGAGGGGCGATAGTTTCTAGTGAAAAGGTTTTGCCTAGAAGCAGAGAAATAGACGGTTTTTCATAGAGAGAAATACAATTCTAGAGTAAGGAGGGCAAGTTGTTTAAAGAATCATTTTAGGAATAGAGATCTGATTATGATAGAAAGGAACATGGGGAAAGTTGTATCAATTGGGGGGCTAAGTTTGTAACTAGTCAATTGGAATTTGAATGCATACTTTGCTCATATACTTTTAAATTTTATTCATTTCATTGATGCTTATCCCACTTGCATTCTATTACTGGCGTGGATCAAAATTTTAAAAGGATCTTGTTGCCTTGTGTTTGTACCAGTCAAATTGTTTGAACTGGCATCTTCATTGATCTTGATAAATTGGTATTGTAGAAGATTCAGTCAGTTGAACAAAGAGAGATGAATCAATTGATTGGGGTTTTTTGCTATCTTTAGACTTAGTCAATTTCTTTCTTTGAACATGATTTTTCTTGCATAGATTTGTATATGTTTAAATATTTGTTTCCTTGTATTGAGAATTAGACGCTTGGAATTCTAGTTTAAATACACATTTTCCATCTCATTTCCTTATTGTTTATAAGTTTAGATTTTTATCACCTTGTGAGGGAGGTGGTTTTCCAGCATTCCTGGCTCACTTGTTTTCCATTAGACACACCCTTATTACTAGCTAGGTTGTACTTCTTGGCATGTTTTTATTGTGAAGACTTGTGAATACCAAGCATACCATTACCTTACTACTAGTTCCTATATTCTTTGTTGTTTTTATCTCTTTCCAACAAAACAAGTCAAAAATTAGTCCAATAACCTATCAAAATCAATCAAACACTCACAAAATTTTACTTACAATCACATAATTGTGCATCTGATAACTATTGTGGCACATATGCTTCTACAGTGGCATATTTTATTATCTTATAGCACTTGTGATTATCCTTTATCACATTTGACTCTCTTGAGTTACATTTGAATGCACATTAGCCCATCTAATATGTAGAGTTGTGCATTCAATAGTACTTAATTTGAAACCAAAATTTTCATATAGTGACACATTTAAAACTTACAGTGATGCATTTGACATATAAATTGTTGCATTTGACCCTGATTTGGTGCATTTGATATCTCATGTGGGGCATCTGATACCCACAACTACACATTTGAAACTTACATTGACACTTTTGACTGTGAAAACATTTCCTAGAATACTCTAATTTTTAGTTTCCAAAATTATTGATCACACAAACCTTGGATCTACGACCTATAGTGCACCTAACCTACAACCAACATCCATCATTCAACAACAAATCAATTTTCACATCCATTTTATACAATAATAATTATTTTATTTTCTTTTAGAATTATTTAAAAATTAATTTTATTTATGAGTGTTATTTTATTTACTTGAGAATGATCTTAAGTAAATAAAAATAATTATTTAATAAATAATGCAAATAAAATAAAATAATCTTAAATGATTCTTAAGTAAATATTTTTATAGATAGATGTGTTTAAGATATTATATTAGTTGAGTCACATATTAATTGACATTACAATGCTACAAAGCTAAACAATTTCTATTATAGAATAAATTTTATTGTCATAATATTTGAAAGGAAACTCCTATATAATTACGTGTCATTTATTTGGTTCAAAATTATTATCATTCTTTAAATAGTGGCATAGTACTTTTCTTTGAAATATTGTAATGATAGAATTTCTTTTGTCTTGCAATATTGTATTGTCAAAATGACAATTGTAAGGAATTTATTTTTCTTTTATAATGTTGCATTGTTAAAATGAGAATTGTATTAAACATATGGTGGGATAAACTATGTGTGATAACACAATGACCAAGACTTATCTTTGTAGTATTGTATTAAAAGTATTTGTTGTCTATTCAATAGGTAAACCATGATATAGTGATTCATAGGTAGGCTAGATAATAGCTTGAAATTGACAAATCCTTTCAAATTGAATGTATTGTGATTTTATTATTCCGGTGAAGATTATAGTTGTTAGGGTTGACCTTGACCCCAAATTTGATTTCTACTAGGTTCAACTATGACTAGCATAGTTGAATTTGAGTTTGTTCTTTAGACTAAATATTTATTAAATAGTGATGATAAAATGGTTTATTAGCAAAGAACCTTTATAGATTGATTAGTTGATTTTGAGTTGGATGTTTAGTAGCATAATTGAAATTAAGTTGACCAAAAATGAATTATAATTTTTTTTTTATTAATATAATGTATTATCTCAATTAATATGTTAATTAAGTTATATGTTTATGTAGACACCTAAAAATGTCCAATACATTTATTCTAAATTCATCATTTCCAATCATCATCACTCATCACCCCTTTCATCACTATGAATTAAATATTTTTTTAATTATTTGATTAAATTAACTCATTTCCCACTTTAATTATTTCATCATTTTCATTTATCACCTTTAAATAGATTATTTTAACTACGTAATTCATTAATCATTTTTCTTGATCCAGTTTAATTAAATAATTTCCAATTATTCTTCCCTCTCCCTAATTAAATAATTATTCAATTATTTAATTAAAACTTGCATTATTCTTCCAATCCCATAATTAAATATTTTTAATTAATTAATTAATCATGCATTCTTCTCATCCACATAATTAAATAATTTTTAATTATTTAATTAGCTAATTATATTCCTCCAAAATTAAATAAATTATTTAATTTATTTAGTTTGCACATTCTTCTAAAAATAGATAAAATTATTATTTTATTTATTTTTTAATTATATCACTCTATTTTTATCCCTCCATCCTAAACTTAGTCTAAATTTGGTGATCATTACTAAATTTAGGGAGTTGACTAAAAATCAACCTCACTTAACTCTCATGAGCTCCACTTCATCTATCCATGCAGGCTCATGCACATTCCTCATGATCTCTCATCAATCCTCATATGTTGATCTCATCTCACATCTTACATCGTTGATCTAATATCCCTGAAATCTATAAAATATTCATCATTTGATTATTCAATCCCTCCTCAAATTTGCAACCAAACTATACTAATTTCTTACAACGCTTTTGCTTAACAAGGTTATGCTAGGTTTTATAAGCAATCCACATATCATCATAATAACATAATTTTACATCTTACAAAGGACTAAGGCTAGGCATTTTTGGTGGAGGTAAGTAGACTATATTAGTTGATTTGCATGATTATTGCTTTCATATTGATGTGCACACACTTCATTGAGATTAGGTTTTCTTGATAATTTGAATTGATTTATTGATTTTGATTCCTATTATTTGAAGTTCATTTGATCATTGATTTTAGTTCCTACTCACATTTTGAGATGCCTGATGAGACCCACATCCTTGATTTGACATTTCAATTAAGTTTCTTGATTTTTCAGGCTACAAGTGTGGAATGTCGTAGTTGAACCCAAAATGATGCTTTCGATGATATAACGACACACTTTATATGTAGAATGGTGCATATGATATTATGGACCCATTTGATTCTTTGTGAACTTTCTTTGTCAATGGGTTAATTTTTTGTAGAATGACACAATTGATTATCTCGAGTCGTAATTGACTGTGAATCGGTGTATTTGACAAAAAGTGGAGCATTTGACAAGTACAGTGATACAATTGAAGGTAAAATGATGAAATTAATAATTACAATGACACTTTTGATAAATACGACTCATCTAATTTAGTTATTTTGATTTCTAACCCTAATGTTGCTTGAGATTTTTTGAAACTAACGTATCTTTGGATCTTGGAGAACACTAAGAGAAGACTAGTAAAAATAGACTACTAATGAATCTAATGTAGGGGAAAAATCAATTTCTTTGATTTCTAGAATATTTCACACTTTTTTTGGGCTCTAATTAATGAATTCTATGTCATGTTTGGTGAACTTCTAGTGTGTATGCTCTCTCCTTGTGCTTTGTGTGAGCTTAGAGATAAAAAACACTTATTTTACACATGTCAAGTACACCCAAGGAGTACTAGGAAAATATGCTCTTCTCTTGTTCTTAGTGCAAACCTAAGAATAAAAATTCCATTATATTCTTGTTATTTTACAATAGGATGCCTTCTTGGGGATTTCATCACCCCAAGGGTGATCTCAACCATATTTAATAGTAGGGTATATAAAGTGGGGAGAACAAAAGTTGTACCTCTATATGTGGTCAACATCGTTTAATCCAAGTTGCAAGACCCTCAGTTTGTTGAGACTTGTTTGGTGAGGAGAAGAGGGGAGACCCCCCTCATCTCAAGCATTATCAAATGGACTCACTATTATTAGAACCTTGATATGAAAATTGTTATTAGAGATCTAATACTAGTAACTGTTAATCTAGTTGTGGTGCAAGGTATAATTTATCATGCCTAAAGTTACTCAATATGTACCATCCTAAAGAGAGATAATTTTTTTGGAGTTGTAAAAACCCGCAAGAGAAGGAGGAAGGTGATCCCTTGTGACAATAGAGACCTAGCTATTCCCTCTTGAGACTGGAGCACACATCAACATAATCCTATGATATTTTATTGCTTGGGCCCACACTAGTGTGACACACCCTTATTACTAGCTAGGTTGTATTTCTTGGCATTTTTTATTATTATGAAGGCTTGTGAATACCAATCATACCATTACCTTACAGTCAATTCCTCTATTCTCTATTATTTTTATCTCTTTACAATCAAACAAGTTAAAAATTAGTCCAATAACGTGGTAAAAATAGTCAAACAGTCACAAAATTTCACTTCCAGTCACATCATTGTGCATCTGATAGCTACTGTGGTACACCTGCTCCTACAGTGGCACATTTGATTATCTTGTAGAACTTGTGATTATCCTTTATCATATTTGACTCTCTTGAGTTGTATTTGAATGAAAACTAGTGCATCTAATCTCTAGAGATGTGCATTTGATAGTACATTGTTGCATTTGATTTGAGACCTACTAAACTTCTTATGTCAGTTTGAAACCAAAATTTTCATAAAGTGATGCATTTAAAACTCACATTAATGCATTTGACATATAGTGTCACATTTGACCCTAATTTGGTGTATTTGATATCTCATGTGGGGCATCTGATACCCACAACTACACATTTAAAACTTACATGAATGCTTTTGACCATGCAAACATTTTTAGAATATTCTAATTTTTAGTTTCTAGAATTATTGATCACACAATCCTAGGATCTGAGACCCATAGTGCACCTAACCTACAACCAACTTCCATCATTAAACAACAAACTAATTTTCACATCCATTTCATACCATTATTCTTGGAATTTTAGGGTTACCTATCTTAGCTTTAGATAAACATCATCATCATCATCAATGACAATGAAAATCAACCAACCAACAATCAATACCAGTCATAATCCTATCTCGATCTCCCATATTATCTTTGGTTTAGCTTTTGCTTGTAAAATCATATTTTTCAAGTAGATAGTTGGATTAGCATCAACATTTATGAGTGAATTTTCTTAGGATTCTTGAATAATTCTAAGTTGGTAAACTCACCACCATCCTTCTTTTCTTGGAATCATCAATCTAGTACAAGCAAGAACCATCCTTAGTATTTATCCAAATGGAGATCTAGATTTATCAACATTATATCAATCAACAACTATCATCACATCATCTTTATCCAAATATACCTAGCATATACCCCATAGAGTCCAATTTGAAACAACATTCATTTATATCACATTACCAACCTTCACCTCATATCCATATTTCACAAGGTCATCAAATTCATATACCTACTACAAGGTCACAACACACGAAACTATTGGAGTTCAATCCAAGTGGATCAAGCATCATAAAACCCATGGGGGTTACACAACTTGAGTTTGATATGACTCCTCATTTATTTAATCCTAATGAATACCAAACACCCCAACATCATTCCCCTCAGATTATCATAGAAGACATTACAAACAAATATAAGGATTTAACAAAAGAAAAACTACTAAAAATGCAACAAGATCATGCAGTAGCTAGAGAATTGGATTCTCTCATCACTATGGATCCCAACACATACTTCCTTAGACTTTCACAAAATGGTGCTAAGCTACCTTCAAATTATAGCCTTGCTACACTTAGGCAACAAGTCCTTACATAAGTCATGTCATCCAATATTCCATCAAATGCAAGCATTCCTATTGCTAAATCAATCAACATAGATATGTCACTTTAATCAATACCAAAATATATCTACTCAACCTGATACCTACTCATGAAACAAATCCAATACTATTTTTTTGAATAATACGTGAATCTGCTTTATCATATTCCAAACATAACTAACCAAACAAATACACATGTCCCAAATCCTGCATAGTGGACTCAAATGATAGTGACTCAAATGATTCTCCCTCGCCTCAAACTCATAGGATTCCACATCAATAGGGTTCACATTCTAAGGTTGAAGATTCTCGTCCTTCATCCCCATCTTCCTCATTACCATTATGGTCTTGACAAACTTAACAATTAGCAAGCACTTTTATTGGGGATCCTTTAGACACTTGAATGGATCAGTCGCAACAATAACCTTTTCCACATGTCTAAATTTCCTTTTCTTTTGATCCATAGTCATTTAGGGAAGGATAAAAAATTCTAATGTTTGATTCAATAATAGCGAAAGAGTATAGTTCCTTGATGAGGAACCACACATGAGATCTAGTACCTCTTCCTATGGAAAGAAAAATGGTTCAATATAATTGGATTTGTCAGGTAAAATATGTATTAGATGGAACTCTGGATAAGTTCAAAGCATGTATTGTAGCCAAAGGTTTCTCATAGGTTCCTGGTTTAGATTACACAAATACCTTTCACCTTTTCCCCCTTTGCTAAGATGAACTCTATTAACTTGAATCCTTCCATTGTTGCAACTCATGGATGGGATGTACATTAGATGCACGTGAAGAGTGAATTTATTCATGGGGATCTTCAAAAGGATATTTACATGGAGAAACCACCAAGATTTTTTCAAGATTCTTCATTGGTTTATAGGTTGAGGAAGTCTATTTATGGTCTCAAGCAAGCCCCTCAGTCTTGGTATGCCAAGATGGACTCCTTTCTTCTATCAACAAGATTATGTTGGTGACACTTAGATATGAATGTCTATATTTTATGACAGGATGACTGCCATTTTCTTCTAGTTCTCTATGTTGATGACTTAATCATTACTAGGAGTTCATCATCCATCATTGGCAGTTCTTCATGACATATTTTCTCTGACTAACTTGGGCCCTTTGCACTACTTTATTAGAATTGAGATCACACAGTCTTCATTTGGGACCACTCTTTCTTAGCCCAAGTATGCTCTTGATCTACTAGCTTAGTTCCACATGGTTGATTTTAAGATTGTACTGACTCCCTTTATTTTTGGAGTCAATCTTGAGGCCAAGTGCTCTACTCCACTAGTTGATGTCACTTTGTATTTTCATCTTGTTAGAAGCCTCATCTATTTGAGTCATACTTGTACACATCTAAAAATAGTCATGGTTGATCGAACCTGTTAATTAATTAAATATGAATTATTTAATTAATGTTTCTTAAGTCATTTGCATATAAATAAATTTAATTATTTATTTATATTGTTCATTTTCTAATTCTTCTAATTTAATTAAATAAATAGAGTTTATTTAATTAATGCTATCTTCCTCTTAATTAATTAAATAGATTTTACAATTTATTTACATTAATTATCACAAGTTTAAATTTAAATTTAAATAATATTCTTCTCTCAACATTTACTTAAATATTTTTGATAATTAATTAAATCATTTTCCAAATTTCCATTCTTCTCTCACAAAATTAAATATTCTTAATATTTAATTGAAAGGCTTTTTTCTTTTCTCACATAATTAAATATTTGCAATATTTAATTAAAGCCTTTTCATACTTCTCTCACACATAATTAAATATTTATTTATTTAATTATGAGAGACACCTTTCAAATTGTCTCTTCATTTTCTTGTCTCTCAGAATTCCACCTCTTTTTCAAATTCTCGATCTCTCACCATTCATTCTAACAGGTTTGAACTCGACCGTCGATCTTGGCTAATCGAATTCCTACCTTTAAAAATCTATAAATACAGCCCTCTTATGAGTGGAAAAAGACCTCGAATCTCATACTTTCATGCGTAGTTATTATAGTTGCAATCTTAGCAATTCATAGCATTTTTAATTCAATAGTTCAATCTTGTAGATGCATATGCATTCATAATAATCTCATTCTCTCAAGTGCCATTCTATAAGCTGTTGTTTGCACAATTGAGAGCAAACATATTCAAGCGAATCCTTGGAGATAGAGGACAATGGAACAAATTTGAAGAAGCTGCTGTCAAGAGTTTGCATTTACTTTATTTTATTTAGTTTTCTTCAATCTAATGTTTCATTGGTGTATTATATTAGATTCAATTTAATTGACACAATTCTAACATACACAATACTCACCCTAACATTTTTTTTGTGGTTGGCATGGTTTCATGATTTATGTAGGAACTAAATTATTTTCGTTAGAAAGCTACCAAACATATATTACATAACATACAAGGTACTCATCGATATGTGATTCATTATGAGGTCCACACTAGACTTGGGCAGATATATAGATTATGATTGGGTTGGTGATATTGATGATCGTAAGTCCAAATTTGGTTACAAATTTCATCTTGGTTCATGCCCCATTTTTTGGAAAAGAAGTAACATGCCATTGTTCTTTTTTTGACTGAGGCTGAGTATTGAGGAGCTATTAACGTCACCACTGAGACTATTTAGATTTAAAATATTTTGATTGAGTTTGCCTTCACTATTTCATGGCCAACTGTCCTCCTTTGTGACAATCAAAGTGCCATTTGGATTTTAAATAACCCATCTCAACATCAATGAACCAAACACATCAAGATTCATATGCACTACATCTGAGAGTTGATATAGGAGCAAATAATTAATTTTTGATACTTTCCTACAATGGAGAAAGTTACAGATATCTTCACCAAACCCTTCACTAAAATTATCATCATTTGTGAGCTCTCTTGGGAGTACATGAAATTTATTTGAGAGGGGTCACTTGACCTTATCTCTTCATTCTCTCTAATGGGGGGAATTTTTCCTCACATGAAGTTTTTTCCTTCTCATCTTCTAGGATTTTTTCTTGTTTTTATCTCTTTTGGGGAGGAGTTTTGTCTCACTAGATTTTATCCTTTTCTTCATTTGTGAGATATTGCATTTGTACTTGGGTACCTCATTAGACCTAGTTGTTGGGACCCATCCTTTCATTTTTTGCATGTTTTTATTCCCCCCTAAGCTTCACTTAAGGGGGTTGTTGGTGTGAATAGAGGTATTACCTAACTAGTTCTAGTATTAGTCTCTTTCACATTTTATCACTTAAGTTTACTAAGGGTACACATAGGAGACTTATCACTTTATGTCTCATATCATAAGATTAAGAAAATTGTCATAATCTTATGTTGTCCTTTGTCATTTACTTTTTGTGTCCTAGGTCATTTAGTATTAGTTGTCTCATGTCATAGGATTAAGACACTTGTCATAATCTTGTCTAGTCATTTGTATCAACTTGGCCTATATAACCATAGTTCTCTCACACATTATTTATCAAAATCTATTTGCATTCTTTGATAGGAATACAATTTATTCTTTTCATAATGATATTTTGAGTATCTTGTGCTTTCCATAGGCCTTTAGGTCTTGGGTTGCTATTGTCATAGCCAAATATTACATGGTATCAATGAAAATTGAGTGCCTTTGGTTAGTCTTTTAAGAGATATTGAGTGCAGATATTATATTTATTGAAGCATTGAGCATGCTATTCTCTTGCATCCTTAGATGATCCGAAGAATACAAAGGTGTGATAGAAATATCGTATATTGGGGGTTCCTCTCTTGGCTTTATACCCAAGAATCTATCTGTGAACCCCTAAACCTGCAAATGCACAAGAACAACAAACATGTTAAATTGTTAGATCAAATGCAAGTGAACAAGCATGAGAGATTCCCCATGAAATCCATCTATTTAAACTAAAATTAGGAAAATGAAGAACACAATACAAAAGAAGCATATAAATCCTAATTAAGCCAATAGATTTAAGATCCCATGGGGGAATTGGTGCCAAAGGAATGTTGCAATTGGCCCTTTCCCAATTCCTAAGTTGCAATGTTGAGTGGTTGAGAAATGGTCAAATCTCCCAAAGAGATTTGAGCATAACCTTGTTACAAATCTTGAAGATGATGAATGGTTGAGTGATAATGGGAAAAATTAGCTCTCAATGTGAAGAGAGTAACTTTGCATGCAATTGTGGATGAGAAATGAGGAGAGAAGTCTCCAATTTATAACTTTCAATTTGGAAGAGAAATTAGGATTTGAGCAATGTGGGACTAACTTTCAATCCAATGGTTGAATGCCACATGTCATGATGTGAGGGATTAGTGATTGTGCACATTTTGGCCAAAGTGCCAATAAATGCATTTAGTTTGAATTTGAATTTGTGAAATGACTTGTTGAAGAGGGAAGGGAAATGAATTTAATGTCACTTGGCTCAAGGCCAAGGACATGTAAGAGGCCTTAAATGCCTTGTTGGAAGGACCAAGTCCACTTGGACTTTTTGAATTCAAATGAGGGAATATTCCCTTTTGATGCTTTGTGAGGGAAAATAGAGAATTAAATAAATCAAAGTAATTGATTTATTGTGCAAGTTGCATTCTCTAGAGGATTTTAGTGAGAGAGATTAGCTTAATCAAGATTTTGATTAATTTAATGAAGAATTAGATGATTTGACAATTTTGACTCAAATAGATGAATTAATTTAAGTGAGAATTGAGAGGAAATGATTTATTAAATAAATGATTTGATTTATTTAACTCAAAGAGGAATATGTTAGATTAAATCAAATAAGGTTTAAATTATTTAATTTAATGAGAAGACTTTAGAGATTTAATCAAATAAAATTAATTATTTAATTAAACAGAAAAGTAAGGTTGATTAAATTAAATTGATTAATTTAATCAAAGGAGGTGATAGACTTGATCAAATGAATAATGATTCATTAGATTAAGAGACAAAATTATGATGAAATGCTGAGAGTATGATTCAGGAAGGAATGTTGTTAGTAATCAGGATCAAGTGTGCCAAAATGACATTTGTACATTTTCCATGTCTACATTTTGCCCCTTTTTGAAGCAATGTACTTGTTGCATTGATTCAAAGAATAAACTGCTATGATCAAAAGTTCCAAAATTTCTTGATTTTTCAGATGCCCCACTGCTGCCTCAGCAGAAGGATATTGCTAGATATTGCCCCCTCGAGAGACGAATGAAATTTTTGATTTTTTGGATGATCTCGCAAAAAAAAAGATGATAAGGTGCTTGACAGGCCAGAAATGCCTCGGAATGCCAAAAAAATGCATTAAAATGCCAGAAAGGATGCAAAATGGCTTTCAGTTGGATGAAAATGGGATCGGGAGACCAAAACCCTAGTTGGAAGGTCAAATTTGGTCAAAAAACCCTAATTTTCAGGCTTAAATAGACCTCTAGGGGTCACTTTCAATGCATTTGCAATCTTAAACCTCTGAAAATTTGACACCTTGAGCTTTGAGTCTCAAACACAATGGAACAATAATAGCTTCCGAGGCACGTGTTAGAGTGGGTACGAGTGCATCAACGACCAATCACCACGGGACCCATGGTATGTACCCCTATCTGACTTTGAATTTTCTCGTTATTTATGCATTTAATAGGGTTTAGGTTCGGTCTAGGCATCGTGACATGATATGGCACAAGGAAAATTGTAGAGTCGAGGCCATGCGGTCCTGTATAGAACCGCTTATGGATAGAGTGCCACGTAGTGTAGTTTAGGATTTTAGGGTTTCGGCTCCAAACCCGGCCATGCACACAAGTGGCACTGCACGATGCAGTTTTTCCAAAGGGTGCATCAAAGTGAACCGCGCGGCACAGTTTGGGACATTACAAACTACGCCACTTTTGAGAACAACACCACTTTTGCTGTTTCAAAGGCAAAATACGATGTGGGTAGTAGATTTTCTTTAGGGAAACTGATGCTACTTCTTTCCTTGCGCAAGAGAGTCATGAGGTCATTCATTCTAGGGAGCACCGATGGCCAGTACTCGAGAGATTATTGGGTATGCATGTATATCTCCAGGAGAAGCTTGGGATTCTTGGTCTATGGCACGTGGCATATGTCCCTCCTGTTCAAGCACATCTGGGTATGATGACCACCTTGGCCGAGCAGTGGCATAGTGAGACATCATCCTTTCATCTTCCTACTGGTGAGGCCACTATTACTCTTGAGGATGTCTGACACATCCTCTGACTACCCATTCAAGAAGCCCGAGTGATCTACGATCTGGAGGAGGGTAGGGATGCCTGCTTTGATGTTATGGGCATTGATGAGCTTATCCTTTGTGACGGTCAGATAGACCTAGAGCGGTACTAGGGTACGACCCCTACCTATAGGTTGATTGTGGTTGTTATTATTTCTGGTCTTGTAGCTCCTGATCGACATGGCTAATATTTTAGTCCAAGTTGGGTATTAGCATGGCAGCGGATGTGTGTTCGCTGAGAATGCTTTGCGTGGGGACCAGTATTGCTGGCCTCTTTGTATAGAGATTTTCATGAGTTTTCTTATCTAGATGGTCGAGCTCTCGGGGCCAGAGTTACCCTTCTTCATATTTGGGCATGGGAGCAGATCCTAGTGCTTCGCCCAGTTGTGACACCCATTATTATAAATATTGATGATCCCATGGTGTGGTGGTATGGTGGGGCAAAGATTCACTTTACCCATATGGGTATAGATGGTGTGGTCTACTGGTGGTGGGTTTTGGATGAGATGACAGGGTTCATATGGAGGCCATGGATGGGTATAGGTCCGTGGTATGATGATGCACAACAAATTTTCTTTGCTTGCCAGGACAGGTTCATGCAAGGCTGAGAGCATACTATGGTAGAGAGGTACCTCCCTGACAGGGTAGCCAGATAGTTTGGTGAGATGCAAGATAGGATCGATGATCAGTATATGGTGATCTTCGCCCGTACCCCAAAGGAGACAGCGTGGGGGCCGCCTATTCCAGTGGATGAGACATTGTCCTCATTTAGACAGTTAGTGGCTCGTCCATGGCCATATGATTAGGGGCCAACAGATGCAGGGGTCACTCCAGCGTACAGGGCATAGTTCCGACCTCCACTGAGATTGACAGTTCCTAGGGTAGTGATCCCACGTCGGAGGGCTAGGGGTAGGGTAGCAGGTAGAGGTCGGGGAGGTGTACCACCTCCTCAGCAGTCACCTATGAGAGACCAAGCACAACATCCAGTAGAATAGGATGGGTAGCCCTAGGTGGTACCACAACATCAGCCAGCAACACAACCAACGAGACAACTAGATCCTCAGGATGCACTGATTTAGCAACTACAGGGCTAGGTATAGGTTTTGACAGCAGAGCGAGATGAGGCCCGACAATAGGTTATTGCAGTTACAGCCGAGAGAGACTAGGCATGATTCGAGAGGGATTAGGAGATTGGTTGGTGGAGATAGCTAGAGAGCACAACCTCCACATCCCAGGGCCGATCAGTTTTTATTCGAGAGTACAAAGAGGCTGTTAGAGAGGCCGCGTACTATAGGCAACGTTACTAGTAGGTAGTGCTAGCAGCAAGTAGAGTGCCAAACTTCTCCTAGTAGACAAGGAGGCGGCCAACAGAGGATCATGGTGATAGGCAGGTGGGGGAGGGCAGCAGCCAGCAGGGCTAGCCCTTTTGATCATAAATAGTTTTGCACTTTTTGATTTATGGGCCATATTGTTGCCCCATTGTACCATGTATTCGATGTACACTTGATCCGATTTGTATCATAACAGTGTATTTTTGATGATATATATGAGATGGTTCACCTTTTTATGATATGTATGTTGTGAATGTATGATATGTAGTTTTATTATGATGCTATGAGATGTTCCTATTTCGTATGTTTATGTAATATGATGTATGTTTCTAATGGATGCATTTATTTTTGCATATTTTTCATGCTTTAATGATGATCTTATGGATGTAATGTATGTTAATGATGGTATAATGATATTCAAATGGTAATGGATGGAACTGATTATGTATGATGCAATGCTTTCTTGAGATGCTTAGAATAACAAATTTATTCCTCATATCTTAAGATAATGATATGATGCAATGTGCTAATGATTATGCAGATGCAGAGTGTATGCATTGGCAATGTTTTGATTATTGTCATGATACCATGTTAGTATGGAAGGAAGATAGAAGAACTTTAGAATCAAAGAGTTAGTTAAGATGATGGTGATTTGCATTGCTAGGAGTTGGGATTTTCAAAGGTTCAATTACGTTATGTTTGATAACACACATAGGTACGATGCATCAAGGTATAAAGGACCGTGATGGCGTGGTACCTAGTGTGATGGATTTTGACTTGTCAAATAGATAGGAGTATTCTTGTTCACATTTAGCATACATACTTCGTTTAGGATATAGTTCAGACATTCTAAACATCTCAGGCCAAAACACAGGAAAGCAAGCCTTCCTATGTGGTCAACAAGATATCTAAAACATCATCCCTCACATACTAAACAAAGCACATATAACTAATTTATTTTACAAGTGTATCCCACAAGCACAACAAATAAAAAAGATAATGATCTTTGCCCCATTCCTTTCTCTCTAAACCTATTTTGTCTAGGCATCATCGAGAGGTCCTTGGAATGAGAGCTAAATAAGATAAGTCAATAAAAGATCAAATAAAGCAAACCAAAAAAGCTAATGTTTTTCATACCGCTAGCCAAGACTAAAATACTGAGGGGTACTTGATGCTTATGTCCATCATAGGAAAGCTTCATCCTAGGACATGCTGTGATTAGGGTTTTTATGGGACTAATTTGGGTGATAGCTATTGATATTCCGAGTTGACCAACTTGCTGACTCACTGATCTAGACTTTCAAGACTCTGACGATTAGAGTGTTCACTTTTGAACCTGCTAGACTTGCTTCTGACTGACTTACCAAAGGGTGAAGGCGATGATTGATTTTAATATGAGTGATAAAATTCGTGGGTGAAAGCGAGATGAAATGGATGCACCATTTTGGTTTTTTCAGATATTTTGAGGCTGTTTTTGATATTTTCAAGATTTATGATGAAGAGACTAACCTAAAGACCTATCCTAGGGGTCTTGGGAGCTGATTCGTAGATTTAGCCTTGCCTATGTTATACACACAGAGACCACGTAGTTCGATTTATGACAAACTGACTTGATGATAAGATGGACAAATGGGTTGACATTTTATTGCTTAAAGGACTGACCTAAGATGCAAACTAGATGGGCAAACAGATTGCCAATATGATGGATGCCTAAAGGACTAACCCTACTATCTTGGGGGATGATCAAAGATCAACCTTGCCTAAATTCAAGCTTAGAGATGACATAGTTCAGACAAGGTGAAAGACTGACAAGACTCAATGATGAATTTTTGAAGATTTCCTGATATTTTGACATGTTTTTGGATTTTTGATGATTTGGATGTTTTTGGATTTTTGAATGTTTTTGGTTTTTTGACATTTCGAGAAGATTTCAAGAATATACAAAAATTTGATCCAATGCCGATATAGGAACATGCACCCAACGTGGTGCAATAGACTACTTCAATAAAGGCAGGATAAACCGACCTTAGGAATATGCCAAGTAGTACTATGGTGGAATATGATATGGACACTAGTTCAGGCTATGGTATGGATGCGAGTAGATGGGTGTATGGATGATTAATGATGTGATGGAATGGATGAGTGAGTTGTGAAGATCCTGGTGGATAGAGAGTGCTTTATTTACGTTTGGCGCCTGTTTGCCAAGTTTTCACTAGAGGACGATTTTTTTCTTTATTGTTTTCAATCCTTTTTTCTGATTTGTTTTGGATTTTTGCATTTTTTGATTTTTTTGTTGTCACCAAGACGCCTGTTTGCCAGGTTTTCATCAAGGTAACCATTTTTTCAAGAATTTTTTCTATTTTTTTGTATTTTCTAGTTTTATACCTTGTAAGTTCTCAGGCATAAAACTTTTTGAGGTGAGAGCTATTCATGGGCTCCTACAGAGGCTCACCCTCTAGTGTTGTCAACTGATATGCCCTTGATTTATAGCTTGTGGTGATGATGAAAGGTCCCAGCCAGTTGGGTTCAAATTTTCCTTTGCTATCTAGGTTTGGTACATTTTTTTGATTCTATTTTAGCATAAGGTCACCGATTTGGAAGGTGCGTTGCCTGATCTTCTTGTTGTAGCTCTGTTTTAGGCAATTCTGGTAGACCTGTAGATGATTTAGGGCATCCATGCATCATTCATCCAGTAACTCCAGCTCATTTAGTCTTGTGAACTTGTATTCCTCATTTGTGATGAGGTTTTGCAAAGATATTCTCAGGGATGGGAGTTTGATCTCAATAGGGAGGATGGCTTCTAATCTGTAGACCAGGGAGAATGGGGTGGCACCTGTTGGCATACAGATGCTGGTGTGGTAAGCCCATAAGGTGAGATTTAACTGCAGATGCCAATCATGACCAGAGTCATTGACTATTTTCTTAAGGATCTTCAAAATGGTTTTATTGTTAGCTTCTGCTTGGCCATTGCCTTGTGGGTAATATGGAGTGGAAAAACGATGTTGGATTTTGAATTTTTCGCATCTCACAGACATATTGATTCTTGAAAGGTGTCCCATTATCAGAGATAATGGATTGGGGAACACCATATCGACAGATGAGGTAGCTCAAGATGAAATTGGATATCTTTTTACCCGTGATGTAGGTCATGGGGATTGCTTCGACTTACTTTGTGAAATATTCGGTGGCGGTGATAATGAACTTATGGCCATTGGATGAGGTGGGTGAGATTTTACCCATGAGATCGAGCCCCCATTGGGAAAAGGGCCAAGGTGTAACAATAGGATGTAATTCTTGAGCTGGTGCATGAATGAGGTCTCCATGTTGTTGGCACTATAAACATCTTCTAACAAAATCGCGTGCCTCTCTCTCCATTGTTAGCCAGTAGTACTCGGTTCTTAGCAACTTCTTAGCCAAGGTCATACCACTCGAGTGTGAACCGCAAGTGCCATTGTGTACCTCAGTCAAAGCAGTCAAGGTCTCCTCGGGTTTTAAGCAACGTAATAGGGTTCCATCGATGCTTCTTTGGAAGAGGGTTTCTCCTAGGATGATAAATCATAAGGACCTTTTGACAAAGGTTTGCTTTAGGTTTGGGGTAATGTCAGCTGGGAGGACTCCTAATTTTAGATAGGTGTAGATGTCATGATACCAAAGATCACTGGGACCAACAAGTTCACACACGTATTTCAATTATGGTACCTCGAAAGTGGGTATGAGAAGTTGTTCTATGAGGAATTCATGTTTTGAGACGTTGCGGGGGATATCTAGTAAGGATCCGATCATTGCCATTACATCAGCTACTTTGTTGTTTTATCTCGGTATTTTCTCAAAGGTGATATCGATGAATGATTCCTTGAGGCTTTCCACTACCTTTTTGTATGGTGCGAGCTTATCATCTTTAGTTTGGTATTCACCATTGACTTGGTTAATAATAAGCTGTGAATCCCCATAGACCTTTAATGCCATGATTCACCACTGTGCCACCATTTTGAGACCTATGGTTAAAGCCTCGTATTCTGCAATGTTGTTTGTATAGGGGAATGCCAAATTGTAAGACCTTGGTATGCAATCCCCTTATGGGGTGATGAAGAGAACATCGGATCCTGATCCATGTTGTGTGTGGGAGCCATCAAAATATAGTTTCCAATGATTGGTTGCTCCAAGATTGAAAATTGACTCATCTGGAAACTCTGATATGAGTGGGTTGTCTGCATATATTGGAGACTTTGCTAGCTAATCCGCAATGACTTGTCCTTTTATTGAATTTAGCTCCACATACTCAATATCATGCTCTGGTAGTATCATAACCCATTTAGCCATTCTGCCTGTAAGCATTGCTTTTGACAATATATACTTGAGAGGGTCTATCTTGGTAATTAACTTAATTTGATGAGCTAGCATGTAGTGTCTGAATTTCTAGGCTGCAAACACCACTACCAGGAAATCTTTTTCTATTGATGTGTAGTTGAGCTCGTGCCCCACCATTGTTCTGCTGATATAGTAAATGGCCCGCTCAGTTCCCTTGTCATCATGTTGGGCTAAAAGGGCACCAAGGGTGGCTGTCATTGCTGAGATGTATAGAATCAATGGTTTCCCTATGATTGGTGGCATTAGTACTGGTGGCATAAGTAGGTATTCTTTGATTTAGTTGAATGCTTGTTTACACTTGTCATCCCACCTTAACACTACTCCTTTGTGGAGTAGATGAGAATAGGCAATCTGTTTATCTGCCAGTTGTGCTATGAATCTTCAGATGGACTGGAGTCTACCTTGTAATCCTCTGAGTTGCTTTAGTGTTCTTGGAGCTCCCATATCAAGGATTTCTTTCACCTTTGTGAGATCCACTTCTATCCCTCTCATTGAAACTATGTAGCCCAACAGCTTTCCTGATTGTACCCCAAAGACACATTTCTTTGGGTTGAGCCTGACCTTGTATTTTTCCAGCCTATCAAAAATTGCACTTAGAGTCACTATGTGATCTTGTCTCTTCCTTGATTTAACCAGTATGTCTTTTACATAGTCTTTGACAGTTTTGTGGATCATGTCATGAAATATCAGTGTCATGGCTCTTTGGTATGTAGCTCCTGCATTCTTTAACCCAAATGGCATCACATTCCAACAGTAGGTGCCCCAAGGACATGTGAAGGCTGTCTTATGCTGGTCCTCTTTTGCGATCATTATCTGATTGTATCTCGAGAAGCCATCCATTAGGGACAGCATCTCATGTCCGGCCATCATGTCCACTATCATGTCAATGTTCGGTAGTGGAAAATCATCCTTAGGACATGCTTTGTCAAAGTCTCTGAAGTCTGTGCAGATGCGATGCCCCCATTCAGTTTTGAGACTAGTACAAGGTTAGATACCCATTTTGGATAGTCAATCGGGCATATGAAGCCAACATCCAGGAGCTTCTGTAACTCAATTTTGAATAGCAAGGCTATTTGCAAGTGCATTTTCCTTAACTTTTGTGTAACTGGTTTCGCTTTAGGGTAAATAGCCAAATGATGAACCACCACCTTAGGATCTAGACTTGGCATGCCAGCATAGGTCCATGCAAAGTTTACCTTCCTTTCTTTTAGGAATGCTACTAGCCATTCTTGTTCCTCTGTTAGGAGAGACTCAACATAGAAAGTGATCTGCGGTTCTGTCTCTGTTCCCAAGTTGACAGGGTTGCACTGCTCTGCTAGGACTGCTGAATTATCTTGATGTAGAGCAGTAGGGGGGAGATTGAATCCTTCATCCTTCGGTGCCTTAGAGAGGTTTTCACTATTGGATGCATCCTTTGCTTTTACTATTTTTTGGTTAGAGAGTGCCACAGTGTGGTTTTCACTCAATAACTTCGAGCTTATTCTCGATATTTTTCTTTTGCGACTGAAGGACTCAATCATCTCCCCATAATATGCCTGGGTGTCTAATGTGATGTTGAAGCCTACCTTGTGATCCCCACATGGAATTGTATCCCTTAGTCCCATGAATTCTGAAAGAGCCTCATCGTTTTCGAATGAGTCTAGAATCAACGGTCCTCGTTGGTCGTGATCAATGAGTTGAGGGTATATCAAGGTAATTTGGTTGGTTTGTTGGTTTGAATCGACTGGGGAGGCGCTAATCATTAGTAGGGTGGAATCCTCAAAGAGCTTGGGAAGGCCACCTATGGTGTCATCATCATCACTATTACTACAAACCTTGGTTATGTCAAACGTGAAGTTGTCAAGAGGTAGGCCTGTGGAAACAAGTAATCTAAGGTTGGTTGCCGAGACTTGAGGAGTGGACCTGACTGCCCTACTAGGAGCACCTCTACCACACATGGTTATACTCAGAGGAGTACAGCTGAGGCCAAGGTTCCACATTCTTCTTTCTGCAATGATGGGCTCCAGACATCCATCACTGTTCCTTCGAAGGCTTTCGTTCCTGTTATAGCCCATGTCAAGCATCATTTGTAGCCCTCTATTGGTTTCCTCCATCAATAAGGTGGGTGTGGGTCCTTCATCATGGTATATTGAGCTTGCAATATCCTCCTTATCAAACAATTTCTTGACTTAGATCTCCCCAATGGCGAAATCTAGAAGGATCTGCCCTAAGGGTGCGGACGGGTGTTTCAGTTGATCGAGGTTGTCCATGTGACCTAGGAGATTGTGGTAACTCTCCTACAACAAATGCATTCCTTTTCATTATGTAGTCACTGTATCCATTGTCCTAGATCATGTTCTTGATGTCAAGTATGTCATGGATGGTGGGTGTCTCTATCGCAGAGGTGGAAGTGAGGTTGGCTGGGTCTATGTATGATGTGGACGGTCCTTCATCATTTTTTGGTACTTGGGGGATTTTATAAAACTTGGCTTCCAAGTTTTTGTAGTAGGTGAAAGGTTCGGGATCCCCATATATAGTGACCTCCTCATTTTGATGTGAGAATTTGATACATTAGTGATATGTCGAGGCCATTGCTTTCATTCTATGGATCCACGAACGTCCAAGGAGGATGTTGTATGGAAGGTCAAGGTCGAGGACCTGACAGGTGGTTTCCATGGTTGCCGATCCCACTTGGATGGGGATTTTGATAGTGCCCTAGGACACTCTTTCTTGATCATCATATGCCCTTATTTTGATGCTCTTGTTCTTATTGATGGAATCCTCGACGAATCCTAATTTCTTTATAAGTTTTAGAGAACAAATGTTAAGGCCCACACCTCCATCTACTGGGACTCTTTTGACTTTCTTTTTATGAACTAGCACTTGAAGGTGAAGTGCACGGTTATGAGATGGCTATGGGGGGAGATCTTGGTCAGAGAATGTAAGGAGATTTGGGGTAACGATGTTACCAACCATAGCCTGGAACTGCTATGTGTCAAGGGTGGCGGAGACAGTGGACACAACTAATGCTTCATCAAGGATCTTCCTATGGGCGGAAATTTTTTTCAATAGTTCCATGATGGAGATTTGGGCGAGGGTTCTCTTCAGCTGGTCAATGACATTGTAGTCATAGGGGATGGCTTTTGTATTAGAAATGGGGGTCTTAGCTGGTGCCCCTGCAATGGTGACCTTTCCGCCACATGTGGTGACTCCACAGTCATTGTTGGCTCCTTTGACATTTATGATTGTGCCCATCTCATTGACACATCAGATTATTTCCCCATATACTAGATTAGCACTAGCGTATTTTTGTTTGACATTATTGTTCCCTTGATTGTTTCCTTGATTGTGGTTCGACATCGGATTTGTGTATATTTTTAGATCTTGGTCTCCGGCTGGTTGTTCGACATTGATGATCTTATCCTTGATGAGGTCTTGGATGATGTTTTTCAATCTCATGCAATTGGCGATGGTATGTCCTTTGACCTTGTGAAAGTCACAAAGGAGGTTCTCATTATACCATGGTGGTTTGGTCATGGGTTCCATGTATTGCTCAGAGTTAGAGACTTTGATTAGGTTTTCATTGAACAACTTCTTCATTATGGATTCGATAGATTCTCCAAGAGCCGTGAACTTTCGCTTGGGGGGATGTTTTCCTTAGGGAGGTGGTCCTCCTTGATTTCCCAAGTTATTGATTTGATTGGTGGGAAGTGGTTGTTGCTGTGCTACCACTACGTTAGTCTACGCATTGTTGCGATTATGATTTTGCGGTTGATGATGGGTTTGGATGTTCTGCTTAGGGACACTGATGACCACTTTAGCATCGACCACACCATCGTTTGTGATATTTTTTTTCCTCGACCATGTTCGAGGTTTATCATTATAGTTATTGGACGGGCGGTTATCCTATGGTGGAGTGAATGTTGATGTGCCTCCTCGCGTAGTAAGGTCTCTTTCGATGTTGAGTGCCTTTGGGATTAGTTGATCATATGATGTGATACATTGCATTTTCAAGTAGAACGCCAAGTTCTCATTTAGATTAGATATGATGGTGCAAACTTGTTATTCTTCTGGCATGATCCACTTGCTCTAATTTGCCTTGGATCGACATCTTTGCAAGAATGATGTGAATAGCTCTCCTTTTCTTTATTTGAGTGTTGATAGTTCTTCCAAACTAACATTGCACCCATGTTGAAAGAATAATTCTTAAGGAAAGCTTCCATGATTTCCTCGAATGTTTTAATGCCTGTGGGTAGGCGGAAAACCATTCCATGGATGGACTAGTCAGACTTCGGGGGAATAGTCGCATTAGATACGTGTCATCGTATGCGACCTCCATGTAATGCACCTGAAATTCCCTGACGTGGTTTTTAGGGTTACCTGTTCCGTTATACTTGTCAAATTTGGGGATCTCGAATCCCTTTGGGAATGGTACCATGGTGAGAGTTCTGTTGAAAGGATAAGGGCACAAGTTGCCCGGTGTTCTTGTTGTTTTTCTTGCTTGTAAGTCCAACACTTGTTGCGAGAGTAGTTTGATTTGTGTCATGACATCTTTGTTTGGATTGCAAGGTTGAATGAACGTGTTTTGAGGTGTTTGAGGTGTTTGATGGGTGGGAGGAGTACTAGTGGGAATTTGCTGCAAGCTCTATTGTGTGTTCAAGGCTTGTGGGTATGCCTGCATTTGTGTCAACAACGCTTGTTGTTGGTCCATCTGTTGTTGTTCCCATGAAGCCTTCCGTTGGTCAAACTGCTGTTGCGCTAACAAAGCTTGTTGTTGGTCTAGCTGCTGTTGCACCAACAAAGCTTGTTGTTGGTCGAGCTGATGTTGCGCCAACAAAGCTTATTGTTTGGCTTGTTGCTGTGCCTGAAAGTCTTGCAGGGCTTGTTGGTATGCTTGTAGATGGATTGCTTGGAATTGCGCTTGGTATTATGCTTGTGCCTGTTGCTGGGCTTTTGCTTGAGCTTGTGCTTGTGCTTGAGCTTGAGCTTGTGCTTGTGCTTGAGCTTGTGCTTGGGCTCGAGCTTGCTGCTTTTGTTTGAGTACCCTCTATTGGTTGGATTTTTGAATGGTTTGGATTAGAGTGGTGAATGAATTTGCCACGTTGGTTTTTGGTGGGATTGGTGGTGGAACGAGAATAATGCCAATCGTTGTGATAGGTGAAAGGGTTATGGTGGTGGTTGGGATTTGGGTTGTTGGAGGGGTGGTTGAGATGCCCGGTCCTTGAGAAGGTATGCTTGGAGATATTTGAGGACTGATTGATGTATTTGTTGTGGTGGCTTGAATGGTTGCCACTTGTTGTTGTGATGTTGCGGGGAAAAAGAGGGAATTCAATGTGATGTTCACATTGCCTGGATCTGAGAAACTATCGATGTTCAGGGGAGGAAAGCCCAATCCAAGAGGTGATGTGGTTGTGAATGGAAATGGGGGAAGAGACAGTATGCTACCCTGAAAAGAAAAATGATTAGCAACATCGGTTGTTCCAAACAAACCACCTTCTCCTTGTGGTAGAGAAGTTTGTATGTTTGATTGACATGCTGGTGTAGCATGGAATGAAGATGCATCGACGGGATTATGAAAGGTGAGTGGGACATATGGGTGTGATGGATTTACTGGGACCGAATTATCTTGTGTGGTGTTGACAACCACCTCTTTGTTGGTCACAAGGCGATACTTTTGTAACTCTCGAAACATGGAACTCCCCTTGTTTACATTCGGTGAGGTTGGTGTGACGGCCAAGGTGGTGTGAGGCATTTCTTGATTGACATTTGACATTGGGGATGCGTTTGTAAGATGCACATATGTACTAGTGCTTGCATCAAGGTCGGAAGGGAATTGGACCCCTCCTTCTGCTAACGTGCTTAAGTATTTGAACATGGCACTGACAATTTTGTGGTTCTCAGGATTTTGAACCATTTTTATCATTTTAGATTGTGTCATCCCCATGTCTTCATTTGTGATGTCCTCTTCATATCTCTTCTCTTGAGGATTTTGTGATGGTAGAAGAGAGTTACTTGGGGGATTGCTTGATCCCGAAAGGTTTATTTCAGAGGTTACTTGACTCATGTCAATGAAAGTTGATATTTCACTGATATTTTCCATGTTCTTCTTGTATTGTGATCTTGTTTGAACCATAAAAAATAGGGATCGTTTGATCCTAACCTTTTAGGCTCAAAAGAGAAGAACTAGGGAAGTCAAAGATCAAAGAGGATGGTAATGATGATGGGATAAATGGATGAAGTGAGTGAGTGAAACCTTTTGGAGAACTTTTGAAGGGTTATGCTAAACTGTTTAGGACTTAGATTGATTGTGATGGTTTGATTAGATGTATTAAGTCAAACAAGATTGTAGTGAAGTTGTAGTTCCCTAGGAAGTTGTGTTATCCTAGGGGAACTTGCACAAGAAGATGAATTGGCTAAGTGTGTTAAGCCAATGTGATTGTGAACTAGTGGACCTTAGGAAGTTGCGTTATCCTAGAGGCAAATTCATCCAAGAGTTTTGACTATTTTGGCTAGGTGTGTTAAGCCAAGATAGGGTGATGTTGGTTTAGCCCTTTAAGTTTAGCATGAGTGATTTTTCTAGAATCCTCAAGAAGTTTGTTGATGGAATGAGATTTGATTGATGGAGAGATGGATGAGGATGACGACTTTGATCCTAGACTTGAACCTAGACACAACTCTCTTTACAAAACCTCGGTGTTGAAGAACATGCTAGACTTACTATGTGAGGAAAGCAAACCTTTCAAAAAGCTCAGGATTTTGTTGATAGTAGAACACATACAAAGTTGGATTATTCCTTGAAGCCTCTTTATAGAAGTTGTATACTAGTCTTTCTCTGACTTCAAGGAGCATTTCAAGGCATTGATCATGGGCTTTTAGACTTATCCTTTTGAACCTTGGTTTTGGAATCTTGACCTTTCGAGAAATCATTTGGAACAACATATATGAGGTTCAATTTGTCTCTTATCTTGGCTTAATGAATTCATTTTACCAAAGGCACTTGCTTGCTTATGTTTCAAACTGTATGTCTAATGTCCCACTTTCTTTTTCATCCCACAAGGTCCATTATGTGGAAATCAAGGAAAATAGATCAAAAGTTTCCTATGTTTAACCTTATAGAAAACAAATGATGATAGAATCCAAACACTTAGAAACCTCTAAGGATATGATCCTTAGGGAAAGCAAGAGTGCTTAAATTCGTCAAAGGTATTTGTTTCCTCCAAGGGGTTTGAAATTCAAAGTTCCTTGTGTATGTTTGTTTTCAAATGTTTTGAGGATCAAGCAATGTATTCTTCACTTCCAAGCACTTTTTACAACCCTAGGATGATGAGACAATATTTTGTTGGGTTCCCACTTGGACGAATCCAGTTGCGCATATTTTGTGCGGATGGCTAAATGCTTGACCACACTGGCTCCCCTCCATGACACACACTTCTCAGTTCAGCCAAGCATTAGTACCCATGAATCTCCCATGGCATACTTTCCACCTCCACAACAAAACCGCATGTATAACGTGGGGCGACTTCAAAGGACATGACCTTTTGCACCAACAAAATAGATAAGGTTTTGGCCTTTTCTAAACAAATGGTTTTAATTCAGGCATTCCGTTCTTGGGGGATTACCCAACGTCGGCGAGAGTCCATTTCTATCCATCTCATCAGAATAATCCTCATGATTCTTTCAACTTTCCTCAAGAATCCACACTTATATACCGGTTGGAAGTCGCTTGGCTTTAGCGTGTTCCCGGTTGAGTCGTTCCCTTGGGTGATTACTTTTTCCCACAAGGTAGGCCCGCTAAGATAGACAATAGCAAGCTAGCATATCCTGTCATTCAATCAACCTTTGTTAAAAAACAAAGGGAGAACCTCCGCAATATGCCGTGCTCACACTCGCATGTTTTGTTGAATTTTATATCCAAAAGATGAAATGTGGAGGCAATCTTTTATGCAACTTAGCGTCACCAAAAAAGACTATTGATTCTCAAGGTCGCCGTGAAGCGCGAGAGAAGCACATACACCTTTTTAAATGACACTACTTTGTAAAAAAGATTACAAGACACAAAAAACACATGTTCATTTTAAATCCCTCAAAGCAATGATGAGTTCTTTTTAAGCACCAAAGGAAATGTGAGATTGCCTATTTCAATTGTTAACCTTTAAACAAAATCTAGTATATTTGTCTAAGGTTCTTTTTAGCCCTTTGGAAACTTTTGAAAGGAAATTTGATTGTTTATTTTATAACCCAAAAGAAGTTTAGTGTTCCTAAGGCAAAAGATATTAACAAATTCCTTTTCAACAAGAATCTAAAAAAAATCCTTTAAGAGTGTTGAAGAACACTTTAGTGTTTAAAAACATTTTGTGCAAAATGAACATGGTGTTATAATGAATCTCCTAATTTGCTTGAAAAAAGGAAATTTTCTTGTTCTTTTTAAACCCAAAATAAATCTAGTGTCTCTAAGGCAAAATATATTAACAAATTTCTCTTAACAAACAGAATTTTAAAATACCAAAAGAGTGTTGAAGAACTTTTTAGTGTTTAAAAACAAAACACTTTTTTGTATGATGAGTATGAGGTCATGATGAACTTCTCCCTTTTATTTTTTCTTTGCTCCAACCTGCAAAATGACAGAAAACTAGAGAGCAAAAAGACAACAAACAAGGTCAAGAGTTAAAAAAAAATCCAAATTTAAAAAGCACATGTCAATTTTCAGACCTCACTGTTTTCCGCGGCATAGTTTGTAAAAGCGGCACAGTTTGGATAAAAGCAGCGCTATATAGCACCATGCGGTTGATTGTGGGTGGCACTCTGCAGGAACAAAGACCGAATATGTGGCACGGTATGGTTAAGCGGTGCAGTTTTGGAAGTGGCTTTGTTTGAAATTTTGAATTTGACAGGCAGAAAGCAGAAGCGGTGCAGTTTGGAAGAAATGCGGTGTGATATGGTGCCGTGGTGCTAAGAGCGATGTTGTAGTGTGCCATGGAGAATAAAGTGGTGCAGTTAGGAAATTTAAAAATGACCAGCGGGAAATGAAAAAGTGGCACAGTTTAGAAATTAGGCACGGTTCAGTATGGCACCGCTTCTTTGAAGGCGGTACAGTATGGCGCCGCGGTGATGAAAGCAGCGCAATATGATGCCACACGACTATTTTCTTGTAACCTACAAGAAAATGCTAAAAAACACAGAAATTTTGAAAAACATGATTAATTCTTTGAGTCTGCCCTCCTTCTAGCACCAAAATGTGAACCCCTGAACCTACAAATGCATAAGAACATCAAACATGTTAAATTGTTAGATCAAATGCAAGTGAACAAGCATGAGAGATTCCCCATGAAATCCATCTATTTAAACTAAAATTAGGAAAATGAAGAACACAATACAAAAGAAGCATATAAATCCTAATGAAGCCAATAGATTTAAGATCCCATGGGGGAATTGGTGCCAATGGAATGTTGCAATTGGCCCTTTCCCAATTCCTAAGTTGCAATGTTGAGTGGTTGAGAAATGGTCAAATCTCCCAAAGAGATTTGAGCATAACCTTGTTACAAATCTTGAAGATGACGAATGGTTGAGTGATAATGGGCAAAATTAGCTCTCAATGTGAAGAGAGTAACTTTGCATGCAATTGTGGATGAGAAATGAGGAGAGAAGCCTCCAATTTATAACTTTCAATTTGGAAGAGAAATTAGGATTTGAGCAATGTGGGACTAACTTTCAATCCAATGGTTGAATGCCACATGTCATGATGTGAATGATTAGTGATTGTGCACATTTTGGCCAAAGTGCCAATAAATGCATTTAGTTTGAATTTGAATTTGTGAAATGACTTGTTGAAGAGGGAAGGGAAATGAAGTTAATGTCACTTGGCTCAAGACCAAGAACATGTAAGAGGCCTTAAATGCCTTTTTGGAGGGACCAAGTCCACTTGGCCTTTTTGAATTCAAATGAGGGAATATTCCCTTTTGATGCTTTGTGAGGGAAATAGAGAATTAAATAAATCAAAGTAATTGATTTATTGTGCAAATTGCATTCTCTAGAGGATTTTAGTGAGAGAGATTAGCTTAATCAAGATTTTGATTAATTTAATGAAGAATTAGATGATTTGACAATTTTGATTCAAATAGATGAATTAATTTAAGTCAGAATTGAGAGGAAATGATTTATTAAATAAATGATTTGATTTATTTAACTCAAAGAGGAATATGTTAGATTAAATCAAATAAGGTTTAATTTATTTAATTTAATGAGAAGAATTTAGAGATTTAATCAAATAAAATGAATTATTTAATTAAACAGAAAAGTAAGGCTGATTAAATTAAATTGATTAATTTAATCAAAGGAGGTGATAGACCTGATCAGATGAATAATGATTCATTAGATTAAGAGACATAATTATGATGAAATGCTGAGAGTATGATTCAGGAAGGAATGTTGTTAGTAATCGGGATCAAGTGTGCCAAAATGACATTTGTACATTTTCCATGTCTACACTATTCGTACAGGATAAAATCCATTCATCCGTATGAGATAATCATCTATCCTTATGAGACATGTACTCATCATCCATTTGGGGTAGGCACGTACCCTAATGAAGTGTGCATATATTGATAAATGATATGTATATGCTATGTCTGGAGTCTTAGACTCATCGATACCATCTGATTTTGAGTCACTCTCTATAGACTGTACTTCCTTATCGAAAGTGCACAGAGGTCACTATCTAATAGGAGTATGTAAATAAATAAATAAATAGCTTGAGTCTCATCACGGAATTCAACCTAAAGCCTTAGGAAGTCAAACAAATCATCTGAGATTCCTTTAAGTACATGATGAATTTGTTTTAACTCAATTTTTTTTTAGAGGTTTACTTTCGAGTGTTAAATTAAATGTTCCATTTAAGTGTTAATTTGAGATAATGGTTTACTTAATTTTTTGAGTAATTTTGAAATTCAATCTAGAAAAATCCCTAGCCTCACACTTGAGATCCTACATATCGAGAATGTTATGTACTGGGAAACTCATTCATTCACCAAACTACTTACTTACATACCTACTTCCAAACAAGATCAAGGAGTATTATAAATATAATTTTAGTTTCTATTATATGTTTCACATAGCTAGGTGAGTGGGTACACAACTCTTTCTAGTGTCCAATTTCCCCAAACAATTCTTCGTTAGCTACCACCCACTCAGATTAAACAAGGATAGAAACATAATTTAAAAAAACTAATTTTTAAATACACTCTAAAGAGGTGTTTGATGTTGAGTTTTGATTATGAATATTTTCATTTTTACCTAGAACATAATTTTGGTCTGTTGTATTTAAATGGTTATTGTTTTTACATATTGAAAATATAGTATCCAACACCTAACATTTACTTTTAAAACAATACTTCTATGAATGAATAAATCCTATAAACACTTTAATCTCAATAAATATAATTCTTATCACTACTATCTATCAAATAATTTAGATCAATTAACTAGGTTAGACTCACATATATGACCATCAAATCAAATGTTCACAACTTTTAACTAGAATTAAATATGTTTCTACAACACTATGCAAACTCACCTTCATTTTTCAAAAGTATTTTATGAGAAATTAAATGAAAATAGTTTGATATAAACATGATAGAATTTATTTGGTAATAGAATAATGATACCACTAACCTTAGTTGACTTAATCTAGCATACAAACTGAAAGCTTGAAGGAACTTTTGAAGATAATAATTTAGCAAGTCATATCACACAATGGAAATTAAATTAAAATTTATATGTATATAAAAATCTCCTAACCATCTCTTCCTAATTCAAATAATGTAAGTGTAGACACTTAAAATTGTCTTGATTGATATTACACATCTGAATTTGATATTAACACCATTTTAATCCTGAATCACCTATTTTTGACCGTTTAATTAAATAATCTTCAATATTTAACTAAATTTTATGTAGATCAGGGAGGATTTTGTCTTACAATCACAATTCTTCAACCCTTAAAATCCTAACTTGGCATTATTTCACAATCCCTTCATTTTCTTCTTGTAGCATATCAAATAGTGATTTTTGACCATATCCTGCAAGAAAAAATTCAAACCCACAAGAGGATTATAATTTAAAATACCCATTTCCTCTACTTTGACATATCGGATTTTTGCATACACTTGTTTTGGAACATCAACCCCTAAAATGGGCTGCTACACTAGAAATGGCCATAATTAGCCCTATTTTACAAAGCAAGTACCAAAAAAACAAATTCTTAACCCTAAATCTCTATTCCCTGACCTCAACCCAGTCACAAAAAATCAGAATCAACAAATTTTAACAATTGGAACCCATAAAAATTAACCACACCACTAAACCCTTGTTTAGGCCTATTTAGGCTTGGACAAAAGAGGGTTTATTGAGTCTTTGTTCTCCACACCTTATTTAACCTTGCTAACACCTCAGACACATAATTTAGGGTCTGAAAATGCTTCAAAAGCTAACTCCCACACTTTATCAATGCTATTTCCCCAAACTCCAACTCTTAGCCATCATTTTTAAG
Source organism: Sequoiadendron giganteum (assembly GCA_007115665.2). NCBI lineage: Eukaryota > Viridiplantae > Streptophyta > Pinopsida > Cupressales > Cupressaceae > Sequoiadendron > Sequoiadendron giganteum. Next base: position 388,201,256 of record CM021108.1, on the reverse strand, counting down.
CCAAAACCCATGAAATTTCAACTAGGGCAGCATCAAAAAAGCCTTCACACACTACTCCCTACTCCTACTAATGTAATAACATGAAAATAAACCCTAACTAACACCATTACACTGACTTTCAAAGCATTTAATCAGTGGAATGGTCACTTATAGCATTTCTTGCACCTTTAAACCCTCTAAAACAGGGTTTTCAACCGTTACCAGCAAAATTGTAATAAAAACCTTGATTATTTATGAAATCAACTCAAACTAGATCCAAAATGGATTTATTTCATGTATCCACCAATTTCCAAACACCTTTGATAAAAAACAATTAGTATGGAACCATACTGCTGTAGCAGTAGATTTAACTGGAAACATAGAAAAAAAGACTTTCTTATTGCTTTCTTCCTCAAAATGAACACCAATGACTTGAATCAAAGTTTGTGAGACCTATTTAACCATTACACATTAAAAAAAACCAACCCAACTGACTCAAACTGCCATTTGAACTTCTTGACTGTTGGTCTTCCACTTTTTATATTTTTTCAATTTTTGCATGTCAACTTTTGCAAGAATTACAAAATTTGACAACTTTTGCAAAATAAACCCTATATAACTCTAGTTACATTTCAAATGGTCTATTATGACCTTATTAGATGAAAAAAGACTCAACACACCAAAAACTTAACCTAAGACCACATTTACATGACTTGACATGGTGCCCCTGCACCAAAATTCATCAGTTTCTCCTATTAATCAAATAATTAATCTTATTTGGCTAATTCATCCCCTTTCATACTAATTTTTTACCATGTTTAATTAGATAATGTGAATTATTTAATTAAACTTATAAAGTATTCTCATTTGATTGAATAATCCTAATTATTTAATTGAATGCCATTATCCCCCTTTAATTAAACAAGTTAATTATTTATTTAAAACCCTAATTTCACCCATCTTGAACAATTGAAAAATTGTTTTAATTATCTAAATAGCTAATTTCTCCCACCCCCCACTTATAAGGGAATATTCCTCCATTTGAAATGGGAATATCTTGCAACAAACTTCTTACAACTTCCTAATTTTTAGAAAGCGTGCTTCTTCAAATCAATGAGAGCCATTGATTAAATTCCTTGATCCTTGTCAACTTACATTCTCATCCATTGATGAGAATCCTTGATCCATGTCATCTCCTCTCATGGATTTTTTATCCATTGATTGATCAAATCAATCCAAACCATTAATTCAACCATTTCTCCTATAAATATTCCTCATTTCTATGAGAAATGGATCCACTTTGATTTAGAGTAACTAGACCATACTGAATTTTAGAGCATTCTATATCACCATTTGAACATTTAGAATCCATTTTGGCATAGCTTTGCATCCATTTTATCTCATCTTTTATCCATTTTTATCAATATAAATCAATATAATCCATTTGAAAGCTTGTTTTAATCTAGGGATTGGGAAAGGGTTGACATTCCACATCAATGCAACACCAATCCCCCAATGGGATGAGGTTTGAGGAATTTAACTAGTTTCTATTATGTATTTCCTGTTTATTTCCTATTTAATGGCTTCTTTGTTTGAAGTTTTCAAGTATTTCATTGGGAGCTTGAATTAACTAGCTAAATATTTGTTTCATGTAGATCTTGCAAGTTTAGCTTATGTTATGATCATGCTCACACTAAGTAATGATATTATATCTACTATTTATTATATTTCTCATTAAGTATCACAATTAGGGGTATCCCATACCCTTGACCATTTTACTTCAATTTTATTCTTATATACTTTGTCCTTACCTTAGTTTTAGCCATTTTGTAACATGAGGGATATTGATTTACTTATCTAGCCATTTCTTCGTCTCTTGATAAGCTAGTTTTGATTATTCCTTCAAGTCAATTGTATCAAGAATATTAAGTTATGTAGGGGCAACAAAGAATATATCTTATCTCATCATATTGAATTTATGGTATGTTGTGTTTACTTTCTACACACACTTTAATATTCAAAATGAAAAAAAAATGATTTGAATCTTCTCCCATTGATATCTTACTATTATTGGAGTTTTTGCATATCATATCTTGATTCTCTTGGACCATTGCAATTTTAGGGAATTAGATGATTTCATACTTCATATTTAGATATAAATGACCCTTATTAATTTACCTTATTATATTAAAAATATATTGATAAGTCATTTTTTAATCATAAATGTCACTAGCCCATTTTGATCTGGTGAAGCCCACCGTGGTAAAAGCTCTTGATGTGTAGTGAATATAAAAATTATATGTGCCCTAGTATATATTAAGATGTACATTTGGTTTGCTTCCAATGACTCTCATGGGGCTTTTGAGATAAATGAGAGACAAATCCAACCACAAAGGAAATATTAAGATAAATACATGTCAAGGACAAAAAATTAACAATCAACTACAAATACAAAGTAGCATCAACTATGGGAGTAGTGTGATTCATAGGTAGTACAAATCCTAACTAAAAAGATGTGGGGGAAGGTTTGTAATCCATGCCACATATATAAACTAAATCAGGAACATACTTCTGTTGAAAAATGAAGATCTCCTTAGAAGGATGACAAACCTAAAGACCGAGGTTTGTAATTATCTATGTCAAATATCTAAAGTAAACCAAGAGCATTCTTTTGTTTAAAAATTAAAATCCCCTTGGAATAATTGAAAAATACCAAGATCTTTCATATAAGCCACTTCATCAATGCTTTTTGGACAACCTAGATCATGAAGGTTGAACTACCTATGAGAACCAAATCATCCATATACAACACACGAATCAAAATATCCTCTCCATTCCTTAAGTGTAAATTGTATGATCAAAATAGGAATAAACATGTGAAGCCAAAAGAAATAAAAAACCTTATACCATCTCATATAAATCCTAAGAGGCTTGTGTGAGACCATAAAATGAACAATGAAATATACAAACTAGTGAGGAGTCCTCCACAGAATCTGAAGGCTACTCCATGTAGATATCTTCATGAAGATCATTGTGTAAGAAGACACTCTTTACATTCATATAGAAAATTGACCATCCCTATGATGAAAAAGAGAAAGAACAAGATGAATGGAATCTATCTTGGCAATATGGGAATTTTTTTCAAAATAGTCAATTCCCTTGACTTGAGAAAAAACTAGAGCCACAAGATTTTCCTTATACTTGTCAATTGATCCATCTACTGCATATTTGGTACAATATACTCACTTGCAATAAACCAAAAATTTTCCCTTGGGAAGATGTATAAGATCCCATGTATGATTGTTCATCAAAGAAAAATACTTCTGGCCATATAGTTGTCATATAATAGAATACCTTTGGCATTTGAAACATTAAGGATTAGTTGAAAGTGAATGACTCAAATGACCGATATTTGAAGTCTATGAATGAGTGTGATAAAATTTGTGGCCAACCTCCTCAAGAGTAATGCAAGACCAATAGGGAAAAGTTTGCATTAGTAGGTGTTGGACCAAGACCATCATATGTACCATACTCAAGAAAAAAAGTGTACTCAAATGATGAATGTGGTGAAGTAGGCAATTATGAAGAAGCAAAGGATGGGGAATCTATATGTATGTTAAGGGCTCGTCAAATTGGAAAACTCTCCAAAATTAGATATCTTTAGTAATAATATCAAATAACTTGTAAGCCTCCACATCCTCACATTACCCAACAAAAATAAAAGGTTAAATATTCTTCTTCAAAAGAACACCCAAGCCTCACTTCTAAATATTTTGAAGAAATAAATATCAAGATTGAAATAGGACCAAGCCTCATAAAATGTCATATTTTTTCACTACCTTATGGGGCATGCAATTTTTAATATAGTTGGAATAATTGAGTACTTCAACCCAAAAGGTAGGTTCCATACAACTATCCATCTCCTATAAAGTCCTATTCTTCCTCTCAACCACACCATTTTACAGAAGAGTGTAAGGAACCATGTGATAATGTTGAATACCATGCACACTACAACAATTATAAAAACCTCATTCACATAATCCCCCATTATTTATGTATATCCATCAAAGAGAAAAACCTCATTACTTATCTACAAAGGATTTGAACATCCTACAATTGTTGAAAATATCACTCTTGTACTTAAGAAAGTACACCAATGTGCACTATTATAAGTCATAAAACAAAAAAAATTGAACACATACTTAGCTCCTGAAACTAAAAGAGTAAAAAATGACATAAAATGACTATAGACCAACTCTAGGGGTGTCTTAGCACAAGTGGCCTTATCCTTAGAAAATTGGTCCTAATGGTGTTTGTTGAGATAACAATCTTTATAAATCTCCTCAGATGAAACCTATTAAATACTAATGTCCTATGTGCTCAATTGTTGAAGATTCCTATAATTCAAATGTATGTATCTATTGGTTAACAATTTTTTCACCTAACTCTATATTATAACACCCACGAAGATGAAAAATTTAACAGCAATTGAACCAATGTAATGATATTTCATACCAATTATTTTCTTATTTTACAAGTTGGCAACTACCTTCTAAGATATGCAATGAATAGAGATTCAGTTTGCTTTTAACCATAACACAAAGAAAGGTGTTGTTGCTTTTAACCAGAAAGCTTTGAAAGGCATACCAACATTAAAGCATAAACCAAAGCACAAAGACTTGAATCACTTTCAAAACCAATAAATTTTCCTCAACCAAATTCAAACCATTGCCATTAACATTCATTCAAAGATAAACATCTAATAGCAACACAATATATTAAACATCCACAACATCAACATAGATAATCATCGGCAACATATTTAGGATAAACAAAATAAATCTATACACCACAACATAAAGATTATGTCTGCATGAACTTCACCATATGAGTTTCTATATTGAAAGATAACTACGAAAACTTGAAAAAGCATAAAGAGTTTTCTCTAATGAGAAAAATAAATTTTTTTCCCAAAAGATCCTAACTGCCTCGACCAAGCCCATATTTAAAGCTTAAACCAACTGTCATTGGTAACAGTTTCTTGAGAACAACCGTACCCAATAATTAAGATAGTATTTAACTTAAAAAAGTTAAAATTAAAGGAAATATCATGCAATGCTAAAAATAGCTATGCATCATTTCTTTCTGTTTCATCTCCTTCATCTTCCAAAACTTCAACCACTTCTTGCCCCAGTAAATTTTCCCATATCTTCATCCTAGACTTGTAATCGCGATATTTGGTGACAATTACAAATATATCTTTGCTCCCTAGTATTGTAGTAATCTGTAATCTGGTTCTCCATTGGCCAAAGAAATGTCAGACTCAACCAATGTCTCAGATATTCTATTCTCTTCAAATTTATAAGAGTTTAGATGGATCTACAATCTTCGAAGATTTGAGAAGGATTCCCACGTCACTATGGTAGGATTAGATATTTCCTTATTGAATGTCTCTTTGAATTTCAGAGAGACCTCCTTCATATCTAGAATCCTTTCATCAAACTCATTAGTAATTTCCACCTCTAGATTATAACAACTCTCTTTAATTTCCACTAAAATTTCAAAGTATTGTTCAAGTGTTTTATTAATTTATTTCACTAGATTATCATACATATTAAATTTCCATTCCAGTAAATCAGACCAGGAAGAGTCTAGCTCTTTAGGATCATTCACAATTTTCTCACCAATTAATGTTGCCTGATCCATAGAAATCAATTCTTTCATTTCCTAAGAGAGAACATAGAGATTGGTTTGATCTTTTCTGACTTGCTAAAGTTCTGCCACTAAATCCTTCCTCTTGTTAGTAACTTGAGTGTAAAAGAGCATAGATTTACTAATAAAGAAGATGGCCTCCCGAGACATCTTATCAATCCACTCACTGGCCACTCTAGAGTAGCTCAAATTATTTTTAATTTGTTGCATGGAAAGCATATCAATACACTCTATATTAGAACTTAAGGCTTCATCAGGTGCAGAAGGAGTGACCATGGAAGAAATGAAGTTACTCAAAGCAAGGACTTGAGATTTTAGCTTTACATTATCTTTTCTCTCTTCCTTCACTCTCTTAATCAAGGCATTGATTGAATAGTTTGCATGGTATACATCACCCTCAAGTGTTGGAGGCCCCATATCAACTTGTGTGATCTTGTAGTCTGCCTCTGTTATTTCACTTTCACCGAACTCCTTCATAGGATCAACAATTTATAACACTTGATTTCTAGAGGTAGCATCAACCACCATCCTTGAAATCCTTCTGGCTTTCTTAGGACTTGAAGAACCTTATAGCAACTTTGCAACCATATCTACTCTAACTATCATTGTAGGAGTATAATTTCTCTTCTTATCTATTGCTTTCTTCAACCATCTTGGGGAGGCTTCTACCAAACCATAATCTTTATTTCCACTAGTAGTTTCTTGAGGGATACCAAGGGTAATGAGTGAATTCTCAACCAAAGAAGCGGATACTTCAAATAAAGGAGGAAAGTATTATCTTCAACAATATAGTGGAAGATATCCTTAGAATCTATAGGTACAGGTTTCAATTGACTGATATTTTTCTTAGGGGTTGGAGAGGGCACACTACTTGTTCATAAATTGACTTCAACTTAGCTGCTTCTTCTGGCTTCTCCCCATCACCTCCTAACTGTGAATTAGGACTAGAAGACTTACAAATAGTCTCCCTAATGATACACTCACACCAGATGTTTGTGTAGACCCCTATTCATTCCTCTGTGATGACCTAGGCTCTTGAGTAGGGCCAACAAATTATCACCATTTTCCATCCAACCAATCCTAAGTTGTTTTAAGCATTGGAGCAACACACACTCTCATATCAAAAACTTCATTTTTGTTCCAATCAACCTTAGGGTGAGATTTATTAGGCAATTTTTCATATTCGAGATCCATGAGGACCGAATCCTCAGTTAGATTTTTAGGAATTTGAAATGAAAGACCAAAGACTTGTATCTACTTTAGGGTTAGTCTCATATAATCCCTTCTTAGGACTTCACTCTCGTTGATACAATCTTCCCATAAATCCTTGATAGACAGGTGGTGTTGATATGAACTCCCTCCATACAAATTATGCTTCACAAAACCCTTACTATCAAACTTGTCTCTCATAGACAAATACTGGAGGTTATATTCTTTAAGGACTGCTTCAGCTCCCTTGGCCACCTGATTAGTTTTTCACATAAAAGAAGGGGTTGTCAATGGGAAGACATACCGTCTTTTCCACATGTTTGCATACTTAACATTAACTGTGGCCATTTACCGACAAACTTCTAGGAATACTAGTAAATCTTCAGATACCGTACTAATTTCAATGGGGCTTTCTCAAAACCCCCTATTCTTAGATAGGAAAATTTGTTAAAATGAATATAGAAAATCCCAAACTTCGATACAAGAGAAACCGATTTAGGAGAAAAATACATCTTTGGGTTTCCATCTAACTTCCTCACAACCTCCATTAAGAATGCATCATTAACACGACAAAAATCACCAATTCGAAATTATTTAGTGAAGTACAAAAAGAGTTTATACATAGGAATATCTGAAGTTGGGGGTCCTTGCGGCTCCAACCCAGACCAAAAAGACCTCTGACTAGCTACAATGGATATCAGGCAAGAACACATATGGAAAGTAGCAGTCTTATGGAAATTAATTCATTACTCATTTAAATGGAAGGAAATAATCTTAGCTAGTTAATAAAAATATCCTCATCACAGATTTTTAGGATAAACCAGAAAATCCAATCTTCAAATGACTCAATTTGTGCGTTCCTAACAACATGATACAATAAAACAATAACATATGCAATTTCTTCTTTGAAATGTATTCTTTTAAGTTTGGTCAGCAGTTGTGACTTACCTCTCTTTTTTGACTTCAACCAGGTTTTGGCCATAGAGTTTTTACACCGGTCTTCATTCATTCTAAAAAATTCACCCATCACAGCTACAAACATGTCTTCCATAGGTTCACTTTTTAGAATCTTCAACACGTGGGAAACAAGTTTAGGAGAAATCTTTACAATTATAGTCCTGTCTGCAGCTTGAATCTCCTACATTTATAGAATGTACCTTCTTGCACATGCACCTATCAAGTCCACACTTAGCACAACTTTTGGAAATCCTTCGGCATGAGCTAACCCGCTCTCCAACTTTACATCCACCTCAGACCTTTTGTTACTCTCTAGATGTGCCCAATATTCTTCCAACTTAAAAGGTCTAAGCTCAGTATCCCTTATGTCGAGCCAATGATTTCCAATTGTGGACTGCATGAGCTCCCAAAACATAAAGAAGCACACATATACTAGGAGAACTCTAAATTGTTTTTTCTTGCAATTGAAAAATAGAACACTTTTTTGCAATTTATTGTTCAATCATGAAAACACAATCAACAATATACAAAGAAAGCATCAGAAGATTCAAGAAGATTCAAAAATCTATGATGAGAAATGGTTGTTTGGTAGACATCTTAATGAGTCATTTCATTTCAAAATATTTAGCTTTACATTCATGGTTTTCAATATATCAATGATTTCACAATCGCTTCATGCATACACATCTCTATTTCAAAATGGTATTTATTTCTCCCTGCCAGTCAATGGTTTCACATACTTTTTCTTGGGTAACTTGGAGCGTTGCACCTTTTTTGGGTGCATCAATGTCTTAGGTTGCTTTCATTTTGAGTCTTTTGGTTTGGTCCCATTTTTGGCTTGATCATTTTTGGTTTGTGTCCAGTCTCCCCTCCACCCTTCTACAAAGCATCACCCTGTCCTTATGCTATCCCTTGATTCTATTTCCCAATGGAGAAGGCACTGGTCTATGCGTTGAGATTATGGTCTACCCCAAAGCTTCTCGTGTTCTTTTCATTTTATACAAAAATACAATTCCTAGTTGGAGACAATGTTACCCCACAATTTGAGCTCTTCCCGGTCAAAATTTCATTTGTGCCTATAGTGACCAAGCATATTTGTCCTCTTGATGCCTTGAGGGTTATTTATTAATATTCAGAATTGACTTGAAGACAACAGGATATTTTCGGATTAAAGAGGTAAGATTCATTACAAAAATTAGACTCTTTAATGTCGGGAGTTTGTGGAAATCTTGAACCAAATATTGTCTAGTTCCAAGGTTCCTAAATTTCCCGATCATTCAATTTCTCTTCATTGTTAGGAATCTTACAAGTTCTTAAACTCCTCACATCACCAACTCCAAGGTTCAAGAATTTCATAACCACCCAACTTCCTGATTCGTTCCTCTTTTTAAGTCTTCACCATTGCTAAGTGGTTTTGAGGTGATCAACGTATCGGATATTTTTGAAACTTCAAAACTCCCAACATGTGGTTCAAAGGTTCTACTCCGCTTCGATCTTGCAACTCTTTGGCATATTTCTTGGTTTTCAAAATGTCACCAGTTCATTTAATTATTTGTACGGTGTATCATGGGAATCTCTTTTCAAGCGTTTTGAAACATGAACTCAATATTAAGTCTCTTTTCTCAAGAAATAAAATCAATAAAGCATTAATGGAAAGCATAGTGGAGTGAATTTACTGAGGTGGCAACAAGTCTTTAATAGATAAAAGGTCATTATTATTTTCTGACAAAATGAAATAAGCCTATCTACAGGAAAAGGTGGCGGTATTTTTGGGCTCAATCTTTCAATCAACCAAGGCATTTTTCTCAAAATGAGGCTTCCTGCGAGTGGTGAGACTTGGGATGGAGAGCATGTTCTTGTTGTGAAACCAAACTTGAATTGGCCTAAAGAAGAAGAAGTTGATATCATCTCCCAATTGCGCTCGATCGCATGGAAGGAGAAAACCAACCATGTCAAATATCATAGAGTAATTTTCATTCTAGAGGAAGAAGAAGAACATGCCGAGCTGCACAACCTTATGTAAATGAAATTGGTGGCGCAAGTCACCCCAACAACTGAGGCAGTTTAGTTTTCTTATTTTGATTGGATTCTTTTTGTAATTAGGGGTGGTAACCTTAAATTTTGTGTAATGAAACCATTTGCATTTTAAAGTCCTTTCTTGGTACTGGTCACTGTCAAGAACCGTTATTTTCTAGAAATAAAGGGGTACCTTTTGGTATATATTGGATTTGAAATTATGAAAAATGGGGGGGAACGATCGGTGATATTCTTTGAAATATAGTCTTATTGTATGGGGAGGTTGAGGCTTTGAACTCAAGTTTTGGCATTAAAGAAATAAAGAAGATATTTCTGTTCTATGAAGCTATGTTTGTGTTAATTTTGAGGCTTTGAATTTGGACTAATTCATCCGTAAAAGTGAATCTTCTATTCATCCTTTCTTGAATAACATTCCTGAATGTGGAATAAGTGGGCTTCACATCATTTATTTGTACCTTCTTTATTTTAATCTTAATCACCACATCTATTTTCATGGTTATGGGTAGATGTTAGTCTCCTTTTCTTCTTTCAAGTTAAAATCATACCATATATTCCCATTCATTGCATATTATTTGAAGGTAGTTGTGCCTTGTAAAATAAGTAGAGAGCACTTGCAAATAACATTGAAAGTGACTCAACTGTTGGTCAGGTTATCATTTATGTGGTCTAGGGAGTATTAATTGAAGTGACAAATCTGTTAACCAACAATATCATTCATGTAAAATATTGCTTAAGGATTGAGATGTGCTATGAGGGATGATTATGATGAAGAATAAAATCCATCAAACATATACAAATGAGAATCATAATCAACCCTCATTGAAGAAAAAAATCTCCAAGGATCCCATAACTCTCGAATAACCACATCATTTTAAGAAAATAAATTATCTTCCCACTCCCATAATGACAAATATGACATAGAGAGAAGGTTAGTAGAAATCTCAAAAGAAAGGAGAACATCTTCAATGCAACCATATATCATATAGATAGTGATTGTACCCAAAACTAGAATTTTTAAGAGTTACCCATTGTAATTTAGAAGTACTAATAGTAATTAGTCATGTGGTTTGAAGAACCTAAATCAAGTATTCAACTATATGTAGATTAATACAAAATTTGTGTAGAAAATTATTTTCCTTTGCAAATAAAAATATTGTGCCACAACATGGCCTCTTCCAATTTATATAACCTCTTAAAATTGTGAGACTCATCATGTCCTATTTTGACACAAAATCTACAAGTATGCCCCAATTCCTTTTTAACCATAGAGATAGACATGCCAAACTTGGAAGAAGTGAAAGGAGTGGACTTTATATTTTTATTCTACTTTAATTTAGAGGGATAATCACCACTTTAATTTCTATTTTGTCTTAGGTTTCTTCTTAATCACATAGCTAGGAAAAGAATCCATCTGAATCAACTTGATTTGCTTTCTAGTAATACATTCACAAAGCAACTATTCAAAATCCATATGCAAAAGAATAAATAAACATACCATCAAGATGACACAAGATATACCCTAGGAAAAACTTCAAGTTAAGAAAACCCAACCTCCAAAATCATCCACACTCAATGTATTATCTCATCAACAAAGATTATAATACATCTAAAAATTCTCCATGAATACCCTCTAAAGCATCAATCTCTCTACATGCACTCCATTTTAACAAGAAAAACATAATCATGTAACAACACACTTGAGTCCATTCTTTCTCTCCTCACATGTGCAACCCACAAGAGATGCTCAAACTAGCCAAACTCAACAACTACTCATGTTATTTCTTTTATAGAAATAATTTTTCATATATCCACCAAGTGGTATTACTTAAACCATGTGATTGATAATACCATGAGATTAAAAAACCACTTCCTCCTCATTTAATTTGTAACACTAATTCTTCTCAATATTAAATATTTTTCCAATATGAAAACCCACATTAAATATTTATCTCAATGTTAAATACAACACATAAATTATCCCCAAGAATGTCTAACCCATATGATGCATGTATCCCTAGTTCCCCTAGGCGCATCAAAAATAATATTAATTTTGAAATTATAACATTATGCAAGGTGAACAACACACTTTTTATAATATTCTCCTACTTGTATACATTGCATAAGGGATCAAATTAAACTCAAACATCAAGGGAACAACCCCTATAGCCAACATTTAACATCAAAAAATCTAAGTGCTCCATGTGCTCCATCAAGATACTAGCAACATTAATCAAGATGGCCACCATATCAAACATGAATCTTATCATCCTCCATGACTATGCACAAAAGATAAGATACCATCCAAACATGTGATATAGAAGTATAGGTCCTGTTAGAGTAATAAAGTCATCACCTAATTAATTAATTGGGTCACTTTATGTTTTATTACACTTAAGCTAAACTTAGGAGTGATTTTATTTCATTATTAGCTTTAATTAATTACTTACTTTTTGCATGATTAAAGCCTCTAATATTAGAACATGTTGTCTCATTCATTCCTATGAGGACACTTGTCATGTTCTAATCTAACCCTAATCTAGGTTTAGCTTTCATCCTTTTCATAAGGATTGATTCATTGTAATTTTATTTTCATTCTCTACGGCAACATATTCAATGCGACAGTTGTTCACATAATGCAAATTGGTGTTTTCATCAGATCTGAGTTGTATAGCAATAATATCTTGCTTGTTTCTTCATAGTGTGATAGGTTTATCATTGTAGGTGATTCATGGATTTGTGGGAGTACATACATCAACTCTAATAGGTCTTACCATAAATTGATATCCAAACCCAAACACTAAATCTAATGTTAACAAATATGTCTCAGTAGCTGTCAAGAAATAATCACCATGGTTGTAATAGCAACCAAAACTAGTTACTAACATATCCAACTAACCATATCTAAAGACCATTATATCTAAATTATAACAAGTAAAAATCATTCTATCTTTTGCATACAGACTCCGTTTTTCAAAAATGAATAGGCGTTGGAAAGGTCTTCTAGTGTTCTTTCCAGCTCTGTATATTTTTTCATCAAAAAACTTTCTATGTACATTTTATTCAAATTTTTGTGTTTTCATAGTTTGCTTAATTATTTGGACGTCTTGACACTTGGGAACCTCCTGTTTGCGTCATTTGGTTCTATTTAATTTGATCTACATGCAATAAGGTCAATTTTCTTAGATTGTTTAATTTGAAGAGTTATCATGGGTTTTCCTACTCACCCTTCAATTGTAATCCTAGAATGGGATAATTATAAGTCATGGGTAAAGGGCATACTTACACATTGTAGGTGGCTTAAATTTTTTCCTTATTTGTATGATTTCATACCTGAACCAACCACTCCAAAGGAAAAATTAACTTGGGATATCACTAGAGATCACATAGTAGAACTTATATTGTCTGGTGTTGATAATGACACTGTGTGGGCTATATCAGACATTGATTGTCCCCACCCACTTTGGACACATCTTTGGGAGATCTATGGAGACCCCAATCTCTCTCCATTCTTAGAGGATCCTACTTCAGATTGTCTCTTACGCATTTCTTGGAGAGAGAATATACCCTTTGATCATGATACTTTAGAGGAGCTTGAGTATTTAGATATTCTTGCATGTTTCGATGGATCAGAGGCTTGTCTCATAGCTCTTACTCTTCAGACTGAGATTACACATGTATCATCTGTTGTTCTTGATGACATTAGTATCACCAAATTGGCCCCTATGGATTTAGTTCAACATCATGACCATCTTGGTCATTCATTTTCTACTACATCATGGGATTCTTATCTTGCAGACACTTCATTGTTTTTTGAGTCTCGCACTGTAGATCTTGAGGATTATATTGAGGACATACATATCAAGTATCTTGATAGTTATATTATCACTATACGCCCACCATTATAAGTGCATTCAAAGGTTGTATTTTAGGAGTCTTCACATCAGTTTGGATTTGACATCATTTGTTTTAGTTCAGACACAAATATTCTTCAACTTCCTATCATGGCACACATCTTTAGACATATTGGTTCATCAATATTCACAAGGTTTCTTCGAAATCTTCCTTTAGATCCCTTTCTTCCCAAGGGGAGGAATGTTATTTACTGCTTCATGATCTCTTTTTGGATTCTACATCATGCATCCACCATTGCGACAAGAGTTTTTTCATTATGGGGGGCCTTCTAGTCTCTTTCTATCTCTCCTATGGAGACCATTGTATATGCACTTATATGATAGAAGCTATCTTTGGGGGGTATCATATAATGCACCTTCTATGCTTCTTTTATTAGTGCATTACATTCTTTTCTTTTCTCTCTTTTGGAGGGGAGTTTTGTTCCCTTGTGGTTTTCTCCCTTTCTCATTTTTATGAGAGATTAGTATGTTGTACATGGGTACCTCATCAGTTGTTAGGGTGGGACCCATACATGCATCCATCATGCATTTATTTATCATAGTTTGGTTTCTCCCTAGTTCATCTTAAGGGGGGTGTCTGAGTAATAAAGTCATCACCTAATTAATTAATTTGATTAATTAATTGGGTCACTTTATGCTTTATTACACTTAAGCTAAACTTAGGAGTGCTTTTATTTCATTATTAGCTTTAATTAATTAGTTGCTTTTTGCATGATTAAAGCCTCTAATATTAGAACATGTTGTCTCATTAATTCCTATGAGGAAAATTGTCATGTTCTAATCTAACCCTAATCTAGGGTTAAATTTCACCCTTTCCATAAGGATTGATTCATTGTAATTGTATTTTCATTCTCTATGAAAACATATTCAATTTGACAGTTGTTCACATAATGCAAATTGGTGTTTTCATCAGTTCTGAGTTATATAGAAACAATATCTTTCTTGTTTCTTCATAGTGTGATAGGTTTATCATTGCAGGTGATTCATGGAGCTATGGGAGTACATACATCAACTCTAACAGGTCCTACCATAAATTGATATCCAAACACAAACACTAAATCTAATGGTAACAAATATGTCTCAGTAGCTGTGAAGAAATAATCACCATAGTTGTATAGCAACCACAACTAGTTGCTAACACATCCAACTAACCATATCTTAAGACCATTATATATAAATTATAACAAGTAAACCTCATGCTATCAACATATCCAACCCAATATTTAATCACAAGTCTATTATCTTATAAATTCCATTGCATAGGTAATGTCAAATCTGAAAAGAAAAAAAGTGATAAAGGCATCCAAAGATCCACCAATAACATCACATAGGTGTAATTAATATCATGTAGTACCCAATAACATTTTAAAAAAAATGTAAAACCTACAAATAAATTTGTTGCAATACAACTCTCACCACTAGTCTCCATATCTCTCCCAAGTTCTCCGCATTCAACAAAAGAAATAGATCAAGGAGTTTGCATGTTGTCACTAAAAAGTAATGAAGTTCAATAACACATGACTACAAACATAGTGATCACCAGAGCTCCACAAAAAACTTAACTCTTTTTTAAGTGAACATAAACATCCAAGAAGAAGAAAAAGATGAAAGAGAGAACTTGTGAATCAAAGCATATAGCATGTCCTTCTACACACACATCTAAGTGCTCACATTGTGATAAGTGTGATCTCATTCATAAAACCCTAAAGAGAAAATAATTATCCACATCCAACCATTACTCATTCCCAAGAAAAAATAAAGTAACCAAAAACTCATGCCAAGCAATCCTCAAATAAGCCTTCCAAAACCAACATAATAGTTAAAGACTCATTCATATGAGAAAATAAAGCATGAAACAAAATGCATTTGAAAACTGTTGGAAGTGGATTCACTCTGAGAGCGGGGGGTGAATCAGGGTGGAATAATTTTAACTTTTAACTTTGAAAGCATAATGAAACTTTTACAAATTTAACCCAAAGTGACAGATTTGTTTAAGGAAGTGAACATTAACACTTTAGATCAGATTGACATGAAACTTGACTTAAAATTTACAACCCATATTAAAAGAATCATATGATATTGTTCAATTAAATCTTTATGAACAATCTTGCTATGCTTTATCAACACAACTATAAAACTTCATAATATGCAACTTTGACTTGCTTTTGACAAAATTTTGAGCATTTATATAATGAGCACAGAATGCAGAAGTTAATTCACTTTATGAAAGAAATTTTGCATTAGATTTGCACAATCTAAATTTGCATGACAGACTTGAGCAAATTGACGTTAAAATTTTAAACAACCTTAAAGTATCAGAGCATTGACCAACTGAATGAGCACAATAACATAAATGACTAAAAGAAAGATTATGCAAGATAGACATAAATCACACAAATGAGAGACACAAAAATTGCCGAGTGGAAAACCCTCCTGGGGTAGAAAAACCACTCCTAAACTACCTTACTGGCTTAATTTCAAAACCACTGGTTACAATGCCTTATAGGCTAATTTATGAGCACCAACTCAAGGAGCACCAACCCCTTTTCTATTTTCAATAAATCACACAATGATACAGAGGATCTCTCTATTTCTCTCTTATCTATCAAGTACCTCTTCACAAACAATATCTAAAATCCTCAAAGTTCCAAAAATGAACCTTCAGAATTTCATCCATTGTCAAGCCTTAAGTCAGCTTGATAATCATCTCATATTTCATATTTTTAATATCAGATCTCAACATTTTTTCAGTACAATCACTATGATGTACTCACACAAGTTTTTCCCTTTTTGTTTCATACATTTCTCATTGTTCTTCACAAACAATTAACTCTCTCTTTTTGTTTTTATACTATTTTCATAGATCTTCACAAAAAAACTAGTTAACTCGCTTTTTACAAATTTATTTTCAACTAAAATAATAACCCCCATTTTTCACTTTATGTTTTCCCTTGATATTAAAGCCCTAATATCTTTGTTTTCTTCTGATTACAGATTTCATCATTACATTCAAGGAAGGTTACAACAGTTGACCGTTTTTCTCTTTCAAAGAATAAAACAAAGATGATTATCAGGTTACCAAACTTCAATCGACCAACAATGGTAGGTGTTGCAGTGTCCATGTGTGAAAGATCAATATGAAGAAGTTCTACTAACAGGAATACCCAAGCATTATGCAAATATAGAAGGCAAACTGAAACCTATCCTCTCAAGCAGCCTACACAAGGAGTGCTAAAACCAAAATAGTATAAGGTCTAAATAAACCATGATCAATGGCAACTGAAAAACTGCTGCTATATTAAAGTAACCAACTTCACAATATAGTGAAACTGAAACAACCTCAAAATAATGCATCCAAGAACCATTATAAATGAACCCATTTAAGAAACTGAAGAGATTTGAAGATTTCATAATTACCCACAGACAAAAACCACCATCACATAATTCTGATATGGTAAAGTGTAATTTTGAGCATGTGAAGTCGACATGCATCATTTCGAAACACACAGCTAGACCCCATTTACCATTATCAAAAAGAAACCAACCAATGTCTTCAACATTTTGTGCCAACAAGAAGAAACGGTTCTGTAAAGTATTTGAAAAGATGAATACCTAGAAGAGATTTTGTCATACAACCATTTACCAGACCTGCGAAGTAACTGAGCAGCCCGAGCTCCTTCCTCATTCGAGCTCTTACCTGATGGCAGGAGACTGACAGGTGAAACGACCATTGTTATGGTCTTCCAATCTTTCCTATACGCTGTCAAGGACCAGTAAACCAACATGCATAGTGAAATGACTGAGAGTATGATTCCATGGTGGTGACTGGAATAGGGTTCGAGACCCTCGAGCAAGAGAAACAAAAGAGTTTCCCTAATATTTACCACGAATACCAGCTGATGACATTTAGCAAATTTGATGGAGTTTGAAGTCCGAAAGGACTAACTCAATAATTCAAAACACTCATGATGACCTTTGAAGTTTGTGGCCAAACCAGTCCAAAAACATGCTGACAAATTCATTACCGTCAAATCAAAGACCAAGCATGTGAAAGGTCGATATAATAATGCCTAGCATTATATCATGTAAAGTATCGAATGCGTAAGACTTAATGTCCCCAAGTAATCACAAGTCTAGTCACTTCCAATGTGATATTTATAATGAATAAAACCTTACCTGTTGTTGGATTTTAAGCCTTGTGATTTATCCATCATAAGACCCAAATCATATGCAAATAAAAATCAATTTGAATACCTTTAACCAAGGTCGATTGCTACCTTATAATGCCACTTAAACTCAATGTATCCAAAGCTTTTTGAACTGAAATAGAGGCTGATTTCATGATATGTTCACTATGCCATTCACCCAAGCCAAATTTCATAAACCATATACCCATGTCACAATATCATTTTTCATATGCCTAAACCATTATCGGTTGATTAAGGAAACCCAATAGGGTTTTCTTAAAACTGAAAAATAACTGCATCGTATAAACCCAAGAACCATAAATAACTGAAGGCAATACCTGACTGAATCTGAATAGAGAAGCACACCTCCAATGATGTTTGGAAAACAAAATGTATCAATGTCATAATGATAGAAAGACTGAATAAGGCAACATCTTATAATTCTATAGATCACTGTATAAGCGAATATCAAGTGAATCACTGTAGCACAAATTGTCAAATCAGAAACATGTCACTTGATCAATGGAACATAAACCTGTAACCAAGATTCCTTATGATCTGCACATGGAGTCAAGAGATTAGTGCCATTAAAACCAACATCATAATGCTGAAGTAAGTATGCCAATGTCAAGTGAATAACAAATATCAAATGTGCCAATCAAATGCCATAATAAGACCAAACTATGAAATGCCAAGGCACCAACCCAGGGTAGTTTTGACATCAAAGGACAAATGCCATAGAAGAAACCGACAAAATACCCCTTTGTCCTTGATGGCAAAAAAAATCTGAGCCATCTAAACCACCATTTTCTCCCCCTTTTTTTCACAAGGACAAAGGAAGAACCTATGATATACACCAACCATTTTCTCCAAGAAATACAACAACCAACCAATACCCAGCTGCAGATAGAGCAAGAAGGCAGCCAAAAAAAATGCAGACCCAATACCATAAGCCAAGTGAATCAATTTATTTTTTATGGTGCTTGGTGAAGGTAAGAATATGTGTCATGATGAGCACTTAAACAATGAATAGAAAACAATGAACCGATACTTTCAAGCACCTCTATTTTGATGTGAATATAGAGGAATCCTCTTTTAAGAACCAATACCGTGGTCACTTGTTATACCAATTCGTACCTGAAACAAATACATGCCCATGCAAAATTGTGACCTATAACATAAACTAAATTCATGATCCTCAACAACCTATAGCATAATTCTCATTGTCAGTCCAACAAAAAAAACATAAGCATCTACGAAGGAGAAAATATGAATAGGAAGCATGAATATCCTGAGAAATAAGTTCTGTAAGTTGCCACACCATGAATGCCAATGGATATCATCTTAATGTCATGAATTTAAACAAATGTATCAATCTTGGGTTTGACATCAAGAGAAAACCAAAAATGACTGAAAAACCAACAACATCATAAGGCTGCAAATCTGATCACTGTACTGCCACTATCCAGGCAACTTGTCAAAGATTCATAACCAAAACTGTACACCAAGGCCAACTGTTCCACCTTTTGTTCATATTAAACTTCATTCTCCATTGTCAACTGTAAACACATTATTACTAGTATGAATAACCATGCACAAATGCATATCCTGTTGTAATGAACATATGGCAAACATCAGTACCAACATATACAAATTAAGTGCATGCCATAAAACATGTGAACCAAGAACCAACTGTTCACAGTATGTGCCGCCCAAATTATGTAAATGTGTCATCAAAGCCAGTATTGTTACCAAAGTCAAACAACCAATAAAACCTACTGCAAATATAGTTAAAGCAACAAACAATGATAAGGAAGCTATAAGAGAGGAACCATAGAACCAAGCTCCCCCAACAAAGAAGCTTCACAAAAAATTCCTTTTTGATTTGTAAGACACCATTTCTTTTCTCAAGCTTATTTAAAATGTGCAAATTCTTCAATTAGTGACTCTTTATCATTGATTCAATAACTTACTGCATAGTTCTTCATGATCATAATAAAACACGGTATGATGATCAAATTCATTGGCAAAAGAAACACTTAAGTATACTTCTAGCAAACCAGATTTATATACATCAACAAGGAAGTAGATACCACTGCATATTCAACACTTACTTAAGGAACCATTTGCAAGATAATTAGGCCAGCACAATTTCATTCCAACTAACCTTGTTCTTTAGAATAACATCTTTTACCAAAATAACACAAAGCAGAAAAATCTATAGCATACAATCCACTACATAAGTCTCAAGTCACCAAACTATCAGTATCATGTAAAATTCAACTATCAAATGAAAATATTGATCATTAGATGCATATTGAAATATTTATCATCCAAGAATACCCAAACTTCTATCAATTTTGTTTGTTTGTTCTCAAGTACACATATACTATACCAACATAATCAATGTCAAAACATGCTACACCAGCAACCACAACTCTAGAAAACTATTTTTATATCAAATACTTAGTATGCTGTCCATGTTTTCCAAGCACAACACTGCAGAACTCAACATTTACCATTAATGTTTTTCAACTAACTACCTCTTTCATTATTTCAATTAAGACCTCAAACAACTCACTGTCTTAACATGCTTTGTTGCTGAAACATAATTCAAATAAATCAATGCACTGTATTGTATCAAGATGTTGTTAGATATGGTTTCATGTTGCAACAACAAGTCATATGAGAAATAATCTTCTAACATAATGATGATATAAATGAACCATAGCATTAAGACAATTATCATCAACTCATTGTCACTGTTATTCCCAACATAGACAATAAAACAAATATGTGTCTTGCATTTTGATGATAAATAGGTTATGACACAACAAGATTCTACTTCCTTTTATTTGATATCAAAGGGGTTTTATTCACAATGCATTAAACATCTCCCCCTATCTACATACTGCCTTTCAAATACTTAGAAATGATTCTTGTACAACATGCACAAGATTTAGTTATTCCTTTTTCTTTTCTTTCTTTCTTCTCCATACTTGTATAGGCTTTGTCTTCTCCTTACTCACGATATTATTTTCCTTTTGTTTGAACATGTAGTCCCTAGATGGCTTTATCAAAGTTTTCTTACACCACTGTGCTTTGTGTCCAAACCCATTACACCTATAACATATAATAGTGTTGTCTAGACCAATGAGAGAACAATTTCTTCTAGGCACGTTGTATGGACCTCTCTTGACATTTCTCACATGATTATGAATTTTATTCATCCAAAAATTTCTTGCTCTATGTCCATAAGCATTACAACAATAAAAATAGCCATGAAATTGAGAGTGGTTATCCTTGATAAATGAATATTTTGATGGTCTTTTTGTCCTTTCATCAACCCATTTTTATTTCGTCTGAGTAACAACAATATGGTGACCAAGAGCAACCTTCAGCCTTGGTGTTTTCTTGGATGTAAACGTCTTTCCATCTATAGTAGAAAAAATTGACTCATGTTTAGATTCTTTTGTAGAGCCTTTTCCAACTTCATATCCTACTCTTGTAGGATCTTTAAATCGCTTTTGTCTGCCAATCATCTCGTTCAATAAATTAGTACTGCAATCAAATTTATGATTTTTATCCAATTGAAACTTAATAGTTTCAATCTCTTTTCTTAATGCAACTACTTCTCCTTCAAGTTTTAGACATTTAGTCTTTCTAACTTCCAAATCAAACCTTACAACATCTGCTATAGTCTTACATTCTTTAATTTCAATTTTCTGTCTAATAATCAAATCATCTTTAAGAGTTAGTTCTTTTAACACAGAATCATTGTCTGAACATTAATTTAATGAGGCAACCTCATTTTCCAGTTTATTACATACTTCATTCTTGTCCTTTAACTTGGCTTCTAATCCATCTTTAGTCTTTTTCTTATCAACCATTTGGGATTTCAGAATTTCAATAAGCTTTTTATCATCATTATGATCTTGTAATACAACTTTATTGACACTAACACTTTCCTGTAAGCATACCTTAAGATCTTGATTTTATTTTCTAATCCTCTTAAGCTCATCTAAGGCAGCAAGCAGTTCTGCCTCCAAATTAACCTCATACTCATCACCTTCACAATCCTTTTCACCAGATTCTTATTCAAAGTCACTTACTAAGTGATCTTCTTCACCAACTATAGGATTAGTTTTAGTATTAACTGGCAGGGGTAATTCTTGAGACAAAACTTTACTAGACCTGGTAGGGGTTGATTTATCAAATGTTTGCTTGACACAAGTAGCTTTGTTTTGACCTTTGTTCCTTTTGCACTTAGCCATGATGAATACTTCACGACACTCTAAAAATAGACTTCCAAGACTAGAATCAATCCTAGGTATGAAACCTAATGTAGGACCCTACACTTTGATACAACTTGTTGGAAGTGGATTCACTCTGAGAGGGGGGGGGGGGTGAACCAGAGTGGAATAATTTTAAATTTTAACTTTGAAAGCATAATGAATCTTTTACAAATTTAACCCAAAGTGGTAGATTTGTTTAAGCAAGTGAACATTAACACTTTAGATCAGATTGACATGAAATTTGACTTAACATTTACAACCCATATTAAAAGCATCATATGATATTGTTCAATTAAATCTTTATGAACAATCTTGTTGTGCTTTATCAACAGAACTATACAAATTCATAATATGCAACTTTGACTTGCTTTTGACAAAATTTTGAGCATTCATATAATTAGCACAGAATGCAGAAGTTAATTCACTTTATGAAAGACATTTTGCATCAGATTTGCACAATCTAAATTTGCATGACAGATTTGAGCAAATTGACGTTAAAATTTTAAACAACCTTAAAGTATCAGAGCATTGACCAACTAAATGAGCACAATAATATAAATGACTAAAAGAAAGATTATGCAAGATAGACATAAATCACACAAATGAGAGACACATAAATTGCCAAGTGGAAAACCCTCCTGGGGTAGAAAAACCACTCCTAAACTGCCTTACTGGCTTAATTTCAAAACCACTACTTACAATGCCTTACAGGTTAATTTATGAGCACCAACTCAAGGAGAACCAACCCCTCATTTAGAGACACCAATCTCAAGGAGCACCAACCCCTTTTCCATTTTCAGTAAATCACACAATGATACAGAGGATCTCTCTATTTCTCTCTTATCTATCAAATGCCTCTTGACAAACAATATCTAAAATCCTCAAAGTTCCAAAAATGAACCTTCATAATCAGCCATTGTCAAGCCTTAAGTCAGCTTGATAATCATCTCATATTTTAGATTTTCAATCTCAGAGCTCAACATTTTTTCAATACAATCATTGTGATGTACTCACACAATTTTTTCCCTTTTTGTTTCATACATTTCTCATTGTTCTTGACAAATAGTTAACTCTCTCTTTTTGTTTTTATACTATTTTCATAGATCTTCACAAAAAAACCAGTTAACCCGCTTTTTACAAATTTATTTTCAACTAAAATAATAACCCCCATTTTTCACTTTATGTTTTCCCTTGATATTAAAGCCCTAATCTCTTTGTTTTCTTCCGATTATAGATTTCATCATTACATTCAAGGAAGGTTACAACAGTTGCCCATTTTTCTATTTTAGAGAATAAAACAAAGATGATTATCAGGTTACCAAACTTCAATTGACCAACAATGGAAGGTGTTGCAGTGTCCATGTGTGAAAGATCAATATGAAGAAGTTCTACTGATAGGAATACCCAAGAATTATGCAAATATAGAAGGCAAACTGAAACCTGCCCTCTCAAGGAGCCTACACAAGCAGTGCTAAAACCAAAACAACATAAGATCTAAATAAACCATGATCAATGGCAACTGAAAAAATGCTGCTATATTAAAGTAAGTGACTTCACAATATAGTGAAACTAAAACAACCTCAAAATAATGCATCCAAGAACCGTTATAAATGAACCCATTTAAGAAATTGAAGAGATTTGAAGATTTCATAATTACCCACAGACAAAAACCACCACCACGTAATTATGATATGGTAAAGTGTAATTCTGAGCATGTGAAGTCGACATGCATCATTTCTAAACACACAACTACACCCCATTTACCATTATCAAAAAGAAACCAACCAATGTCTTCAACATTTTGTGCCAACAAGAAGAAACAGTTTTGCAAAGTATTTGAAAAGATGAATACCTGGAGGAGATTTTGTCATGTAACCATTTACCAGACCTACGAAGTAACTAAGTAGCCTGAGCTCCTTCCTCATTCGAGCTCTTACCCGATGGTAGGAGACTCACAGGTGAAACAACCATTGTTATGGTCTTCCAGTATTTCCTATAGGCTGCCAAGGACCAGTAAACTAGCAACATGCATAGTGAAACGACCGAGAGTATGATTCCATGGTGGCGACCAAAATAGGGTTCGAGACCCTTGAGCAAGAGAAATAAAAGAGTTGCCTTAATCTTTACCACACATACCAACTAATGACATTTAGCAAATTCGATGGAGTTTGAAGTCCGAATTGACTAACTCAATAATTCAAAACACTCATAATGACCTTTGAAGTCTGCAGCCAAAGTAGTCCAAAATATGCCGAGAAACTCATTTCTGCATGATGTGTTCACTATGCCATTCACCCAAGCCAAATATCATAAACCATATGCCCATGTCACAATATCATTTGTCATATGCCCAAACCATTATTATTTGATTAAGAAAACCCGATAGGGTTTTCTTAAAACTGAAAAACAACTGCATCGTATAAACCCAAGAACCACAAATAACTGAAGGCAATACCTGATTGAATCTGAATAGAGAAGCACACCTCCAATGATAAAAAAATAGAACGTATCAATTTCATAATGACATAAAGACTGAATAAGCCAACACCTTATAATTCTACAAATCACTGTATAAGCCAATATCAAGTGAATCACTGTAGCACAAATTGTCAAATCAGAAACATGTCACTCGATCAATGGAACATAAACCTATAACCGAGATTCCTTATGATCTGCTCATGGAGTCAAGAGATCGGTTCCATTAAAACCAACATCATAATGCCGAAGTAAGTATGCCAATGTCAAATGAATACAAAATATCAAATGTGCCAATCAAATGCCATAATAAGACCAATCTGTGAAATGCCAAGGCACCAACCCAAGGAAGTTTTGACATCAAGGACAAATGCCACAGAATAAACCAACAAAAACATGGTGGGAAATACCTTTCAAATGACTTATTATCGAGAGGACAAAGAGTGGGGAATGAAAATTCTTCTCTAGGATAACCAAGTCAACATGACTCAACCCAAGAAAAATATCCTCTATAGATCCATGTTAAACTCACATCTAACCCATGTGTAGGCTCCTTGGTCTGCCAATAAAATATCATCAAGGAGTATTCATCTCAACACATAATCTCCAAAAAATAAGATATCTCCTAGCCTCACCCAAATCTAAAATAGGTGTATAATCGATCATCTAATACCAAATAAAATCCATTGCAACACTACAATAACTAGAAGCTTACAAGAAAAATGATCATACTACTCATCAATCAAATTATCCCATATCACTACCAAAGCTCCAATGTCAAGAATCAAGAATTCTCCATGATGTCATGATCTACATCTACTTTCAAAAGAGTATCATATTGTCCCAAGTGAATATATTTTATCGTAAGAGCATTTGTATCATGCTAACACTCTAATCAATAATCAAGAGTACACAATGACATAATAATAATCATCATATAAACATTGACCACCTATAAAAATGATAAATCATAACCAAAACCTTAACCAAAAAGCTTCAAGAGTCCTTTATGGTACCAAGATGTCAATGTATCCAAATCACATAAAGATAGCTGTATCTTGTCAATAGAATGCAATATGTCAATGAATCCCATTTCATATATGAAATAGGATCCAAGAGCCCCTCCATAACACCAAAAACCACTACAAAATATATCATTCATCATCAAATGTTGATTCTACATAATTGCTAAAATATCTCATTGGATTATGATATTGAGCTACACATGACATTATGATAAACATATCCTAACTAAAGATCGTACATGACCCCAATGCAATCAAATAAATCAACATTAAGATCTCCTAAAGGTTAAAGTAGAACCACAATCTCCAAACTAATAAGATACAACAATACCAAATTATCACTGTCAAAAGCTCCCACAATATCATGTAAGAAAATTATCTATGTCATCATGATAAGCATCTCCTAAATGAATATGATCAAAGGAACTTAAATCATGTCTTAAACCACCTCCAAAATGTATTAAGGATGTAATTGTAACACCTCAAAAAATTGCAAAAGTACACTTAAGTGTAATTTGTACAATTGACAAGCCTAATTCAATTGTTTATAACATTATGGTTTTTATAATTTTCAAATAAAATGATTGTTAAATAGAAAATTGGATGTTACAAATTAATTCCTTACTCGAATTAGTATGAAAAATTTATGCTTTTTGAAAAAAAATCAAAGTACTTAGAGAGAGATTTGAAAAAACTATAAGAAATTAAAAAAATAAACTCCCTAGGTGAAAGTTACGCTTAGTAAAAAAAATGCCTTCTCTAAGTAGGAAAAAAACCTATATCCCTGCCATTCTTAAGGTGGCTTATGGTTGGTGGCACTAGTGTGAGAAAAAAAATGAAGGAGGGGTGCTTTCAAGTGGAGGTATGGTGGTGAGGTTGAGCATCAAGTGAAAATATAAGTATCACAAATGCAAATAATTTAGCACTGGGTTAAGCACCTAAGAACTAGTCACAAACTCTAGCAAATACACTAAACATCAAATTTAAATCCATGTGGATTGGGATGAAAGTAGCCAACATGACCTAATAAAAGTGTAGTACCCACAACCAACAATCTTGCAAGAGTTTCTCCATGTTAAGTGGTGAGGTTCTACACCCAATGAAGCCCTTGTGTGCACTGCAGACAATATGGCCATATTGGAGTCTACAAACTCCATACTCTTAACAATAGAATAGAGATTTTATTTAATAAATATAATTTTAACCTCTAAACAAGAATTATACCATGAATAATGATGCAAGTAGAGGAATATTCTCATGAATATGTTGCAAAAAATTCAAATGATACCCACACATACACAAGGATGGTATGGAAGTCATATGACCAAAGCGGGGGAGGGTTGGGGCGGGTCAGAGGGGGGTAGGTCGAGAAGACCTTTAAGAGACTATAACATAACTATATTGATTTTATAGTCAATCCATACATATTTGGGCCTTCTAGACTCAACCATGGGGTTAGATCTAAATTAGGATTCACAAACAAATAATTATTGGCACAATCTCTCCAAAATTGAAAAGGGGCTTGCAAATCTTAAAGCTCGGATACAATCTCACCTCAAGGAATCATAAGATCATGAATCTTCTACAACATAAAAAAGCCTTCCACATAAGAGAAGCAATAAATAATGTTATATTACCAATAATGATACAATACATACAAGATACGATAGTATGATAGAGTACACATGCGACACAAAAATTAAATAACTTAAATGTACCATAAATATGCCCTGAGTAAAATTAACTAACTAGGTGAGAAAATGTCTAAAAAGAGAACCATATAGGTATAACACTTACAATGACATCTAAGTCAAGTAAATAATTAATTTAGCGGTAACTTCATTAAAAGATTTATTCAATCTAACAAACTTTTAATTTTCAAAACTTAACCAATCACAATAAAACCATTCAAGTAAGATCTAGCAATTAGGAACACAACGAGAACACACAATTTATGTGGAAACCCTTTTCGAAGAAAACCATGACACAATATTGCATATATATTATAGCTTAATCTTATTCTTGTAGGCTCCAACCTACTATCAAATTATCAAATCTCTATACCAACCGAGCTGCAACTCAACAAGAGGCTCCAACCTCTACTTGATAGGCTCCACCCTATTGGAGGCTTTGACCCCTACACACAAACTGAGCTTCAACCCAGCAAGAGGCTCCAACCTCTATTTGATAGGCTTCAACCCTTTCAATTCTTCAATGCTGATATAATAAAATTCTTCACCAAAACACAAATCTGATCCATCTATAAATCTCCTTCACACTCAAATCTAATCCATAATCACATAACATTCTTCCTTTCAAATCTGATTGCATCCCACACAATATCTCTTTTTTTTTTCAAATATGATCACTAATTTTGATTTTGTATGATGTAAGTCTTTCCTTTTCAAGTTAGGTTCACACACATATATATTGTCCTTCACATATTTGAAATCAATTTAAATCACTAACACATGCCTTCATACCTTAACACACAATAATTTTCAATACAAATTTGATTCACAATTCATACTTCTACTCTTCCTTCTCTTTATACTCAAAAGAATATCATTGCATGGTTACTTTGAAATCACAAATGTTATCACCTTATATATTCTCACAATGGATGTCTCTTATGAAAGATTGTGTCTCTTACCAAAAGTTATATCTCTACAAGGAATCACACCTCTTCCAAAACTAATCACTACCTTTGAAAATTAATTCATAATCACCCTTTTTGTCTTCTATGGAGTGCCAACTTCTCTTTAATATATTTGCTACTCTTTTTCCTTTTTTTTAATTGCTACTTTCTTAACATGGGTAATCACTCCTTAAAATCATTGCTTATGTCTTTTGTTATTATCCAAAAGGGGGGTTGGCTCACAACAATAAAATTATTTATCTTTTTTTATATTACAAAAACAAAGAGGTCAACCAACACATTAGTTTGGTCTTTGATTAATCATTGTCTTCTCAAATACTTTAATTTATGCCTCTTGTTAATAATAAACATTTATCATAGAGAACATATTTGCTGCCTTATATCATTTTTTATCCACCATTAATCGTTGGATATTATAGAATATAATTGTTTCTATTTTGATTCCTCTTATATACATTTAATTTCAATTTGCTTGATATGAGTCGACCAAAAAAACACTCCTTAAATCTTAATGCAAACTTTAAATCTTTAATTTAAACTTGAAGATCATCATTCATCAATTATGACTATCATAAGGGAGTGACATAAAATGATGGTAATTTAGTATTCAATAATAATTGTCATCAAGAAAGTAACTCCTTTGACATCAATGATGATCTTGTCTTCTCACTTTGGACATTAATGATAACATTACCTTTTTCACCTTTGACATCAATGACAATATTTCCAACATATTTGGTTAAAAAAAGGAGTTCATTATCAAATTGTTATGCCCTTGCCCCTAGGTTGTCCTGGGTGATATCCTAGGCATAAGTATGGTATATATAGGAGGTATAGGTAGGTTATTATAATTATGTTGAGTATTGTGTTCTTATTGAACACTATTGGAGGTATTCCCCTTGAAGTGGATTAAGAGGTTTCCCCCTCAAAGTGGCATATTATTATCAAGTATGAGCCCTAAATTCTGTATAAGCCTTAGGCCGACCTAAATAACTAAATACCAATATAATAATAATAATATGACTCAATTAAGAGATAAGGTAGCCACAAGATGACTACTCATAACACTATACACACTATACGGGTAGGGGCATAATATTGCCCTCCTCTTTATAAAATTATTGTCTTCAATGCTAACTTCTTCTTTTTCTCCTCCTTCATTTCCTTTTTCACTTCTGCTTCTTCTATTATTGCTTCTTCTTCTTATTGTTCTTTCTCTTTCTCTTACACTTTTTCTTGATTTTTCTCTTGCTCTTTTTCTTTTTCTACTTGTTATTTTTTTCTTCATTATGTGGCTAATATTTGTTGTGAAGAAGTTCTATAAATACAATTTTGCAATAAATGACACAAATCAATTCAAAATAATCTTTTTTTTTTTGTAAATTATGAAGGCCTAGGTAACACTTTCCTAGAAAAAACTCTCAAAAATTAGGTGTTTTTCAGTCTTGAGAGCAAATTTGTTATAAATATTAATCATGCAATAAATCTCTTAGTTATGCTCTAATTAATCTAATTTTTTTTATTGTAGGCTCCTCTCTTATCTTTGCAAAAAACCACTAAAAATTAAAAAAAAAATTCAATAGGATTTGAAAGATATGTGTTTTCCAAATAACTTGGGAAGAAACCCTAATTCTACAATAGATCACTCAATTCTGCTCTAATTCCTCTGAAATATGGACTTTAGCTGCTTGAATATGCTCTTAAAAAACCTTTTAAAAATTAAACAATTTTTTTTAAAATATGGGAAATGTGTTTCATAAAATGACCTCCAAGATTGAAAAAATGTCTTGTCACGGTGCCAAGATCATGCTCTGATACTACTTGTTATGAAATAACTTGCATAATAATAATATAATCTGAAATATGCTGCAAACAATTGACAATAATGTCACTTCAAAGGGGAAACTTCCTAATCCACTTCGAGGGGGATACCTCCAATAGTCTTCAATAAGAACACAATACTCCACTAATGATAATGATTAACCTATACCTCCTATATATACCATACTAGGCCTCAGATACCACCTAGGCCAACCTAGATACTTAAGTATAACTCCTAGAATGACCTAAATACATATATATGATATAAATAATGATTATGTATCTTATTTAAAAGTTAAGGTAAACACAAGCTGATTACTTATAACACTATACATACTATAGGGGTAGGGGCGTAACAGAAAGAAAAATATCAGTAATTCAAAAAAAGACAATATTTGTTGTCCCCTAAGCTATATTTTCCTTGTGAATGTTAAAAGCTCACCTATTCTATTTTAGTCTATGTTATAAAGAAAAAATAGGTTGGCCAAGACTTAATACAAAAATTTGGCTAGACCTAACTAAAGAAAAGATTATTTTCCATCAAATTTTTTGGAGTTTAATAATTGGTTCTTTTTGGGATTGTGGAATATACTTGGCTTACAAGAAAACTTCAAAATCTCTAGTTATTAATTATTCCCATTTACTCATTGCACAAAGAGTCAAGTCTATTTTTAAACACTTGATCAAAACCAACCCAACCTAAATACAAAAGAGTCAACACAAGCAGACACATTATGGATTAAGGGAAACACTTTATGATAAATATGAATGCATAAAAATGATATTTTTTTACTTTTAGACAAATATGAAGAAACAAACTAGCTAGAAAAAATCATTTAAAAGCTCAAAAAATTAGTAACCCTCTATTTGAGTTGGGAATGCAAGGAAAACTCAAGTACAAACTCATCAATGTTGAAACTTATTTCCATCTCTTAGAGACATTGCTTATTTTTGAAGATATACTATAAAATACTATAATTCCCCCTATGGTAGTACATCTTACAACTTCTCCTAATGATAATTATGAACCTCATGCAAATTGGACCTCTTTAGTCCTATTATAAAAAATTCAAAGAAATCATCAAGTAATATAAGTAGTTAATTGGTGACCTTTTATCATACAACAATTGTCTTCTAAAACAAAAGCCAAAGTGTTAACATGATCCTTTGATATCATGTGTTATTTTATTGACAAGATTTCTTCTATTGCAGTGACCTTTTTTGACATAAAATTTTCAATAACCATGAAGTTTTCACCACTTACCTCTCCACTAATATCCATAGGAGCTATTGAGGATGAGGAT
The DNA here is from genome assembly GCA_007115665.2 of Sequoiadendron giganteum. Classification (NCBI taxonomy): domain Eukaryota; kingdom Viridiplantae; phylum Streptophyta; class Pinopsida; order Cupressales; family Cupressaceae; genus Sequoiadendron; species Sequoiadendron giganteum. Next base: position 388,169,685 of record CM021108.1, on the reverse strand, counting down.
GAAGATTATTCAAACCTCAATATGTAGTTTGTAGTCTCTTCAATTGGTGACCTGCTCTCAAGATGCTAAAAGATGTTAAATTTGGCAATGAATTCTCAATATCCAATCTTGATCCAAGATGTGACTAATATGTTGAATCATCCTCAAATAGAAAAAAATGATCTTAATCAAGTTGTGAACTTCCCTCAACCTTATCTTGTGTAAAGTCTATAAACAATCCTTTCAATGTAGAGAAGAATTCATTTTATGTATCTTCATCTACAACATTTTTTTTCTTTTCCTCTCATAAAAAAATAGATCATCATTATGTGATCTGTATAGGATCTAGACTAGATTGCAGTATTTAAATGCTTAACTTTTACAATGCTTTTACAATGATTATTCCAAGTTAATTAAATCAAAATTAACTTATGGAAATAACAAAATGAAAGTAATAACAAGGTGATTATAACAGAAAGGAAGGAAATGAGAGAAAGAAAGAGAGAGAAGAAGAGAAGTGCAAACAGTGTTTGATTACGGAGTTCGTCACAAACGTGACTACGTCTCCGGGTCCACTCCAATAGAGAGACCGATCCGATTAACTCCAAAATCAATTACAAAGCACCACAATCATTCTCCAAGCACTTCGGCAGCATAACAACGCTCTGACGTGCAAGAATGGAATCTCTACAAGACCTCTCTTTCGATTATCTCCACAGCTTCAAGACTTCGTCACCTGAAAGAAAACTTCATCACCTGAAAAAAACTTAATCCCACTCTCACCTCACACCCCTTCTTTTATACAAAGAATTTTCTCAAATTGGTTACTAACCAATTGATTTACAAAATATTTCTCAAATCCACCTTATCTCTCCAAATACATAAAAATATTCTTAAAAATAACCCCCTTAAAATTTAAGCCCCTAATTACTCATTCTCGGGCTTTTACAGTTTCGAGGTGGTTTTGATTTAATCCTTTAAAAGGATTATAGTTGTTTTATTTTTCAAATTAGGGGGTTTGTTTTAATTTTTATAGCTATCGATTTTGAAAATATTAAATAAAACAAACCGATGCCAATAATATTATAAAGACATCACGTGGCCTAATGGTGAGTAGGAGTTTTGTTACACCGGTGGTCTCGGGTTCCACTCCCGTCCATTCCAATTTTAAAACAAACTTTCGAAACTTTAAACAATAAAAACAACTGCTGTCCAAATATAGTAAAAACACCGGCCGCCGGTGCAACGGCTAATGGCCCGACTCACCGAGCGGAGGTTGCGGGTTCAAACCCATCCAAATCTTTTACCAGTCTATTTAACAAACACATCCGCCGATCACAGGACACGTGTCATCCTTTAATTCGCCGAACAATTCGACATGTATGCCGACCAGGTGTTGACTGTGTTGCCGACAATGCCGCCACGTGTCCGATGACGTCCTGCCAACTCGGATGCTGACTGTTCCTACCACGTATCTGCTGACTGGATTACGAATGACACGTGTCAATGCATGATTTGCTGACCTTGCTGACGTCACCTGCCACATCATCGTGCCACGTCGACATGTACGGACCGTACGGAGTGCCACGTGTCAACTTTTGATTGGTCTATTTTGGATTTCGTACCGCATGCTGACGTCATCTGTACGGATGATGACGTCATCACTGTACCTTCAAGTCCACCAAGTCAACCTGAAACTTTGACCACTGATAAGTTGAGCATATGATGTCGGATTTCGATGAAACGAACGCCGTTGGAATCGTCTTGATGAGCTCTTTGCGATGACGCCAACTTCAACAAATTTTGATGGCATCATTTTTTTTGCTTCCTGGACGCCCTCTGATTCCAGTTTGACCCAAGGTTTGACTGGCCATAACTTGCACAAACGGACTCCTTTTCGCTCTGTTCGAGTTGCGTTGGAATCAGGACGTCGAGCTCTTTCTAATGGTGCTGATTCTGGAGAGAAATGAGACACTTCAATTTCCACTGAAAATATCCACCGGATCATTATGTTTCACAAGGGCCTATGAGACCTTGTATTCTTCAAAGAACATATGATATGCTTGGGTGGTTCCTTCTATGTCAAACACAAAAAGTCCTTATCTAATCATCAATCCTTCCTCATAGAATTTGTGTAATGTTTGAGATGTATGAAAATTTAACTATTTTTCTTTATATATTGATTAAGGGACAAAGATAAGCTCTTGATAACAAGACATTTTTGGTGGATCTTTCTATGAGTTATCATCATGCACTTAGTAAAAAATCACGAGCTAATACAATGCATATCAAGGAAATATTTATCATCATGGTCTCATGCATCATAGAAAGAGAAAAAAATATTCAAGTTGTTTTTAAAGCAATTCCTTGTGGGTGGAGGATATAATCTAAATTTATTATTCATTTCTCTAAAGCAAAGGATTGTAGGTAGCAGAGATTATCTAAATTTCCCATCCATCTTACTTTTTTGAGGATGTCAACGATATTGTTGAACATGAACATTTTTATGAAGTTGTCTCTTCATGTTAGTTATGTCAATTACTACTATTTTCAAGAGATGATCAAATATAACTTTTAAGCCTTTTTAAAATTTTCAAGTGGTAATCATGTCATCTACATCTTAACCACTCACTAAGGTGCTTCTTCTCACTCTTCAACCTTACCAACTTTTAATCATAAAAATAATTTTAAAAAGAAATGTATTGATAAAACAACATAGGATAATCTCTAAAGAAGGCTTCAGAGGAACACTATTTTCATCAAGGTGACAAAATCATGCTAACAAATTCTCTCATGGGATCATTCCTTTCCTTCCTTACATTTGACAATTGGGTAGAACGAATGATTTTCATGGAGAAGTTTGAACATATGATTGATCCTACAAGAAGATAGTGCAACCATTTTGCCACTCCAACCAAAGATTTAACTAAAAAAATGTTGCAATATCTTCATGGGCCACTCTCAAAATATTGCATGTTTATTGTGAAGGTTGCAATGTCTACATTTGGATGTTGAGTGTCTATCACCATGAAACTTTAGATAACTATTTTTTGATCCATGCAAAAAATCATTGACTCTGAAAAACCAAAAGAACCAATTCTAGCTCCCCATAGTAGAGGAAGCAAAGGTCGACCATTGTTATTATATGATTTGTCACCCATTCCTTGATGGGATTATTTATCCAATGCTAAAAATATCGTATTAAGTTCAAGAACAATTAGTAAAGAACTACATTTTCTTGAATGTAATCGATTGAGATTTTGAAAGACATGTTCGACAAGACTTAATTTCCTCTACAATCCAATGTATGAACACATTATCTACTAGGATTAAAAAGCTTCAATAAAACAACAATAAATAATATCTCATAAAAAACTTGACTTATCAACATATTGTCTCATTTTCCAACAATCACCTAAAACTATTAACATTTCAATTTGTCTTTTGTAAGACAACACAAAACAAGATGATGTATGAGGATAAAACTTTTCAAATTTAGAGGGGAAGCTACTTGAGATCTAAATTAAAACCTATACTAAATTTACCCCATACACCAAATTATTAAAAAGATATGGATATCAATACTAATAATGACTTCAATTTGGAGGGGTTTGTATTAAATCATAAATTATTTATCTATGTTTTTGTCTCATAATACAAGCACTAGATTGATAACAAACTAAGTTCACAAACACCACCTTCCAACTAGGTGTAAAAACGACCAAGTCAATATAAACAAGATTATGAAAGGAAAGACAACACAAGTAATATTGATTTCAAGAACTCACGAATTAAGTTATATACAACCACAACCTAGTTAAGAAAATAGTATCAATACAAATCTTGACAATGTTGTGCAATTTCATTTAATCAAGGAAATTACAAACAACTATCCAAATAACGTCCATCATAATTAAAAATTATGTGTTCAAAGAAATTAATTATTCTAGAAGTAATGTTTTAAACTAGCATACAAATATTATTTATTAATAACATATATACAAATGTCGAGAGATTTCTTTCTTGAGGCATCTATTTTTTAATCAATTACTCACATAAAAGTGCAATAGACGCTTTGAGAAGGATATCTCTACATTTTTATATATGTTATTAATAAATATGTATGCTAGTAACAATCACAACACAACATGAAAGATAAAATTATTAAGATTAAGATTAGCATTAGAATTAGGATTAGAAAGTAATATTTTAAAACTTAAAAAAAAAGGAAAAAAAAAAAAATTCAAAACAAAAACTATTCTAAACCACCAAAGAAAAAAAACCACCTAAAAATTGACATTAAGCTTTGTGTGGAAATGGAAATAGCTATTTCTATTATCGGTAACTCGATGAATGAATGTCCTCGGCGACTCCAAAACTAGCGAATCCTCTGAAACATGATGAATGCATGTAACAACTCTATTTGTTTATTTTTTCTTTAAACATGTAGATAGACCAATGATGGGTGCATAAAATCTAGACAGGCAGACCTAAACTTCTCATTTGCTTGAATTCATCATAAATTGTTGGTAAAACTACCCAGCACATGCCATTTAATTCTAACATGCTCGAATTTGGAAAGGGAGCCATTTGAATGTCTTTGCCAACTTTAAAGGCTCACGGGCGTGACTTGAAGGTCTCTACCCGACTTTCCCCTGTTGGTTGCACGAATTTCATGTAACCTTCCATTTTACCATAAGCCTGATCGTGAGTTTATTCCTTCATGCCATTTACACTAAGTCTAATCACACATATTCATTATTTATACTGTCATTCATGTCTGGTTCACATGATTTAGGGGTTTTTATTGTCATTTATCTATCTAACATGTATTTTTAAGTTCATTACCACTTATCAACTTCTTATTGCACATTTTAAAAGGTTTTTCCATTATGAGTAGCATGGTTGCACTTTGTCAGCTTCGTAACCTAGTAACACTAACAGTGTCGGACTATTTCCCTTTCAAAACCCTACATTACTAACTTTATCACGAGAATTAGGGCGTCCTTTCTCTTAAAGCTAGGTAATTTTTTCATCGCTACTAGAATAAGTGGAAAAAGCATGACTTTCAACTATCACGGAGCTACCCCCTAAAAATAATTTTAACTTTGAAGGAATGATAAACATAAATTGACCCACTCCTCAATAAGTTTGACTTCGGATAAAATGTACATGCTACTCACTTGATCATTTCCTTTTAAAAAAATCCCTGCCACTCCAAGGTTTCTAGATGTCAACATTAATAGATTTTATTTAATTTTAACATAGTACTTTGTGACAAGGCATGCGAAATAAATTGTTTGTTCTACGTACAATAAAGAGCTCATAGGTTTTCATTTGAAATCAATAATTTCAGTCCATAGGTAAGAGTTTTGGTGAACATTGAGAAATATCAAAATAGTCCCCAAGTAAAGTCATATAAATTAACTAATTCAACTATTTGACAAATAGTAAGTCATTCCATTCATCTCCTTAAGATATATTAACCTCCATTCATGCTATATCCCAACAAATTGCATTTTACTATTCTTTTGTTTTTAAATCACTACATTATCCATTTTAAATATGATACATATTACTCTTATTATTGGCCAATATAAATCACGGTAAACCCTTGTAACTTGATTATCAAATTGGTAGAAAATAAAAATTGTATAGCAAAGAAAAATAAACTACTGTTTCTATGAAAACATGTTTATGAATCACGTTAAAAAGTGAAATACCACTTCTTAAAAGTTTCCCTTCCATGAAACATTTTAATTGTATATTTGTAAGTTAAAGTTTAAGAACCACAAAAACATAGCAATATATACATTATCAAAAACATACCCATATGGCTGAAACATTAATTTCCAAACCCTTCTTTCTGAGCTAATTGCCATCTATTTGTTCAAGACAATAAAATAACTGTCAAATATGAAATAGCAGATAACAACAAAAAATATGAATTTCCAACAAGGCGACATTGATTACGTACCAAATTTATAATTACTTAAGCACTAAGGATGTTGAAGACCAACATTTGGATTTCGCTCACTTATGGGCTACCAAGGAGTATAATATGATATTATGAGATAAATTGATTCAATGTATATTAACACTTTTGTGGCTTTTCTATGGGCCACCAAGTAGTATAATACATGTCTATCCATGCTCAGTAATTCATGTATGACTTATTTAGAAAGAAAAAATCCAATATACAGGAGCACCATCATGGTAGCATAATTAAAAGGGAAATTTTTCATCATTCGTGGTTGATTGATTTTATGCTTCAAAGGACTATTGAAAACCTACTCATGCCTCATATTACATCTCTATACAAAAATTCCTTTATGCATAATTTCTTCAAGAAAAAAGTTGCAAATGACATGGAATTGCAACCCTATCCTCAAATGAATTGATAATGGTATCATTTTTCTGGCAATGGGCATAAACTGAACTACAACAACTAGTTTCAAAGTGCCAACCTTTAGCAAAATCACCTATTGAAACAAATTGTGGGAACCTACATTACTCAATATTTCATAATCCCTCTCACTCAATCAGGCATGACTATTCATGTGCTTTGCACAAAAGTGAAAATGTGTTGAGAATGTGGCATCAACAATTGATTATTTTTTTCTCTTTTTTTGGTCCTTTCTATACAAAATAGTGAGAATAAATTTACCTCGATGTTATGATTTTTCTAGAATTAGCTTTCTAAATATACAAATAGATGGAAAACCCCTTTAGTTCCAGGATATAAACACAATCCATGAGAGGTGCGAGCATGCTCCATCTTATGTCATGGTTATTGTCTGGTATTTATAGTATAATCTTCTGACAATACTGGATGGTTATCTGACTAAGGTGGAATAAAAAGCCTCTACAATGGCTTGAGAGAAACCATAAGTTTAGAAAATGAAGGCCGTAAAATTGGTTCACTACAAATAAGGACAATGAAATAAAGATGGATAATGAAGATAAAAATAGTACTTAATAGTTCTTATTCACATTCGACAACTTTTGAAGAAAATTTATTCAGAAATTTTTTTCGTAATCATTCCAGATGGACATAATTACTGAGCAAATCTAATGTGTATGTGGTAACATAGGTTACAACATGTGCTTACTTTCGCCAATATTGCTAAATAATCCTTGAAACCAGTGGACCTACTTCTTTAGGAATATCTAATCGTCAATTCTGAAAACCAATAGCACCAACTACTTGCATAGGATTCATTCCACTCCATGGAATTTGTAGTGTAGCCAATTCCCATAATATTACACCAAAACTATAAACATCACACCTGTAAACATACCATGATGGATCTTTAGAAATGTCTTAGAAAAGCCAAGCAGTGTATTTCTTGATGTGAAAGTACCAAAATGATGAGATGCTAGAACTTAAGCATTCCATGAATTAGTTAATAACTTTAAGGGTTGTTCAACATTTTACTTGGTTTAAAGACAAAAGTACAACATAAAATCACAACTTAGATAGAATAAAACTTATTTTTCATTTGAAGGTTCATTGTGAAGAACTTCAGGTGCCATCCATTCAGGTTATAACATAAAAGGAAACACAATATAATTAACTTTAAAAAATATATCAAACAAGCTAAACTATTTTATAATATTTTAACACCAGAAAGAAAATAACAAATATATTAAGTGTTAATGAGAATTTTTTCAAATCCTTCAAAGCCTTCCCATTCAACAATTATCCTGACAATCATCTCACTCATTCATTTTAGCTCACATATGCAATTTTACATTTATGAAAGTGAAGTAAAGAATATAAAATCAACTTTATCTATATCCCAAGCTCTTCATAAATATTTATATCTAGACCTCATTCTTGAAGAGATCCTATCTTAGGAAATGAACTCTTATTTTTTAGGAAATGGATTATAGATTGCACATACCATTCTAGCTATAGACTTTGATGATATAAATGTATTGTGATTCTATTGAATAAATCGGATATTGAGAGGGGGGGTGAATCAGTATCCACTAAAAATTATTGAAAAAACACCTTTAATTACCTTGCAACAAAAGACAGATAAGAGTAATAACAAAACATGAAATTCCAAAACACAAGAACACCAGAGTTTACGTGGAAAACCCAATGAGGGAAAAACCACTGTGAGGATTAACTCACAATATATAAAGTTATATCAATACTAGTAACAAAGAGGATCACTGCTAGATACAAAAATATCACTACTTACAAGGACTCACTGTCCAAATATGGAGGCTCACTGCCTATAGAAATAAGTGAATAAAAATGGCTAACCGCCAGAGTTGAACTGAGGAGTTACACCACAAGTGGAGATTCAGTTCCTTTGATGCTCTGAGTATCTTCTCGCATGACAACAGACTAATCTTCAACCATCTATTCCCACACTTTGCTCATACATGTATACATACACACTTCATCTTCTATTCACATTCTTTGCTTTCCCTTTCACTTGTTATTATATAGTTCTCTACTCTTCTCTACCTTCAAACCATCTTGTATATATACTTGATATATCTGCATTCATCATTTAGGCCGACCTAATTAGTGTTGGCTTCTTCTGTGGCATTTGTCCTTGATGTCAAAACTGCCCTGGGTTGGTGCTTTGGCATTTCACAGTTTGGCATTATGTATTTAATATGCTTTGGTTATATCTTTTAGTTCTTTCATGAAGGTTTCTTAGCATTGGTCTTCAGTGATTACATGGCATTGATAAGGCATATATAGATGAATGTAATGTTGAAATTCATTTATGAGATATGTTTGTATTCACAAGGTATTTAAAATAATATGCGTTACCTTGTGTGAAGTCTTCTAGCACACATTCTTATACGTCTTGGTTTATACACAAAGGTGAATACTTGGACTTTGGCTTAGCATTGGTCTTCACAAATACTTGTCTTTATTATTGATCGAGCCCTTCACATTTTACATATGATATTAAATTATCATCAGGCTAAATGTTTGTTTGGCAACAATTTTTAAGGTGATATTGTATAGGGCATTTTATGTTTAACATGGCGATAATATTTTATTGAATCTCACATAACCATCAGACTACACCTTATTTGTTTGGTCATTAGGTTTCATTGAATTCGACTTAAGTTATAAGTCGGTCTTGACTAAACTTGGACACTCACTTTGAATTTTATTTCACATAGTGTATTTTGGCTTACACTCAAGCCAATCATATTTTATATAGTTCATTTGAGCTTTATTGTTATCGGCTTAGGCATTGGGAGACTTGGACAGTCGATGACATATTTCACTTTGGCATTATTTATTTGCATCGGTCTATTTCATAACACTTGGATAGTTGACATGTTATTGCAATTTGTTATCTTTGCAATTGATGACTCAATTCAATGAGTCACGTGGACAATGACATATTCATGTGGACAATATAATACATGTGGGCAAGATGAGTGGCAATTGAGTGAGCCATTATTATGTCGGTGTTATATATTTCAAATGATGTTTATCATTTTTTTGTCGGATTTGAAATGATTGTAAAATTGGATAAAGTATTCGTTTGAGTGAAGGAATAGGGTAAAATGAGTTTTGTAATTATCATTTGGCTAAAGGTGAAACCCTAGCCGCCATCTAAAAATTGCAAAACTATTATTGAGTTTTTGATGGTCTCTTGTTTGAGTTAGCTGGAATGAAGGAAGGAATTTAAAGGCAATGTAGATAGCTAGAATGGTCAACAACTTGCTGATTGTGAGCTTGTGAAATCTTGACAAAGGAGGTTGAAGAGAGAATAATGTTGCTTGTCTATTGGGCAGTTATGGTTTATCTTGACAGACCTTTGTGGTTAGTTTTTGTCTTCCTCCCACCGTGAACAGGTAAAGACAATTTTTGTTTAAAGATTAATGGAATTTGTTAAAGGTATTAAAAGGAAGCTTAATATCTTGTTGGTTTACTTGAAAGAAAGCTTTGTTAGAGCTTCTAGTTTTCATTTCAATCCAAAACAAATAAGTTAGGGTTTCATTCTTTAACCCTAACCCAAGTTGATTTTTCCAGTTAGATTATAACTGCATTCAAAAGTTAGTTTCTTCTTCGAAGTATCTTTTAAAAAGATGATCATGAGGGAATTTTAGTGTGGGAACGTGAATAGAGAAAATATTGTGTGTAACTTGAAAATAAGAGAGATTATCATGTTCTCAGTTTTTTTTTTGGGTCATTAAAAAGAGAACATATGTTTTCAGTTGAATTGTATTGAAAATATTTTTGAGGGGTTTTGAGATGTTCTTGTAAAATAGAAAGAATATGTTGTCATATTCATACAACATGCTTCATTGTGCTCATTGAAAATTATTATTTTCTTCTATTGAAATTCTAGAGTTGCAAAATCTGCACTTCTAGGGTTCTGATAGGATGTTATAATTGTAATGCATTAAAAGAAGTTGGTGCTTCTTGAAATGGGTGTTCCTAAATCTGTAAAGGAGTTGGTGCTCCTATAATCTTGTAATGTTGGAGTTGGTGCTTCAAAATTTTTGGTGTTGAGTTGGTGCTCCACCATTGTAACAAAGTTGGTGCTCTTTTGAATGAATAAAAATATCAATTTACGAGTGGTTTTTTATACCCCAAGAGGGTTTTTCCACTCAGGAAAATATCGTGTTATGTGATAAAATTTGTGCATTCTATTTTTCAGTCCATGTGCTTAAATGTTTATGTTTCTCATTTCAGTCACATGTTAGTACATATACTCTGATACTTGTTTAAATGTCTAAATCTATCATAAAAGTGTTCTATCTTATGCATAAAGTTATGTGAAAATAAAGCATTGAAAAAGAATTGTTCAAGCAGTATAATATGAATAATTACAATTATGCTTTGACATGGTTAAGTAAAGTCTTTGTGATCGGTCATTCTATTGTTAAAGTTCGTTGCCCTATCCATGTTCACTCTGCAATTAAAAGGTTACATAAAATTGTTTCAAGGTCTTAGTTCAAGTTGTAAGTCAAGTGAAGTTTTTTATAATACTCTGATTCACCCCCCCTCTCAAAGTATTTCATCTTCCAACAATTGGTATCAAAGCATAGGGTCCTGCATTAGGTTTCATACCTAGGATTGATTTTGGTCTTGGAAGTCAATATATCACATGTGCAAGAAGGTTCATCTATTACAAGAGATCCTCTATTTGATGACACTGATTATGTTTTTTGGAAAATCAGAATGGAAACATATCTGATTTCTATTGATATAGATGTTTGGAATAATGTGCAAAACAAATATGATGTACCTGCATCAATACCCACTGATTCTGATGAGAAAATAAAATATGAAACAAATTGTAGAGCTAAACATGCTCTTCTGTGTGGTTTGAAAAAATAAGTGTTTGTTAAATTCATGTATTGTAAGTCAACCTTTGAAATATGGGAGAAACTTGAGAATGTGTATCAAGGGAATGACAAGGTCAAATGGTCCAAGATACTCACTCTTAAAAATCAGTTTCAAGAATTGAAAATGAAAGATGATGAAAAGATTGTAGATTACTTTCTAAGAATAGATGAAATTGTAAATGCAAGAAGAGGTTTAGATGAAATAGTTGAAGAGTTTGATGTGGTTAGGAAAGTAATCAGAACATTGCAACCTAAATTTGAAAATAAGGTTTCTACTCTTGAAGAGAAGAAACATTTTGATTAGCTTACCTTGGATAACTTACAAGGTATTCTAACTACATATGAAATGAGAATTGGTAGTACTAGATCTACATCAAAAGAAACCATCTTCAAGGCAGAAAAGAAAGAGTTATCAGATGATAGTGAATTTGATTTATCAGATTCAGAAGAAGCCCTTCTTGTCAAAAAACTCAAAAATAAATATAAGGGTAAACTGCCTTTAAATGCTTTAATTGTGGCAAGTCTGGACACTTTGCTGCTAAATGTCCTTATGGTGATCAGTCTAATGAGGATGAAAAGCTAGATAAACAGTATAAGAAAAAGGATTTTAATCCTAAAAAGATGTTTAACTTCAAAAAGAAAAAGAGTCTCTTTACCAAAGAAGACTTGGAGTTGAGACAAATGACTCGGTGATGAAGATGATGAATCTTTATTCATGGCTGAAGTCAATTCACAAAAGATTTGAAATAAAGAATCAGATAATCAGTCTATTTTAGAAGATGATAAAATAGATCTAAAAGGTGAAACTGTATTTATGGCCACAATGAATGAAATGGAACTGCAAGAAAATAGACTTGCAGAGACTTCTGCTTCTAATAAAGAATTTAATATTTTTGAGAATGAACTAAAAATTTCTCTAAGTGAAGTTGAAAATTTGAAGAAGGAATTAGTGTATCAGAAAATTCAGATTGAGCAAGATACTGAGAATCTAGTAAGTAAGATTCTAATCACTGAAAAGGAAATTATTGATTTAAGACTTCAAGTTGAAATTCTTAAGATTACAAGGTTGCAATTGGAATTCAAGGAAGAAAAGTGTTGTATCTTAGAAAATAAAATCAACAATATTATAAAGGAATTTGATAATTTTACAGATCTTTTGAATAAACAAAGGTCTTATGAAGACAAGTCAGGTCTTGGTTATATGAATGATTCAAGTGATTTTCTAGATGTAAATGTAAAAGCTAAATATGGCAGATCTAGACAAGATTCCTACAAGAAGAAAAATAATAGTCTTTCTAAGATAACTATGCAAAAAAAAGTTAAGTTGGTTTGGATGCCTAAAAGGAGCAATGTAGAACCAAAAGGTATCTTTAGTCAAACTGAATTACATGTTAAAGTTGAAAATACATGGATCTTAGATAGTGGTTATTCTCATCATATGACAGGGGACACAAGTATTTTTATTGAACTTGAATTTGGTGATTTTGGTTTAGTATGGTTTGGTAATGATGATTACATACAACTTATGACAAAAGTCAAAATGGTTTTTGGTAATAAAATTTTCTTGCCAGATGTTTATTATGCAGTAGGTTTAAAACACAATTTGTTAAGTGTGACACAAATATGTAATCATGATTTATTTATTCTTTTTTATGATTGTGGGTGTCAGATTAAAAGGAAATCATGAGAAATAGTTATTGCTGGTTCAAGGACACAAGGAAATATCTATGAAGTGACTAGTGTGAAAGTGCTTAATCAGTTAAGGAGGAGTATCTATGATCTTCCTCTTATTTCTTTTCACTAATCAATCTTTGTGATTGTAGGGTGTGCTATAAAGTTTTATCTTATATCCTTGGAATTATAAACTGCAATCAAATCTTTGCAGTTTAGTTGGTGTTTTGGAATAGTTTGCAATTTTTATTACATGAAGGATTGTGTGTTAACATTGTCTTGATTATGGCAACGAGTTGTAGAAATTTTTTTCTTGGAATGCATTCTACAGTTACAGGATCAATAATGCTATGTCCATCTTTCAAAGATTTGTGATCTGGTAAGAAAATTTTAATGGAAAGACTATGGAGTCAGGTTATGGTTTTTTTGAAACAATGAATCTTGAACATTATAATGATGTGCTTAAGGCTTTATAGTGGTGTTGTTTTTGCCATAATTTTTGGTTATATGAAAATAGTATAGTCTTGTAGAACTTTCAATGTTACTTGTAGTATATGCTACTGGCTGGTGATAATGGTCGTTTCTTGTAACTTCTTTGATGTTATTATCAAAAGATGAGAAGGGATCAGTTGTTAGGTATGGTATTAATGATGATCTATGGAAGGTTACTTGAACATTATTGTGGTTTTGACCAAATTTTACTTGCAGGGGAGCAAGTAATATCTCTGTGACAAAGGGCAAGATGAAACATTGATATTGGTTAATGGTGCTTTGTTTTCTAATATTGATACACATGGACAGTTGATCTTGGTTTGAGTTTTTGGTTATGGATATTTGAAAGGTTGCTTGGATAGTGGCAGTATAGTGGAAGAGTTTTTTTGGTCTATCAATGATAGTGCATATTATGAATCTCTCTCAGAGCTTTTCATGCTTAATCTTACCCCTACTGATGTTATTGGTATTATTGGGTAGGTTATGTGCATGGCTTAGTGACCTTTTAGTGCTGTGGTTTAGGAGGAGTTTGTTGATTTGATGTGTTTGTGATATTTGTCTTTGATGACAAAACTGGTTCTTATAATGGTGTTCTTTGATTGACATGGTTTGATATGTAGATGCTCAATTTGCTCATTGCTTTGATTATGTTGGATTGAGAGTGTTGATAAGGCATTGCATAAGTTATTTAGATGGTGTTCATTATGATAGGGAATTCATTAGCTTCACTTATATGACATTATCACCATGACATGTTCAGGTATATTGTTTCAGTTGATATTTATCAGGTTGATCATTATCAATTTGAGTTTGGCTTCATTGTTACTGCTTTTTAATAAGAAAGGAGATATTTTTTAGTTTGTGGTATATTCAGCTTGATTTCTTGTAAGTTATCCTCTCATGAATTCAGGGGGAGATTTCTAGCTCTCTTAGCATCTTGTTACTACTTGATCTAGTCTATTTTGCTGCATTCTTGCTCTATCTGCAACTGGGTATTGGTTGGTTGTTGTATTTAATGACCTATTACAGGTTTCTTCCTTTGTCCTTTTGATAAAAAGGGGGAGAAAATGATGGTTCAGTGGTTTAGGTGGCTAAGTTTTTTCCATCAAGGACAAAGGGGGAGTTTGTTAGCTTCTTTTGTGGCATCTATCCTTGATGTCAAAACTGCCTTGGGTTAGTGCCTTGGCATTTCATAGTTTGACATTATGCATTTAATATGATTTGGTTATATATTTTAGTTCTTTCACGAAGGTTGCTTAGCATTGGTCTTCAGTGATTACATGGCATTGATAAGGCATATATAGATGAAGGTAATTTTGACATTCATTTATGAGATCTATTTGTATTCACAAGGTATTTAAAACAATGTGCGTCACCTTGTGTGAAGTATTCTAGCACACATTCTTATATGTCTTGGTTGATACACAAAGGTGAATACTTGGACTTTGGCTTAGCATTGGTATTCACAAATACTTGTCTTTATATTGATTGAGACCTTCACATTTTGCATATGATATTAAATTATCATCGAGCTAAATGTTTGTTTAGCAAAAATATTTAAGGTAATACTGTATCGAGCTTTCTATGTTTAACATGGAAATGATATTGTATTGAATCTCACATAATCATCAGACTACACATTATTTATTTGTTCATTAGGTTTCATTGAATTCAACTTAAGTTATAAGTCGGTCTTGACTAAACTTGGACAATCACTTTGCATTTTATTTCACATAGTGTATTTTGGCTTACACTCAAGCTGATCATATTTTATATAGTTCATTTGAACTTTATTGTTATCAGTTTAGGCACAGGGAGACTTGGACAATCGATGAAATATTTCACTTTGGCATTATTTATTTGCATCGGTCTATTTCATAACACTTGGGCAGTCGATAGGTTATTGCAATTGATGACTCAATTCAATGAGTCACGTGGACAGTGACATATTCACGTGGACAATATAATACATGTGGGCAAGATGAGTGGCAATTGAGTGAGCCATTATTATGTCGGTGTTATATATTTCAAATGATGTTTATCATTTTTTTGTCGGATTTGAAATGATTGTAAAATTGGATAAAGTATTCGTTTGAGTGAAGGAATAGGGTAAAATGAGTTTTGTAATTATCATTTGGCTAAAGGTGAAACCCTAGCCGCCATCTAAAAATTGCAAAACTAGTATTGAGTTTTTGATGGTCTCTTGTTTGAATTAGCTGGAATGAAGGAAGGAATTTAAAGGCAATGTAGATAGCTAGAATGGTCAACAACTTGCTGATTGTGAGCTTGTGAAATCTTGACAAAGGAGGTTGAAGAGAGAATAATGTTGCTTGTCTATTGGGCAGTTATGGTTTATCTTGACAGACCTTTGTGGTTAGTTTTTGTCTTCCTCCCACCATGAATAGGTAAAGACAATTTTTGTTTAAAGATTAATGGAATTTGTTAAAGGTATTAAAAGGAAGCTTAATCTCTTGTTGGTTTACTTGAAAGAAAGCTTTGTTAGAGCTTCTAGTTTTCATTTCACTCCAAAACAAATCAGTCAGGGTTTCATTCTTTAACCCTAACCCAAGTTGATTTTTCCAGTTAGATTATAACTGCATTCAAAAGTTAGTTTCTTCTTCGAAGTATCTTTTAAAAAGATGATCATGAGGGATTTTTAGTGTGGGAACTTGAATAGAGAAAAGATTGTGTGTAACTTGAAAAGAAGAGAAATTATCATGTTCTCATTTTTTTTTCTGGGTCATTAAAAAGAGAACATATATTTTCAGTTGAATTGTATTAAAAATATTTTTGAGGGGTTTTGAGATGTTCTTGTAAAATAGAAAGAAGATGTTGTGATATTCATACAACATGCTTCATTGTGCTCTTTGAAAATCATTATTGTCTTCTATTGAAATTCTAGAGTTGCAAAATCTGCACTTCTAGGGTTCTGATAGGTTGTTATAATTGTAATGCATTAAAAGAAGTTGGTTCTTCTTGAAATGGGTGTTCGTAAATCTGTAAAGGAGTTGGTGCTCTTTTTAATGAATTAAAAGATCAATTTACGAGTGGTTTTTATACCCCAAGAGGGTTTTTCCACTCAGGAAAATATCATGTTATGCGATGAAATTTGTGCATTCTATTTTTTAGTCCATGTGCTTAAATTTTTATGTTTCTCATTTTAGTCACATGTCAGTACAAATACTCTGATACTTTTTTAAATTTCTAAATCTGTCATAAAATTGTTCTATCTTATGCATAAATTTATGTGAAAATAAAGCATTGAAAAAGAATTGTTCAAGTAGTATAATATGAACAATTACAATTATGCTTTGACATGGTTAAGTAAAGTATTTGTGATCAGTCATTCTCTTGTTAAAGTTTGTTGTCCTGTCCATGTTCACTCTGCAATTAAAAGGTTACATAAAATTGTTTCAAGGTCTTAGTTCAAGTTGTAAGTCAAGTGAATTTTTTTATAATACTCTGATTCACCCCCCCTCTCAGTCTATTTCATCTTCCAACAATTAGATGCAATTCATAGTTTAAAAATGATAACTTGTCAGATTCATATAAAGCTTCTTGAAAGTAATTCACCTGTGTCATACAGCATCATGTCGGCTGGGACCAAGACTAGGTCTCACTTATAATCCGTAATTCATTTTGGGCTAAAACCTGAATATTAGGTTGGCCATGACTAACTTAGTACCAAAATGTAATCACAAACACATCGCCCAAACACATGAACATCTAGGAATACATACATACACGCTTCCAACCATTATAGGCCTTTTCTCAAAACCTCAGATCATATTGATTACCGATGGGAATATGTGGACCAAAATACTAGAGATACTAGATCAAATACCAGATGAGATAAGAATGATCTACACATCGGTACAAGGTACCAGACCAAAATGGTGACATCATTGACAATAGATGACATACTTCCAACAATCTCCCCATTGGCATTGATGGCAACATTTGTAAAAAGTATGATTCAAAATTCCCTTCACTCTTTCCAAATAAATTCTCTTCCAAAAACTCCCTCTTTCCAAAACTCTCCCTCTTTGACATCAATGGAAAAGGGTGCCACAACAATGTAAACATGGTGACATCGAATATTCAAAAAGTCCTAATTCATTCAAAATTTCAAAACTTTCAAGTAACCAATCCTTCAATCCAGAATGATACTTTTCACCTGAAATACCTTTTTTTACCTTTATTTGATAACAAGATGTAATTTATTCCATTCAAGTATCGTAGAGTCCATTCTTGTACACATACTGTCCAATACAACCAACAATGTGAAGGAGGATGACCAATATGTGGATGAACATTGTTTTTCATAGTCTTTTGCATCAGAGAGTATTTCAGAAAGATGGTCCAACCGAACCTCAATAATTTCCTTGAGAAGCCAAAAGGTCTTTACTACATCATCCCTTCTTCTCTGCACAATGATCATTTCTGCTTGAATCTCACCAACTCTCAGCCTTTGATTTCCTTCTTTGTCTTCAAGAATATCAAACTTCTTTCCAATGTTGTTCACTTTGGATTTTATTTCTTCAATTTTGCTTCAGAAATTATCTACTGCAACAGGCCTTTGGAGACAATACTTGTATATGTCTGACATTTCTTGTATGCACTTCTTTGTCTCTATGATTAGTTCAGATAATCTCTATTTTTCTTTAGAACATCTCTTTTCAACTAGAGCTTCCAACTTACGTCCTCTCAAACCTTCAAGCAGAATTCTCTCTTCAACTATTTCAACTAAATTTTTAGGTAAAGAATAAGAAACAATGGAAACATCAATATGTTTACAAAGTAGATATTCAACTAAACCATCATCAATTTTAATCCTGTCAATAGGTGAGGTTGTACTCCACACATCACCAATTTTCTTCATTTTCCCTTTTATTAACATGGTTCGGATGTCATCTGGATCGAAAGATTTTGTTCCGGCTAGAGATTCTTCTTCTTCTTTCTTCTCTTCAGGGATAACAATGACATTTTCAGAGAGAGCTTTTCTTTTCTTCGATTCTAGAGGGGAATCACTAGTGACTACTTCAAATTATTTTGTCCCAAAGGAAGAACCTTCCTCAAATTGACTCACCATAACCTCACCGAAGCTCATTACATTATGCAAGGATAATAATTTT
Source organism: Sequoiadendron giganteum (assembly GCA_007115665.2). Lineage (NCBI taxonomy): Eukaryota > Viridiplantae > Streptophyta > Pinopsida > Cupressales > Cupressaceae > Sequoiadendron > Sequoiadendron giganteum. The sequence continues at coordinate 388,151,062 of CM021108.1, read as the reverse complement.
TTTTTACACGTGCTTACTTTATCCTCTAAACTTTCTAAGTGCCTGTATATCTTTCTTGCAACGGGAATCCCAGATTCCCACTCAACATCTTTCTTTCTTGGTAGTGATTTTAGAAAATAAAGTACCAAACATGTAAGCAAGGACCCAAAATGGAACGAGTATCCTTCTCCCAGTGACATTCATATGTTCTTAGTGAGATTTTCAAGAATTAGCTTACACAAATCAAACTGCTTGTTTTCTTTCACCATTTTATGCACCAAATATATTTCAATGGCTGAAGTAGGGATTTCTCGATTTCTAAAATAAATTTTATAAGAAATTTCATATGTAACATACCTGACTAAGGAATCATCAATAGTGTTGATCAATAGTGCTCGAGGATCTTTGTCAACTCCCATCATTTCCTCCACTTGTATTTTATAGTTTTCCATCTAGGAAGTTCTCCGACACTGCACAGTCTGGTAACTGCTTCGATTGCTTCCTTCAAAATGGAATAGGATTTATCCAATACAATGCTGCCATCCTTGAATTTTCTCAGGAGGTACAAGATAAACTCTTTTTCAGAAAACCAAGGGAATTCTCCCCATACATCCAAACCTAGGGTTTGTACGTTTCGTAAATCACCTGGTTCCAACCCTAATTCCAACTTCTTTATTTTTTGATGATCAAATTCATCCATCTCGACTCCTTTGAACTTCAGAGGGATATTGCCACTCGATCCTCTTTTAGATATTTCCATTATAGCTCTCAAAATTCAACAAGAAAATTCTTCTATTACCTTCTTTTGGAACTGCAAGATAGGGAAACTTCCATCACCTATTTTCGAATATCCACAATGATTTCTTCAAAAGTCTTCAAATCACTTCAAAAATACTCCAAGTTGCTCTACAAATCCTTTGAATGCATTTGATGATCAAAAATTATTTGTGAAATTTCCTTTATACTTCATCATTTCGCTCTAACTCACATTTATTGCAAAAAGCTGAAAAACTTCTCTTCCACTCAGTACATAAAAATAGATAATTAGCGTTGGATTTTAGTGTATTTAAACCATTAATTAGAGTCATCTCACGATGCGAAATTTGGCGCAAAAGCATTTTTTTCGTTTCTTCACCAGATTTAGGACCATCTTTAACTTCTCGTTAAGCACCAGATTTAAAGCTGAAAAATTTGGTACTGGTTATACCATCCTTTTAACGTCGGATTTAACACCAAAAATTTAGTGCCAGTTATGCCGTCCTCTTTAGTGCCAGCAATAGTGTTGGATTTAACACCAAAAATTTAGTGCCGGCTATGCCGTCCTCTTTAGCACTGAAAATAGCACCAGAAAATGGTGCTGAAAATAGTGCCTATATTGGCGCCAAAATTGGCTTTCGGTTTTGCTTCCATGTCTGCTCCTATTTTTGCTTCTAGTTTTGCTCCTAGTTTTGCTCCCAGTTTTTCTTCCGGTTGTGCTTCCTGTTTTTCTTCCACTTTTGCTTCTAGTTTTGCTTCTAGTTTTTCTTCTAGGTTTGCTTCCAATATTGCTTCCAGTATTTCTTCCAATTCTACTTCCAATTTTTCTTCTAGTTTTGCTTCCGGGTTTGCTTCCACTTGTGCTTCCAATTTTGCTTCTAGTTTGGCTTCCAAGCTTGCTTCCAATTTTGCTTCCAGTATTTCTTCCAATTTTGCTTCTGGTTTTGCTTCCGATTTTTCTTCTGGTTTTGCTTTCGGTTTTGCTTTCAGTTTTGATTCCAATTTTGCTTCCAGTTTTGCTTCCAATTTTTCTTCCAGTTTTGTTTCCAGTTTTGCTTCTAGTTTTGCTTTGAATTTTGCTTCCAGTTTAGCTTCCAGGTTTGCTTCCAATTTTTATTCCGATTTTGCTTCTGATTTTTCTTCCAAATTTGTTTCCAGTTTTGCTTCCTGCGTCCCTTCCAGTTTTGCTTCCAATTTTTCTTCCAAGATTTCTTCTGCTTTGCTTCTAGTTTGGCTTCCATTGTTGCTTCCTTTTTTTCTTCTAAAAATGCTTCTTGTTTTGCTTTCATTTATTAATTTAATATGTTTTAATTTAATTTAATTAGTTAAATATATGATGCCTCTTAAATAACTCATATGATTATAGATTAAGTAATTTAATTATTTAGCTCATATGATTAAATAACAAGATAATTACGTATAAAAAAACAAGATAATTATTTAATTTTTTTTTCTAGTTAAATCAGTGCTAAGGGGGAGTACGTTGTATTTCTTCACAAAATATTTTACATGAGTTCTTGACCAAAATTTACTTGCAGGCCTTTGAAAAAATGGCCATGTGTTTCAGAAACCTTTACCCTACCTACCTATGCTGATACATTTTTAGTTACAAAATGGCCTGGTTCTAGACTCAGGCAATGCCAACCGGGACTGAATCCTATCCGCTACTGCTTTCCCTTGTTTCTACTATATCATATGTATACCAAAATATAAATTTTACCAGGCTGGTAATTTTTCAATCTTCATCATCATCTGTCTTTGTCCGCTTCCTATAGGCAATGTAGTCCGCAATCACTGGGCAGTCAACACCACAATTCTGGTGGGGCAGACCTTTGACTTTTTCCCCTGGGTCCTTGCCATCGTCCTTGCACCACTCTTCTCCTAAACCAAAGTCCCAGTCGTCATCGTCGTCCCCTACCACAATCTTGTCCGCTAGCCCTTCATCCTCAAAATATTGGATTACCTAGCCTCTTGGATGATTTGTCACCAGATTGGCTGCTTTGAGCAGGAAGAATACGTTTTGGTCACACTCATCCCACAACTTCTCAAAACCCTTTGGGTCGATGGTTTGAATAAGAGGGAATTTCTTGACATCCCTACCATGCATCCAGAGCATGTAGTAGTTCTGGGGCATTAGTATTTGTTTATTCTCATCTACATTATTGAGGGCTGCATCGATATCCCCCAACCAAGCATGGATAAAGACCATCTGTGTGAGCTTCTTCCCCATCTCTTTCGACACACCCATATGCAGTAACACTGCTAGGAACATGGCCGAGATTTCTAAGTTCAACCTAAATCTATGATAGGCCCTCATGAATTCTGGCCCCAGAATTTTCTTGGTCACCCAAAGAATCAGTGGGTGAGATGACACTAGCAAAGCTTGTAGTCTTTTGTCTATGATCTCACCTTTGAAGGATTGCTATTGCTTCTCAATGTTCAAGAATAATGGAGTCTCCATTATTCTTTCTGCTATGGCTTCCCACACCTTTCCATTGCTCAAACTTGCGATAGTTCCTCCACCTTCGGCTCCGCCACCTAATTTTTCTCACATCTGATTCTGGAATTCTCCTTTGCATTTGTTGGAAATAACACTAGCCGATGCCTTTTATAGACGGTGACCTAATTACTTCATTTTTATGTGTTTTTTGTCTTTGAGGTGTGTTTACTGGAAGTAACAAGAAAATTATTATAACAAGTGAGTGAAATATCTATAATTTAATTGAATTTGACAACATCCATCTTGAGCAGTAAATTAAAATCATCATACGTAATAAATATCCATCCAAAATTAATCATCGATCACTTTTAATATATATAAATTGACAAGTCAATACTGATAAGATCATCATCATGTATAACTAAAACAAGTGCAAGTCAAATATGCTAGTAGATCAATAACATGTCAAAATGATACATGTCCAACAACTGACATAATTCAAAATGATACATGTACAAATGATATATATAAAAATGATAAATTATGTAACTCAAATTGATACAAGTCAAGATGATACATGTCCAAATGATATAAGTGAAAATGATAAATGTCAATATGATACAACTCAATAATATGGTACTGTAGGCCATGAAAATGATACATATGATAGTAACCACAAAAAGAGGCATCATAACAATATATCAACAATGATCCATGATACAATGTATATGATCATGAATGTCACTGGGTACTACCAGCAACTACCTCATCATCATCACCACTATCATGATCATGATCATAATAACGATATACCAACAATGATACATGATGCAACCTATATGATCATGAATGTTGTTGGGTACTAGAAGCAACTTCCCTATCATGATCACCATCACCATCATGATCATCATGATCATCGTCATCGTCATCATCATTGTCATTGGCCTCAGTGTCTTCCGTATCTGCGTCATCATCATCCTTTGCCATGTGACATGTATTGGTAGAACCAATAATTTTTGGATCCATATCATGATGAGGATCATCTTGATCTTTTGGAAGACTTGTGTTTTGCAAAAAAAAACATTTAAAATGAAAAGTTATTATTTATTTCGTGCAATAATTTATTTTTCTGTTATATATCTAATATTGAAACATATGAGATGAAACCATAATCAAATTACATCATATAAAAAGTGCACATACCAGAATAAAATTTCAAAAAAGTTAAAGCTAATATGTGATTCCAATGATGTAAAACATGCAACAATTGTAATAAACGTTAGTAAAGATCATAAAAAAAATTGTTATACAATTTAACTAACTATCAACTGTAAATTCTATTACATAACCTTAAGTGCCAACCCTCTACAAAAGAATGAGGAGACTGCAAGATGATTGGCTATAGGGGGCATTGGTACAAGAGATAGACATAGCTCTTCCAAGCCATCCACCGAGATGGTTTCATACACAAATGTGGAAGATATCCCCATTTCTAGAGAGCTCATGATTTGGGTTGGTACGAAAAATGATGCTGTTCTGGTACCCATATATGGCATCATGGTTCCATTTCATGTAGCCACCATCAAGAGTGTTAGAAGCCAAGAAGATGGAGGGAATTCTTATATAAGGATAATTTTCAATGTTCCAGATACCGACTTTAATGCCAACTACATTCCAACATTAAAATTCCCTAGCAGCATTTATGTTAAGGAAATTTCCTTTATATCCAAGGACTCAAGGCACATCAACCATGTGGTACAAATTATTAAATCCCATAGACGATCTATAGCAATGAAAGAGTCTGAAAAAGTAGAGAGAGCTACACTGGTGACTTAAGAGAAACTTCAGCTTTCAAAAACAAAGGCAATTAGGCTACCAGACTTGTGGATCAGACCAACATTTGGTGGAAGAGGAAGAAAGATGACTGGAACTCTGGAAGGCCAACATAATGGATTTCGGTATTCAACCATGAGAGTAGAAGAGAGAGTTGATATCATGTATGAAAAAATTAAGCATGCATTCTTCCAGCTAGTAGAGAAGGAGATGATTACTTTGCTTCATTTTCATTTGCATAGCCATATCATGGCGTGGGAACCAACAAGACCAAGGATGCCCAATTTTATGTGGAGGTAATGGATGCGGTTCAAAATTTAGGAGGGGAAAGAAGGTCAATGTATGATCTTGATGAAATTGAGGAAGAACAAACAAGAGAGGGACAAGAAAAATAAAATCAATACAGAGTTTCAAGGATTTGTCAAGCGAGTAAGATAGCTATGGGAGCAACCTCATCTAAAATATTTTGAACTAGAGTTTGATATACCATTTAGAGAGTTTGGTTTTCATGGAAGAGGAAGAAAGATTATTACTTTGCTTCATTTTCATCTGCATAACCATATCATGGCGTGGGAACCAAGAAGACCAAGGATGTCCAATTTTATGTGGAGGTAATGGATGTGGTCCAAAATTTAGGAGGGGCAAGAAGGTCAATGTATGATCCTAATGAAATTGAGGAAGAACAAAAAGAGAGGGATAAGAAAAATAAAATCGAGGCAGATTTTCAAGGATTTGTCAAGCGAGTAAGAGAAATGGTTGAACTCCATTGATGCCATTCCTCAATCTTTGCTTGATGGCATCAAGGAATGGTTTAAATCCATGGATATAAAGTATTATGAAAGAAGAATGAACTTGAACTGGCGGCCAATTTTGAAGACTATTCTTAATGATCCAGATAAATTTATTGAAGATGGTGGTTGGGAATTTTTGAATATGGAAGCTAGTGATTTTGATTTTGATAATTTAGAAGAGTCAGATCAAGGATATGAACCCTCTGATGTAGAAGAGGAATCAAAATAATATTTCATGTAGCCACCATAAAGAGTGTTAGAAGCCAACAAGATGGAGGGAATTCTTATATAAGGATAATTATTAATTTTCAATGTTCTAGGTACCGGCTTTAATGCCAACTACATGCCAACATTGAAATTCCCTAGCAGTATTTATGTTAAGGAAATTTCCTTTAGATCCAAGGATTCAAAGCAAATCAACCATTTGGTACAAATGATTAAATCCCACAGATGATCTATAGCAATGAAAGAATATGAAAAGGCAGAGAGAACTACACTTGTGACTTAGGAGAAACTTCAGCTTTCAAAAACAAAGGCAATTAGGCTAGTAGACTTGTGGATCAGGCCAACATTTGGTGGAAGAGGAAGAAAGATGATGGAACTCTAGAGGGCCACCATAATGGATTTAGGTATTCAACCATGAGAGAAGAAGATAAAGCTGATATCATGTATCAAAACATTAGGCATGCATTCTTTCAGCCAGCGAAGAAGGAGATGATTACTTTGCTTCACGTTCATTTGCATAACCATATCATGGCATGGGAATCAAGAAGACCAAGGATGTACAGTTTTATGTGGAGGTAATGGATGTGGTCCAAACCTTAGGAGGGGCAAGAAGGTCAATGTATGATCCTAATGAAATTGAGGAAGAACAGGAAGAGAGGGACAAGAAAAATCAAATCAATGCAGAGTTTCAAGGTGTTGGGACTGGAAAAATCTGCCATTTTCCACTAGTCTCTACCTCACCTACCTTCCATATACCACATAAATACACTACAGTTTAATTTTATGATCAATACAAATTGTAGAATTTTTTTTGACCAGATCCATATTATAGCCTCCATTGCATCCATAAAATAGAAATCCTGTAGTCATTCCCCCATTCCTAGAAAAATTCAGTACCATTGGCCTAACAATGCTCCATCAGCAGAACCTCCATCATAGCCCTACCGATGGCCCAATGAAAATATCTCACAACCTAGTATCAGAGTAACAATACCCTATCAGGCTGACTCCTAAGGTTCTCTCCCCAATATACTGATAGAGTCAACAAAAGTAAAAACTTCGTTGTAAAAGATAAACATCGGTGGAACAAATTATGGCATTCCACCGATGGGCCGATATAACCATGAATAGTTCTTCAAGAAATTTTGTACTTTGATTATACTATTTTTAACCAACCTTTTCATGTATATAATCATAGCATGTTCATGTATGTTAATATAAGGCAACTACAAAGGTAGTTCAAAGAGATGGCCCTGAAATTTTTCCTCATCTTACAAAGTCTGCAGGAATAGGAACAGGGATTGAATTTCGAGAGTTTGGTTTAAGTTTGAATTCAAGAAATGCAAAAATTGTGAAGACTGGAATGGATTGTAATGTATCACTTGGGTTTCATAATTTGCAGTTGTAGATTGGTAACCCCAAAACATAGAATTATTCATTGCTCCTTGCTAACACTATGGTTGCATAACCATATAATGGCGTGGGAACCAAGAAGACCAAGGATGTCTAGTTTTATGTGGAGGTAATGGATGTGGTCCAAACTTTAGGAGGGGAAAGAAGTTAAATGTATGATCCTAATGAAATTGAGGAAGAACAACAAGAGAGGGATAGGAAAAATAAAATCAATGCATATTTTCAAGGATTTGTCAAGCGAGTAAGAGAGCTATGGGAGAAGCCTCATCTAAAAGATTTTAAAGTAGAGTTTGATATGCCATTTAGAGAGCTTGGTTTTCATGGAAGAGGAAGAAAGATGATTAATTTGCTTCATTTTCATTTGCATAACCATATCATGGTGTGGGAACCAAGAAAACCAAGGATGTCTAGTTTTATGTGGAGGTAATCGATGTTGTCCAAACATTAGGAGGGGCAAGAAGGTCTATGTATGATCCTAATGAAATTGAGGAAGAACAACAAGAGAGGGATAGGAAAAATAAAATCAATGCATATTTTCAAGGATTTGTCAAGTGAGTAAGAGAGCTATGGGAGCAACCTCATCTAAAATATTTTGAACTAGAGTTTGATATACCATTTAGAGAGATTGGTTTTCGTGGAAGAGGAAGAAAGATGATTACTTTGCTTCATTTTCATTTGCATAACCATATCATGGCATGGGAACCAAGAAGACCAAGGATGTCCAGTTTTATGTGGAGGTAATGGATGTGGTCCAAACATTAGGAGGGGCTAGAAGGTCTATGTATGATCCTGATGAAATTGAGGAAGAACAACAAGAGAGGGACAAGGAAAAAAAAATCAATGCAGATTTTCAAGGATTTGTCAAGCGAGTAATAGAGCTATGGGAGCAGCCTCATCTAAAAGATTTTGAACTAGAGTTTGATATACCATTTAGAGAGCTTGGTTTTCATGGAAGAGGAAGAAAGATGATTACTTTGCTTCATTTTCATTTGCATAACGGGAACCAAGAAGACCAAGGATGTCTAATTTTATGTGGAGGTAATGGATGTGGTCCAAACTTTAGGAGGGGCAAGAAGGTCAATGTATGATCCTGATGAAATTGAGGAAGAAAAAAAAGAGAGGGACAAGAAAAATAAAATCAATGCAGACTTTCAAGGATTTGTCAAGTGAGTAAGAGAGATATGGGAGAAACCTCATCTAAAAGATTTTGAACTAGAGTTTGATATACCATTTAGAGAGATTGTTTTTCATGGAAGAGGAAGAAAGATGATTACTTTGCTTCATTTTCATTTGCATAACCATATCATGGCATGGAAAGCAAGAAGACCAAGGATGTCCAGTTTTATGTGGAGGTAATGGATGTGGTCCAAACTTTAGGAGGGGCAAGAAGGTCAATGTATGATCCTGGTGAAATTGAGGAAGAAAAACAAGAGAGGCACAGGAAAAATAAAATCAAGGTAGATTTTCAAGGATTTGTCAAGCGAGTAAGAGAGCTATGGGAGCAACCTCATCTAAAATATTTTAAACTAGTGTTTGATATACCATTTAGAGAGCTTGGTTTTCGTGGAAGAGGAAGAAAGATGATTACTTTGATTCATTTTCATTTGCATAACCATATCATGGCATGGGAACCAAGAAGACCAAGGATGTCCAGTTTTATGTGGAGGTAATGGATGTGGTCCAAACTTTAGGAGGGGCAAGAAGGTCAATGTATGATCCTAATGAAATTGAGGAAGAACAACAAGAGAGGGACAAGAAAAATAAAATCAATGCAAAGTTTCAAGGATTTGTCAAGCGAGTAAGAGAGCTATGGGAGTAGCCTCATCTAAAATATTTTGAACTAGAGTTTGATATACCATTTAGAGAGCCTAGTTTTCATGGAAGAGGAAGAAAGATGATTACTTTGCTTCATTTTCATTTACATAACCATATCATGGCATGGGAACCAAGAAAACCAAGGATTTCTAGTTTTATGTGGAGGTAATGGATGTGGTCCAAACTTTAGGAGGGACAAGAAGGTCAATATATGATGCTGATGAAATTGAGGAAGAACAACAAGAGAGGGACAAGAAAAATAAAAATGCAAGGTTTCAAGGATTTGTCAAGTGAGTAAGAGAGCTATGGGAGTAGCCTCATCTAAAAGATTTTAAACTAGAGTTTGATATACCATTTAGAGAGCTTGTTTTTCTTAGAAGAGGAAGAAAGATGATTAATTTGCTTCATTTTCATTTGCATAACCATATCATGGTGTGGGAACCAAGAAGACCAAGGATGTCCAGTTTTATGTGGAGGTAATGGATGTGGTCCAAACATTAGGAGGGGCAAGAAGGGGTTATAGGAAATAATAACCCGACCAAAATAATCCTGGATAGAATAACCCAAGGAAAAAATAACCCAGGGTCATAATAACCCAAGCCAAAATAACCCGTGGTCAGAATAACCCATGTACAAAATATCCCCGTAAGAATATAGAGAAAGGAAAACAAAATTAAAGGTTTTTTAAAGCTATTTTAGGGGTGTATAATGGATATATGGGCACATGAAGAGATAGTAGTGCAAATTGGAGCAAAAAATTGGCATAAGAATTGGAAAAATATCTAAATTCTAATGTTTTAATTGATTTTATGTCATTTCTAGTTTACTAGCTTGATCTAAAATGACTACGGGTTATTCTGTCCATGGGTTATTTTAACCATGGGTTATTCTATCCATGGGTTATTTTGTCCCTGGATTATTATGACAGGGTTATTGTGTCCAGGGTTATTTTGGTCAGGTTATTATGTCCGGATACCACAAGAAGGTCAATGTATGATCTTGATGAAATTGAGGAAGAACAATAAGAGAGGGACATGCAAAATAAAATCGATGCAGATTTTTAAGGATTTGTCAAGCGAGTAAGAGAAATAACTGAACTCCATTGGCTCCATTCCTCAATCTTCGCTTGATGGAATAAAGGAATGGCTGAACTCCATGGATATAAAGTATTATGAAAGCATAATGAACTTGAACTGGCGATCAATTTTGAAGACTATTACTAATGATCCAAACAAATTTATGGAAGATGGTGGTTGGGAATTTTTGAATATGGAAGCTAGTGATTCTGATTCTGATAATTCAGAAGAGTTAGATCAAGGATATGAACCCTCTGATGTAGAAGAGGAATCATAATCACATGAGGAAGGTTCAGAAGATGAATCTCTTGTGGAGTTAGATGAGGATGATGATGAAGAAGATTTTCAAGGGGAGGAAGGTAAAACATGGGATGAATTAGAAGTCGGAGCCAAAAATGCAAATAAGGAAAAAGGAGATGAGTCTGACAGTGAAGAGGAAAGGCGTCGATGAAAGGTAAAAGCTACAGGGATGTCTAGGGCACCTGATATTAGAGATTCAAGAGGAATGCCTGCCAAGAGGCATAAAGTCAGATGAATTGAGTTCATATACATCCTTGTACTATTTATTCATGCACATAAATGGTTCAGTTGTTTATGCAAATGATGCATATATGTTAACTTGATTAGTGTTGTTAGTTCAGTAGTTTGACTTCTATGACAACCAGCCATTAGGCCATTCTGTGCTGGAGCACATTTGCGTTTTTAGTTAGCTTTTTTGGATAGATCTAGTTGGTGTTAAGGAAATTCCATTTATCTTTTTACTGTTAAGAAATCTAGTATTACACGCTTCTCTATGTTGATTAGATTAGGTTGCAGGTCTTTTACTGCTGATTTCTTTGATTATGGAGTTTTTAAAACTTGGAAGACAGGAATTTACTACCTTTTTTAAAATTAGATGGACAAATTAAGTGGCTGGTTAGCTACACCAAGTGATGTAGACTACAAGGATGTATTAGATCTTTAGGATTCCTACCAAGATGCATCAAAAAATTCTTACATGTTAAAAGAACGGCAACATCGTGAGGAAGGATGACAAAGATTCATGTGGATCACTTAGTAGAATGGAAACATGAATTCAAGGAAGCACTCCTTGAGATACCATGTTTGAGAGAAAAGAAGATAAATCAAATCAACATTGGACTAAGTTTCTCAAATGATACAACTCATAACTTAAATGATGACAATTAAGAGATATTAAAAGACAATGGCCATTAATTAAAAGATGCGATGAAAATAAGGCATGAACGTCACCCACTACCCTTTAAGGCAAACAATATCTTTTTCCTCAACATGAAATAATGGGACAATTGAGTGGGATCTAGGGCCAATAGAGAAGCACTTTAGAACTCATCCTATGCATCAATAAACAACTCAACACAATAAATACAAGTTGACATATTAACACAAAAATATCCAACTAAGTTATTGAAACTGAAAATCAACTATTGATACCTCGTTCTCCATCTAGATTAGAAAATCGGCCCACTTTTTGCTTTGTAAATTTTCCTTTTCAAATTGCTTTGGATGCCAACCATATTTTCTCCTTGTGTCAAAACATGGCACATGGACTAGTTAAACTAATTGATATGCAATTATTTACTTTTTCCTAGGGAATTAAAAAAAATAACATTTAACATATTAAATATACTTACAAATTTACAGATCAAGGCCCGTAAACCTTTCTGGCCACTGTGATGCGTGGCACAATTTTTTTGAAACCTACCTTGGAGGCCTTGTCCTAAAACATATACTAATTCCATTTAACTATGCACAAATAAAATTTAAAAATCGTTTAATAAATTTGATATAATCTTATGAGCAAATTAAAATACCTGCATACTCTCCTCATCGGACTTCCTCTGTGCTTCAGACTTCTCATATGCTTTTACAAGATCTTTCCATACTTTGACACTTACATCAAGTGGCATTTTTTTGAGCCTTAGCTCAGGAGGGATTTTTTTTATCTTCTTTGTTTGGTTGCACTAAAATCTCTAGCAATTTTGAGATATTCGTAGCTTTAGCTTCTTCATAGACCAACTTGTGCCATATTCAGTCTCCATGTCATTGATAACTGCTTTTTGCAGGTGTATGGGTATTTTTGAGAATGGAAAATGTAGATGGACTTTGAACCGTTGAAGGCATGATTCCTTCAACATATGAACAAACCCTTTTCCAGTAGCTATCATTCGGATTTCCCCTAAAAACAAATTGTATTCTATCTTTCTATTGAAGGTACCAATTCAAGATTGAAAACTTGTCATGGTGGAAGATCTCTGTGTCCCAGGAGTGGGTGGGACAGTGGAAGCCTCTGCTCCCTATTCTACATTCCTAGAGTTTACTGTTACTAATTTCCTCCTGGCTCTTTTGCTCGATCTAGGACTACTTGGGGAATCAATTGATTCCCTTTGACATGGTTGATTTGGTTGCAATGTTTCAGGGGCTTCACTAGATCGATTTTCTATGTATCTGACAAGCATTGTCCAGTGCACATCATCCAATTTTTTCATTGCCTCTGCCCCCAATATGGAAGCCAATGCCTCTTTATCTTTGTCAGTCACATGTCCCTATATATATATAATAAATTTCTTCTTTTAAATTTAAAAATAAAAAACTAAAAAAGTTAAAAATGAAAGAAACAAGGGAAACATTTACAAATCTATAAATTGACAATGAATAGCCTCATTGTGGCTAGAGTCTTCTCCCTTTTTTCTCTTCCCTCTATTACTTGACATTTTGAGGCGACCTAGGGCAAATTATTTTCGTCTAGTTTGTGGAGGAAAATGAAGTACACACTATCAGGTATGAAAGTTTTCATCTAGTTTGTGGTATGAAAGTTTTATGATGAATGACTCTCTTTTTGGATTTAAATTTCTATGAATCAATTGTTTGTGCACCTGTATAAAATATAAATATATTTGAAAGGGTATAAATATATACAAAATGAAACAAATGTATTGTAAAAAAATCAATGCTTGTACACCTATATAGAATGGTAATCTTTAGGGAATAAAAAGGGTGCAAAGTGTGGTTTTATTGAGAGTTAACACATATAGGTACCATGCTTGAGTCACATCCAATGATTAGAAAGAAAATGAATGTGTGATCACAATCAATTTGAAACCATGAGCTCATTGTTCTGTTAAATATTTGTGGGAATGAGAAAAATAATTGAAAGGATATAAATATATGCAAAATGAAACAAATGTATTGTAAAAAAATCAACGCTTGCAAACCTGTATAGAATGGTAATCTTTGGGGGATAAAAAGGGCGTGGAGTGTGGTTTTATTGAGAGTTAACATAGATAGGCCCATTCTCGAGTCGCATCCATTGATTAGAAAGAAAATGAATGTGTGCACATAATCAATTGGAAACCATGAGCTCATTGTTCTGTTAAATATTTGTGGGAATGAGAAAAACAATTAAAAGGATATAAATATATGCAAAGTGAAACAAATGTATTATAAAAAATCAACGCTTGTGCACCTGTATAGAATGGTAATATTTGGGGGATAAAAAGGGCGTGGAGTGTGGTTTTATTGAGAGTTAACATAGATAGTTCCCATGCTCGAGTTGCATCCGTTGATTAGAAAGAAAATGAATGTGTGTGCACAGTCGATTTGAAACAACGAGCTCATTGTTCTGTTAAATATTTGTGGGAATGAGAAAAACAAATTGTAACCTTACCTATGGTGTTGCAAACTAAATCAAATTTTGATCTACTTGCTTGTAGCCCTCCTTCACACCATTTTTACCTTTTTTGTCCTCTCTTCCTTTGCGTGGCTTTTTTCTCTTGTCATATCTTCCTTTGCATGGCTATTTTCTCTTGTCATATCTTCCTTCTTGATGAGGGAAGTTTTAAGTTTTTGTTCTTGGTTCAGTAGTCGACACCATAGTCAGCATAGAAAATTGTGCCTAATTTAGCACCGCCTTTCAACCAAAAAATGTAATGCACCTAATTTAGCACCGTCTTTCAGCCAAAAAATGTAATCTATTTGGGATGCAAAAGGCGGAAAAAAGTGCACCTAATTTAGCGCCTAGTAGTGCAAAATGATGTATTTTGCTTGGAAGTTGATAAATAAATTGATCCTAAATGACTTCATCTTCATATTTTCCAAGGGAGAAATCATGGTTCCCTATTTTATCTATTCCTTATCTCATGCCAATTTTGTGGGTGCAAAACTAATAAACTACGTTGTGTATAATAGGGGTGAGACGAGGCAATGACAATAGATCATGTCATGTCAAATGAGGAGTACACAATGACTGAAGTGGGACATCAAGTACTCAAATTTTGACTTAACTTATGAAAAAATGATCTGATGGAATTTTGTGATACGTCCATCTTTTTTTATAGTATTCTTGAAATTTATAATGTATTATCCAATCTTGACATAAATTAATGCATGTTGTTGATTATTTTAGATGGAGATTGGAGGAAATGCAGAGCCTGTTGGAAATATGTGCCTCAATCTCACTGGCTTGTACCACTTTGGTCCAGGGGACTTCATGTGTTCAACCTTTTCCTTGTCACCGAGACTTTGTCCAGTCGGCGGGACTCCTGGCGGTGTTCCGGCAATGGCCTGACGGGTCTAGCTTGGCGGAATTTCTTATTGGCTAGTGATCACTATTGGCGGGAGTCTTTGTGTTGTTCCACCAATGGGTCGATGCGGCGAGGCGATCTCATATCGGTGGGTGACATTTCCTATCCCACCGATATGCCGATATGCATTGAACGATTGAAGTTGGACCAAGCGGCAAAGAACCTAATCGATGGTTGTGGAGGCTTTGATCCAACGGTGTTCATAGCATTCCATGCCATCCTAATGCAAGTACCACTGAGAACTTTTTGGCTGAGCAAAATTGCTTGTGCGTTAGATGCGTGGCAGTGAGGTAAGTGGTGTGTGTAGCAAAAGGATGGTGGATCCTGAGCATTTATGTTGTGTTGGCGAGCCATGGACACTTGTCAACATCTCAAGAGTTCCTTGGGGAATATAGCGGATGTCGCTTGAGATTCCCTGAAGGAGCTCCAATGGCTTACACTTGGGTCGGTGGGACCCGAGTGTCTTCTATGCGGAGCGAAAGGATGATGGACGTGTGGCAGCAGTGGAAGCTGGTTTTGGGTGGGCTCGAGGGAATATTGGAGATTCCCTCCTCAATGCCCCAGAATTCCATGAGTGGTGGATGCGTGTCTCGGTGGGCCTGACTACAATGGTGGTTATGTTTGTAAAGGCGGATGCCTCCTGACTGCGAAATGTTTGGTTGGCGGTTACGTGGGGTTAGCTGGCTGTTGGTGGTTGTTTGGCTAACTGCCATACCGTGAGGGATTTTTTCTTGGCTAGAGGTAGAGATGTTGACCTCCTGGCCTCAGAGGTTTTGACTGATGGTTAGTGATGGAGCTTAGGGCAACTGATCTGCAAGGGGCAGATGAATGGTAGTGCGGCATGTGGCAACATCTCATTGGTCAATTTTGCATCATTGTTGCAAATCAATGGCTAGTGACTGAAAGCTTGTGCGCACATCTCGAGGGTTTGATATGAGTGAAAATTGATTATAAGGTGGCTCAATGTCAGTTGCTAGGGTGGTGCATGCAACCCTAGATGGTGAGGCTTTTCGGTGGGGTATTATGAGACCCTGATGGCCGTTTTGTGGGAATACAATTTTGATGGGAAGCTGATAGGTTGGCTTGAGGCTCATGGACTACCAATTGATGTTGAGCTAGAAGGCGAGGCTGGGTGCTAATCGATAGTAACCCAAAGCTGAGAAGTAGAGAAAGCCGATAGAGATTATATCAAAAGATTGAATGATCGGCGGATCGATAGATTCATGATCAGTGAGCTTGGTCAAAGATCAGAGAGTGTATGTTTGAATGGTATGCACAAAGCATTGTAACCGAAAACACTGAGACATTGAGAACCTAGGCATATGTGAACCTGAGGTGGCCGATAAGCTATGCCGACTGAAAGGTTGGCTATGTAAATGGGTTGAAGAGCTTAAGGGAACCTTCACTATATGTCTTGTGAATACATTGTAATAGGGCAAGGTTGGAGATTTATGTTGTTGCCTATATTTCTCTAGATGAACAAGATGTAACTTCTGTAATGGCTATGAGCCTGATATTGTATTGTAACTATTTAGTTGCTGAATAATACAATGGCTCTATCTTTTGGAGTGTGGGGTTTTTTACCTAAAAGGGTTTTCCCCATGTAAATTTGTGTGTTCATTTGTTTGTCTGTTCATGGTGTTGAATCTAGTTTAAGTTTGCATGTGATTTTCTCTGAAGGATCAATGGGGGAGAACTGTTGTGCCTGTTTCTGCTTTATGGTATAGTTGTTAGTGCTTCTAGAGTGATTTAGAAATGAAAGTCATTGAGGCACTACTAGTTTTAGACTTTAAATCTGAAACGTTTTCGTACGATAACCCCAACAAGTGGTATCAGAGCTGGTTAAAGGTGTTCAAGGCTTGTTCATGATACCAACAAGTGGTATCTGAGCCTTCTCCTAGTTACCAGAGTTTTGAGTTTTTTTCTCCTACGAGGATTTCTAAGCCCGACAAGCTTGAGGAAATATGGAGGAATCAATTGATGCTTGATCTTTTCGATGAGTAAGAGTTCCTGCTCTTTTGATTCAAAATGCAACATCAAAGACATAGGAGGTTTTGGCATTGATCATATTGTGGCGTTGTGGTCTGAGGCTCCTGTTTGGTAGCAAATGATCTTGATGCAAGGGGTGTGAGTTTATGCTTATGGCTGTGTTGCAGTAGAGTGTGTTTCATATAGGGTGTCTGTGTGAGAGGCTCCCTAATAGTATGGAGTTGCTCGGGTTGTTGTTATGCCATGGAGTATTGTGCTTGTGTTGGGTGTTCTGACTTAGCACTGAAGGTGTTTTATCTATTGCCCTAATTGCATGAAGGCTATGAAGTTGATCTGGGTGGTCTAAAACTTCTGAATAGCCTGGCTCTCTCGCATGCATGTGCATGGTTGTGGTTTTTGGAATTGGTCTAGAGTACACCTAAAGTTCCCATTTACCTATACCTTGTACTCACATGTTTCAAATTCATGTCTTTGGTTCTAAAGGATTTTTTGTAGATTTTCCTAAAAAGTCTACGATGCATATTCATGTGCATTCACTATTTTGGTTAATCATGATGGTTGTGTGTAGATTCCCGAGTCATCCAAATGTGCAGTGGATATGGATGTGTATGTGTGTTTTGGAAACACGGTGGTTTTGCAGGTTTTACACAGTCAAGTAAAACTTGTGGTTTGTGGAGCTGTTGTTAAACTATTTTCTAGACCCTAGCTTTTGGGGTGTGACAGGATGAGATAGTTGCAATTCAACATGTTTTGAGGAGGTGTGATGCCTTCTCTGCATAGGAATGTTGGTATGTGTTTTTCATTCAACATTCTTGTGGTGTTTGCTTTACTAGTTTCCTAGACTATGGTGCTTGGGTTGTGGACATGATTGGCGAATCGGATCTGAACTTGATTTGGTGTTTGAGTTATGTTGTCTACATGGGTTTTCTCTTTGAGATCTCAGTTGTGCAGTTTCCATTGCGATGATAGATTTGCAAGGTTTTTCACTGGTTGCATCTATGAGTTGTGCAATGTTGTGGTATGTCTTTACCTAGATGTTTGTTGTGAGTCAAATCAGAAGTGGACTGTCAATATCCATGAGGTTGCTTCAGTGGTGGTGCAGATCCATTAGCTGGCCTTGTCTGTGGCCACTTGTGCCTTGGTGTAGCTATTTTGAGATGCGAGGAGGAATGGTATTTGGGTACCTTGATAGTCAGTTATGGGGACCTGTAGCATGTGTATCACGATGTCTTGGAAAGCTTGATACACTGGTTAGTGTAAGATTTTGACAGTGATAATGCAATTTGCGTGGTTCAAAGACCTTTGTATTGCTCAATGTTTTTGTCAAATGGACATGTTGTCATTTGTACCAGGAGGTTTTCAGATCAGTAAATGGTTGGTCATGGTGCTTGGAAAGCTCGGTGCCATGTTCAGTGGGAGCTTTAGCAGTGACTGTGTATTCATCACTTGGGGTGAATGATCTTCTTTGGTGTTGCAGATGTTTTGGGTGGAGCTCTTAGATCCTGTTGCTATAGAAGAGCTCTTTTGCATTTGCATGGGAATTATTTGAGGATGTGCAGCATCTTAGAGCCATGGAGGACTCTTGTGAGTCTTTGGTTGAGGTGATGGTGGTGCTTGACAGGTGATGTTGGTTTAGAGTTTGTTTTCTTTATGTTATGGTATATTCCTGTTTGCACATTAGAGTTTTGGCATGATGCATTTCTCTTGAGACCTTGGTATGTTCGCCTGGAGCATGGGATCCCCTAAGGGGGATGGTAAGATCATGATGTCATGATAAGTTCCTGATTCCTAGGTTTGGAGCTTTGACAGTGGTCTGGTGTTTCTCTGTGTTTTGAGTGCATTGGTCATGTGCTTGAGAACTTCATGTTCACTGCAGTAATGCAGATTGGAGTTAAGCATGAGATGATTGGTTGCTGGTGTTCATGGATACATGGAGAAATAGGTGAGGCTATTGTTACTATTTATAGTTGAAAGTCCTAGTAGCCTACACCTTGGTTGAATGCGAGTTCAATAGAGACCGATAAGGAGATTGTTCTTGGATAAGTCATGGCAGCTGTTATATCCTGGAGGAGCATCTTTTTCCCTTTGGTCTTCTCGGAAGTGAAGTTCTTCTAAGAGGTATTTTCCCATTATATCTTTCAGATGTGTTTGTTATGCTTGCTTT
Organism: Sequoiadendron giganteum; assembly: GCA_007115665.2. Lineage (NCBI taxonomy): Eukaryota > Viridiplantae > Streptophyta > Pinopsida > Cupressales > Cupressaceae > Sequoiadendron > Sequoiadendron giganteum. The sequence continues at coordinate 388,131,980 of CM021108.1, read as the reverse complement.
CATGATATGGATCTTTATTTGTTGTTTAAGTTTTTGGAGGATCCATAGTGAAAGGTGGATAGCATAGTTTATCTCCTAGTGCTTTTGAGAATTGTTAGGAGATAAGAATATGGGATGGTTTGATCTTCTTTGAGAGGCTTCCCTTTGGGATGTGGAGGTCATACTAGACACATCTAGCATTTAGAAGTGTGTGTAGCAGGGCATGTTTGGTTTACAGGTTTGCATATCATTGTGGATGTTCCTTGGTACTACATGGTTATGCTCTTCTATGTGTCATGATTGGTGGACTTGGTATGCTTAGATCACTTGTGATGGTACCTTGTTTGCTAGTATGCTAACAAAGAGACGCATTGAATGCGCTCATTCCAGTTCTTTACATTCATCTGTTTATTGCCCATGCAGCTAGAGCTCTTAGATGTGTTTGGTCTTTTTGACTGGTTCACACATGGTGCTTGTATTCTGCAGTTGATGGGTGGATATGTGATGGCATGAGTTTACTGATGTGCATAAACCTTGGAGGTATGGGTGATTGGATGGATTAGAATGAGCTATGTGTACTATTTTCAGTCGTGTGGGTTTTGATTAGTTGGATGGGGGTAGTCAGTTTTCTAGTTGTTGTTCTAGCTGATTGGTTTATCTTGTTTTGGAGAATGGCTTCATGTTTGTGTTCATGATCAGAGAGATTTGAAGCTATTGCAATGTTGCTTCTATATGGCTATTGAGCATAGTGGAGTGGTAATAGTCTGATCCCTTTGTCGTCTTAAGGATCTGATGCTTGTGCTCTAGAGAGTGGTGAAATTTTGCCTTGGCTTGTTCCTTTTTCCTATGAAGGATGGTTGGAACTATTTCCTATGTTGGTGGACATCTTGGATGTCATTGCAGGTGTCTTGTTTGGAGCATGAAAGAATGGTGGAGAGATTATTTGTGTTCGGGTTCTGGAGGAAGCCAACAAGTCTTTGTCACATTGGAGATTGTTGGAAATATGTGCCTCAATCTCACTAGCTTGTACTGCTTTGGTCGGAGGGACTTCATGTGTTCAACCTTTTCCTTGTCGTCGAGACTCTGTTCGATCGACGGGACTGTTGGTGATGTTTCGGTGATAGCCTGACGGGTCTGGCTTGGCAAATTTTTTTATCAGCTGGCAATCGCTATCGATAGGAGTCTATGTTGTTCCACCAAAGGGCTGATGCAGCAAGGCAATCTCATATCAGTGGGTGAAATTTCCTATCCAACCGATATTCCAATATGCATTAAACAATTGAAGTTGGACCAAGCGGCGAAGAACCTGATTGATGGCTGTGGAGGCTTTAATCCAATGGTGCCCATAGTGTTCCATGCCATCCTAATGCAAGTACTGTTGAGATTTTTTTGGCCGAGCGGAATTGCTTATGCCTTAGACGAATGGCAGTGAGTTAAGCGATGTGCGGAGTGGAAGGATGGTGGGTCCTGAGCATTTATGCTGTGTTGGCGGGTCATGGACACTTGTCAGCATCACAAGAGTTCCTTGGGGAATATAGTGGATGTCGCTTGAGATTCCCCGAAGGAGCTCCAATGGCTTACACTTGGCTCTGTGGAACTCGAGTGTGTTTAGTGTGGAGTGAAATGATGATGGACGCATGGGAGCAGCGGAAGCTGGTTTTGGGTGGGCTCAAGGGAATATTGGAGATTCCCTCCTCGATGCCTTGAAATTCCACAAGTGGTGGATGCATGTCTCGGTGGGCCCAAATAAAATGGTGGTTGTGTTTGCAAAGGCAGATGCTTCCTGATCGTGGAATGTTTGGCTAGCGATTGTGCGGGGTTAGCTGGCTGTTGGTGGTTGTTTGGCTAACCACCATACCAAGAGGGATTTTACCTTGGCTAGCAATAGAGCTATTGACCGCCTGGCCTCAAAGGTTTGACTGATGGTTAGAGATAGAGCTCAGGGCGACTGATCTGCAAGTAGCGGTTGAATGGCAGTGCGACACATGGTGAAATCTCATTGGTTGATTTTGTATCATTATTGCAAATCAATGGTTAGTGACTGAAAGCTTGTGCATGCATCTCAAGGGTTTGATCTGAGTGTGAATTGATTATAGGGTGGCTCAATGTCAGTTGCTAGGGTGGTGCACACAACCCGAGATGGTGAAGCTTGTCGATGGGGTATTATGAGACCCAGATGGCTGTTTGGTGGGGATGCTATTTTGATGGGAAGTTGAGAGGTCGGCCTGAGGCCAATGGACTACCGATTGGTGCTGAGCTGGAAAGTGAGGCTGGGTGCTAATTGATAGTAAGCGAAAGTTGAGAAGCTGAAGCTGAAAGTAGAGCAAGCCGATAGAGATCAGATCAAAATATTGAATGATCAGCGGATCGGCAGATCCATGATCGATGAGCTTGGTCAGAGATCAGAGTGTGTGTGTTCAAGTGATATGCATAGAGAATTGTAACCGTGAAGACTGAGACACTTGGAACCTAGGTAGATGTGAACCTGAGGTGGCCGCTAAGCTGTGCCGACTAAAAGGTTGGCTATGCAAATGGGCTGAAGAGCTGAAGGGAACCTTTACTATATGTCTTGTGAATACATTGTAATAGTGCAAGGTTGGAGATCTATGCTGTTGCCTATATTTCTCTAGATGAACAAGATGTAACTCATGTAATGGCTATGAGCCTGATATTGTATTGTAACCATTTAGTTGCTGAATAATACAATGGATCTATCTTTTGGAGTGTGGGGTTTTTACCTGAAAGGGTTTTCCCCACATAAATCTATGTGTTCATTTGTTTATTTGTTCATGGTGTTTAATCTGGTTTAATTTTGCATGTGCTTTTCTCTAAAGGATCAATGGGGGAGAACTTTTGTGCCTATTTTTGCTTTATGGCATAGTTATTAGTGCTTCTGGAGTGATTTAGAAATGAAAGTCACTGAGGCACTGCTGGTTTTAGACTTTAAATCTGAAACATTCTCGTACAATAACCCCAACAGAGCCTGAGCATTCAACTAGCAGAAGAGGAAGATATGTATGTGGACGTGGACCTAAAAATGTTAAATCACGTAGATGACAGTGGGTGTTCGAGGATATGACTATGGATTTTGTAGACACAACAAGTGACTGCACTGAACAAGAGGTTGGTCAGGACTATAGTACATGGGATGAATACTTCGAGAAACTATATGACTAAAGTGAGGATTTGTGTTGCATAGAATATTCGTTGAAATGAGATAATTGGTGTAGTAACATTATTTAATATGTTGTGTATTATAGGGGCGAGACGAGGCCATGGCAACAAATCATGTCATATCAAATGAGGACAAAATGGATGAAGCGAGACATTAGGTACTCAAATTTTGACTTAACTTAGGAAAAAATGATCTGATGGCATTTTGTGATACGTCCATATTTTTTCATAGTATTATTGAAATTTTTAATGTATTATCCAATCTTGATATAAATTAATGCATGTTGTTGATTATTTTAGATGGAGAATTGAGCAAATGTAGAGCCTGAGGGTTCAACTAGCAAAATAAGAAGATGTGGACCTAAAACTATTAAATCACGTAAATGACAGTGGATGGAAGAGGATATGAAAATGGATCTTCCAGACACAATAGATGATTGCATTGAACAAGAGGTTGGTCAGGACTATAGTACATGGGATGAATACTTTGAGAAAATTATTGTTTGTGGATGTACAAGACATAATAACCCAACCAAAATAACCCTGGACATAATAACCCGATCATAATAACCCAGGGACAAAATAACCCAGGGTCATAATAACCCATGGAAAAAATAACCCGTGGTCAAAATATTCCATGGAAAAAATAACCCATGGTCATTTTAGATCAGGATAGTAAACCAGTTGAATATACAATTACCAATAGAGGGGTAAAGTTTCTTTTTCATGATAGTAATGATGAGAATCATTTTTTAATATTCTAGTTTACTAGCTTGATCTAAAATGACCATGGGTTATTTTTTCCATGGGTTATTTTGACCACGGGTTATTCTATCCATGGGTTATTATGACCCTGGGTTATTTTTTCCTTGGGTTATTTTGGCCAGGTTATTCTGTCCAGGGTTATTTTGGCCGGGTTATTATGTCCTGATACCGTTCTGTATGTCATGGAAAGAAACAATTCAAATGAGCAATTATACAAAGAAATTACATATATGATGAAATTCTAGTCGGTAGTATGCATCCTACAATCGATTCAAATCCAATAGGAATTGTGGTAAGGAATTTTCCAATTTGATATAAATAACACATATACTAATTCATTTAAACATTGTTTTATATTATTTAAATAACTATTTTTTTTCTCAATGGATACTTGCAGGATAAAGTTCTTGGTTTAAAGTTTTTTGGATCACCAACTTCCAACCTAGAGGGCAATGATAATTTGTCAAATGATACATCTAAAAAAAATATGTGCCAATATACTAGCTCAAAAGATGAGGAATTGATGAAAAAAAGTCATAGAACAAAAACCGGTTTAAAGATGCATAATTTTCTTAAAGACATGGGGAAGTTGGACTACATACCCTATGAGAATGAATATGATGGAGATGATGAATTTCCCCTGAGTTTGAGATCAATTTACAAAGATACATTTGATCGTCGACTATATTGCACTTGGCCTAGTGATCAACAACTACCTAGAGTGAACGAGGTCCAATTTTGGGGATACAACTACATGATACGACCCTTCAATATTGATGGAGCAAATCTAGGCCTCTTTACTGTCCAAAATGTACATGTGGGGATCTAAACATAGAAACAATTCTGAACAAACCACTAGGAGATTAATGCCATATTATGGTCCATCATATTACAGTGGTGAATGGAGAAGGCTAGCAGAATATAAGCTTAGCATGTTAGCATATGGTCTAAGTTTGAATATGTATACACATTGTCTCCAATTGGAAAGTGGAAAAGAAATTAATAGAGGTCATCTTATGTATATAGATGGATGTGCATACACACATAAAAATATTGCAGGATTAATAAATAGTAGTAAGGGAAGGGACCCTAATGTAAGACCGAATTGTCAATTTGTTGAGGTTATAAATGATAAAGATGGACATATGGAAAGAGAGGTTGATAGATTGATAATGGTTGAGGCTATTAAGGACCTTACCATTGGGGATGAGTTATTTATTGATTACCCCTTTTTAAAATGAACTCCTACGCGAAAGAAAAGGGAAGAACAAGGTCTCCCTAAGGATGTTCCTAAGGGCAGAAAACCAAAGAATAATAAAAGAGCATGGACTGATGTTTTATAAACTATGTTGTCAAAATTGTGTTTTATTTAAATTATTGTATAAAAAAGGTAGTCTATAAAATAATGTTCCATTATTCAATTGATGTATATATGTTCATACAATTTATATTTATATTTTTTAAGCCATATTTGATTATATTTCTTTGAAATTGATACATTTATGATTTATCCAGTTGTTGCCAAACATTAGATAATGCTTGCGTTTGTTGATAGGTAGAAGATGTTGATGAAACACATACTAATACCCATGATCCAACTGGGTTATTAATATTTGGGTGGGATGATCCAAACTATAAGATGGGGAAAATCAAATAAATTAGATTAAGTGATAGCCAAAACAAATCTAAACTAAAATCCCAATCTAAACAAGAGAATACAAACAAAGAGAGCAACCAAAATGAAAGCAAATGAAATAAAGCACTCCCTTTTGAAGTTGATAGTTTCTCTTGTCTCTCCTATTTATTCTTATGCCAATATTTCCCTCAGATTTGTTGTTGAAGTTGTGCAAACACCTGCAAATAGTAAGCAAGAAAGTTGGAGATAATTAGTTGTTAAATTGAAAATGGAGAAGGGTTGCTTTTATAGACAACCATTCGAATGAACGGACGAGATTGATCTTCTAGAAAGATTCTAAGATCAACGGATGAGGATTCATGAGAGGGAGGTTACGAAATGGATGGTGAAGATCAAGTTTCTAGAAAGATGCCAAGATCTACAATTGAAAATTGATGCAACCAGAATATGCCATGCATGGAAAAGATATGACGCCTGGCGGCTATGACGCCTAACGGCTATGAAAGACATGCAAGACATGTAGGCTATGACATGAAATAATGACAGAGATCTTTGACCAAAATGGAGGGATACATTATTTATTCGAAAATGGAGGAGGATGACAAGTGGCAAATAAATAATTTATTTGGAGGAAATTAAAAAGGAGATTTAATTAAATTCATAAATTTAATTAAAGGAGATAGAAATTAAATATAGATAATTGATTTGGATCAATTATTTAAAGGAGAAGAAAGACACATAAATAAATAATTTTGTGAATTATTTAATTATAGAAGAATAAAAGGTCAAATAATAATTATTATCTGACTATAGACATGTGATGAAAGATAAATAATTAAATAAATAATGATTTATTTAATTATTGAAGAAAGAGGTATTAGTGATGCAATTAATTTATTTTAATTGATCATGATAGAATAAAGATTAGAAAGTGAATTAATTAAATAATTAAAAAATCATTTAATTAATAAAGGAATATGATTAGGAATAATTAAATAATTAAAATTATTTAGTTATTAGAGGATGAGGACTAAGGAAAAATGTTGCTCGTAGAATTGAGGACATTTTTCAGTGTCTACATTTTGCCCCTCTTTGACATAATGCAGTTCATCGCGTTGTTTCAAAGAAATTTAATTTTGAAATATTCCCCAGTGTAAAGAGAAAGGGGAAGGATGAATAGGAGGGTTGTGGTATGCCCCCTCGAGAGGTAGGCGGGTTCAAAGAATACAAATTTTCTCTCGAAATGGAATATAAGACTAGAGGATGAAGGATAGAAGAAATGTTAGCATGAAAGATGGATGTTAGCATGGAAAAAAATAAGAGAGATGGGATGTTAGCGTGAAAAGGGGAAAGAAGATAGACATGAAATGATAAGGGAACCAACTTTCATGCTTACATTGTTATATTTATCATCATTGGGCATCAAAAATGTCACAAATGGACCACAAACACCATGGTATGACATAAACCAAGGTGTGCAAGGTGACCATTTGGGAGAGACAAACAATCAAAAAAAAGACAAGGAATGCCCCAGCTCATACTAGGGACCCGATTGTCCCAGTCTTTTTGCCAAGACAAACCACAGGCAGCAAACAGAGAAAAGAGGCCATGATCCATCATCGTCCCTCTAAATCCATTGATAGGACATCCTCGAGGAGACTAGTAACATGACCCAAAACCAATCAAAAAGATAAGAAAATCCATACCAACAAAGTGTTTGCCAAGAGAGTGTTTTCTAGTGATAATGATGATTGTTTGGTTGGTTGATTAGGTTGACCGAGTTGATTGATAGGTTGATAAGGATTGATAAAGTGATTTAATTGACCATGCCTAGCCTCAGGAAGGACACATCCTGATGAAGGAAAGATTGATTGACCAAGCTGATAAGATTGAGTGGTGTGACAAAGTTGATTGATAATGATAATGCCCGATTTCAGGAAGGACACATCCTGATTAAGGAAAGATTGATTGACAAAGTTGACAAGATTGTTTGATTGTTTGACAAATATTGATGAATATGACCAAGCGATGTGACAATACCCAACCATAGGAAGGACACATCTGATAAAGTTGACCAAGTGACAAGTGTTGACATGACACCCTGACTGCAAGAAAGACACATCCTGCTTAAGGTGAATGACAAGGTTGAGAAAGTCCAATCCCAGGAAGGATGTATCCTAATAAAAGACAAGAGATAAGACCAAATGAGACAAATGACATGATGCCCCATTCCGATATAAGACTAGTGACTTGATTGAGTTGATGATAGGATAATTGATTGATGAAAGATTTAATTTGTTTGTTGTTTCTTGATGTAGTTTGAATGATGATTGCTCTCGGATCAAGCACATGACCCAACTCGATGAACCCTAAAGGACTTGACCTAGGGGGCCTCGGGGGCTCATCGATAGATGGCCTTGCCTATGTAGCAGTGCACAGAGACCTCGTAGTTCGACACGACTTGAATTTGTCTTATTTGACAAAATACTGGGTCATGATTTTATTTGGACAACCTAAAGGGACTGACCTAATGCCTCGGGGGCTCATTTAAGATGAGTCTTGCCTACGTAGAAACACGCAGAGGCAACGTAGTTCGACCACTCTAACAAAACTGATTCAGACTCAGACTCTATTTTTGGGATTTTTGAAGCTTTTTGATTTTTTGGATTTTGAAATGTTTTGATTTTTTTTGGATTTTGAAATATTTTGGTTTTTTTTTGGGTTTTGAAATGTTTTGATGTTTTTTTTTTCAGGACATTATATGATTTTTTCAGGACATTTATGATTTTTTTTGATTTTGAAGGTTTTAAAGGGGTGATACCATGTATTATTTCCCATGAAGATGGAAGTCAAGGAATTGCCCCCAGTTGAGTATAGGACAATTTATTATGTGCGAGGGGAAGTGGACGAATGCGATAGGTGGATATGAAAGCGAAGGATGCTAAATGTCGGTGGTTTTTGGTTCATGGAAGGATGGCACTTTATTATGGATGAATGAGACTTTATTATGGATGATAACTATAGGGATCATGAAAAATGCATGTGAAAGATACCCACAATCAACCAAGGAAGGCATGCACACGAATCCAAGGACAAACATGATCTTCCCCTAGTCAAGCTGAAAACCAATTGATAGGTGATGATGACGATGACAATGTTGTTTGATAGGGGAAGGACACATCCCGAAACAACATGAGGATGATGATTATGTGACTAAAGGATCAAGGTTCGCAGTAGGGCTAGGAACAAAGCCAAGAAATGTTTTGGATGATGTACTAGGTTGCATAGCAAGATTGTATGGATTAGACTCATTGCATTTGGAATGACTAACCTTAGAACTAGATGGGATTATGGAGGGAACTTGGATAAGTGGATTAGAATCCTTAAACCAATGACAAGGGAAAACCAAGTCCAACAATAGGTATGAAAGGATAATGGATTGATTTTGGAAAAGATAAGAGACATGAGGATTATTGGATGGAAGAATTAGGATATGATCTCCAAGGACTATTTCGCATAGGAACAATTTGTTTTCTCCAAGATATGGGTTTGGATAAATTCTATGAAGGAAATGACATGATATTTCATGGGTAGTGTATGACCAAAGGATAGACATGTCCAAAATTTTTCCAAAGCATGATTTATGTTTGTGCCCCATTTCTTATCAAGATCAAGGTAGGGATGGGGATTGGATAGATAGATGGAAATTTCATGAGAAAGGCATGGAAGATGAGACAACTTGCCCCCAAGTGTAATAATCCACATAGATAATTTCTCTTACACATGACGCCTGTTTGCCAGGTTTTCATCATGGTACTTATCCAAAGCGCCATAAAAATGGTTTTCACTATTGGATGAAATTTTTCTCTTTACTATTTTTTTCTTTCTTTTGATGATGTCACACAAGACGCCTGCTTGCCAGGTTTTCATCAAGGTGACATATTTTTTGACTTTTTATATCGATTTGATAGTTTGGATGACTGTTGATTGTTCTGAATCTTTTGATGGTGTTGATGTAGATACTGGTGTCATGATATGCCAATAGTGACCTTTATGGAGTAATTGTCTTGTCAAGATCATAGCACTTGCATACAACTGATCGATGTCATTGTGATCCTCTCTGATACTAGGTTTGGCCTTATCAAAATACGCACATCATGATAGAGTACCATGGGAGTCCTTATGATAAAGAGTTGCTACCAAGATGCGAAAATTTTTTGAGGTACAATTTTTGGAATGATGGATGATGGTAGCCATGGAAGGATTATTTGGACGTTTGGATGTAGCAGATTTTATTTTCCAAACTTGGGATGGTGGATGATGGAGTTTGGAATTTTGATTGGGATAGCGTTTGGAACCAACATTTTTATATGCCTTTCTTGATGACCATTTTGAAGGAGGTGGACATTTTCTATATGTGGGAGTCCTCTTTTCTTGTGGCTCTATATTTTGATTGACTTTTAAATTTGGAATATTTTCTTTGCTTGATCCAATTTTCTTTGGGATCCATTTTAACTTTATTTGTCCACTTGTATTTTTGTTTGATTCAATGGCCTTTGAAATTTGATTTTGAACTTTGGATTTATAATAATTTTCTTTTTGCTGGTTCCAAATGGAAGATTTATTCATGTTGGAATGATGGTTTATGGTATGGATGGAAGGAGTGTTGGCAGCAACCTTATGACAAGGACTACTCATGGCCCCCATTTTGATGTTTGTATTAGATGAAGTTGCCCCCAATATTGAGGAGGAACCACTAACATCATTTGATTCTATGATTAAAGAATAACAAACACCTTGGTGTCTAGGATTTGCATAAAATTGTATTGGTTTTATAATGCCTTGCTCATTTAGGCCTAGTCCTCTTCCTTTATAATGCATGCTATGAAATATTCTATTTGCAATGGGGTAATTTTTACTTTGAAAGCAAGATGCAAACCCATCACTATTTATCTGGAAACCATTACTCAAAATTTTCTCATCTACAAGAAAGCCTGTTTTGATAAAGGTGGATGATCCTATTTGATAGGATATTTTGGATTTATCATTCATCACGCTTGTTTCTTCTTGATCATTTGGGATATCAATTTTATTTGTCATAGATTTTGTACCTTCTTCTTTGACTTGATCCATAGTAGCTTCTTTGTGGTCTCCTTTGACTTGATTAATAGTAGCTTCTTTATCCTCTTCTTTGATGTTATCCATATCATTCATTTGATTATCTATGTGTCCAAAGGAGGAAAGTGTCTCATTTTTGGAAATGCAGGTGTTTTGTGTTTGGATGGGATCATCTTCAAATATTTGATCATGGATGGTATAAAGTTCGATAAGAGGATCATTTTGGATTTCTTGTTCCATGGTAGGATCTTAGTAAAAAATAGGTGTATCTTGGACAACATGGTTATGAATAGACTCTTGAGAAAGGGGAGGTGTATTTTAGATGCCATGATTATCTAGAAGGACTTCTTGGATGGACTTAAGGATGGGGTCATGAGATGGACTACTTTCATCTTGATATGAAGGTGAAGATATGATGTCATGCTTTGGACTTTCTTGTTGACATGTACCTTCAAGTTTAGGCAATGGAATTTGATTTTGGACAAGGATATGATTTTCTTTGATAGACCTAGGATTTTGAAATGGCAATAATGGAGCTTCAATAGCAAGATGTTTTTTAGTATTGGTAGGAAATGGAGGAAATGATGGTGACAAATGGTTAGATGGTGTAGGATCAACAATGTGATTAGATTTCCTAAGTTTGTTTTCATTTAGGAATCAAACAAGTTCCTTTGCTAGTTGTCCTTGGAGAGCATTAATTAATGTGATTTTATTGGATGGTATTGTAGTTTGGGATGGAGTGGATGGAAATGGGTTAGTGGATGATGGACTAGGATAAGATGTGGAGGATTGGAGTGGACTAGTGGATGATGGATTATGATAGGATGTGGAGGATTGGAATGGACTATTGGAAGGTTGGTTTCCCTTGTAAAAGTTAGGATAGGGATGACTAATGGATATTTGTTGTGGATCGATGGCATGGATTGTGCTAAGGGACTCTTGATAGTGAGGGTAGATGGATGAAGGACTAGAGCTTATGGATTGTTGGTAAGAAGGGTATGTGAGTGGTTGGTATTCAACTTGACTATGAAGAAGATCAAGGTAGAGTGAAGAAATGATCATGAATTTGGATTAGGATGGATAAGGAAAAAGTAGTGAGGACCATACAAAAATTTTGACCTTTGGATGACAATGCAAAGTTCCAATGCAAAATGGATATGAAACTATGCTATTTTTTTTTTGTGATTTTCAAGGATATAAGGATGCAAAGTGCCAATGTACCTAAGACCAAGATTAAGGAATGGTGGAATGATAATGACCTTATTACCAAGGATATGATATGCAAGGATGAACCTATGGGTAAATGAAAAATAAAGATGTCACTAATGGAAGATTTGAGCAATTTTCTTTCGGGTTTTCAATAGAGGCTATTTGATATCAAATTGGACAAGTTTGGTCTTGGGTTTTAGACTGCAAAATTTGGAATTGTTTCAAGTTGAATGTGTGTGTTTCTAGATTTGTGTAATGGTGTTTGTTTGTTTGAATGTTTGAGAAAACACTTGGAAAACACAATATTTTGTCCTTGAAAATTTGGAAACATGCATGGACTGATGTTTTATAAACTATGTTGTCAAAATTGTGTTTTATTTAAATTGTTGTATAAAAAAGGTAGTCTATAAAATAATGTCCCATTATTCAATTGATGTATATATGTTCATACAATTTTTATTTTTATTTTTTAAGCCATATTTGATTATATTTCTTTGAAATTGATACATTTATGATTTATCCAATTGTTTCCAAACATTAAATAATGCTTGCATTTGTTGATAGGTAGAAGATGTTGATGAAACACATAATAATACCCATGATCCAATTGGGTTATTAATATTTGGACGGGATGATCCAAACTGTAAGATGGGGAAAATCAAATAGATTAGATTAAGTGACAGCCAAAACAAATCTAAACTAAAATCCCAATCTAAACAAGAGAATACAAACAAAGAGAGCAACCAAAATGAAAGCAAATGAAATAAAGCACTCCCCTTTGAAGTTGATTCTTTCTCTTGTCTCTCCTATTTCTTCTTATGCCAATATTGCCTTTAGATTTGTTGTTGAAGTTGTGCAAACACTTGAAAATAGTAAGCAAGAAAGTTGGAGATAATTAGCTATTAAATTGAAAATGGAGGAGAAGGGTTGCTTTTATAGACAACTATTCGAATGGACGGACGAGATTGATCTTCTAGAAAGATTCTAAGATCCACGGATGAGGATTCATGAGAGGGAGGTTATGAAATGGATGGCCAAGATCAAATTTCTAGAAAGATGCCAAGATCTACGGTTGAAAATTGATGCAACCAGAATATGCCATGCATGGAAAAGATATGACACCAACGGCTATGATGCCTGACGACTATGATGCCTGACGGCTATGACGCCTGACGACTATGACATACATGCAAGAAATGTAGGCTATGACATGAAATAATGACAAGGATCTTTGACCAAAATGGAGGGATAAATTTTTTATTCGAAAATGGAGGATGACAAGTGGCAAATAAATAATTTATTTGGAGGAAATTAAAAAGGAAATTTAATTAAATTCATAAATTTAATTAAAGGAGGAGATAGAAGTTAAATATGGATAATTGATTTGGATCAATTATTTAAAGGAGAAGAAAGACACATAAATAAATAATTTGGTCAATTTTTTAAATATAGATGAATAAAAGGTCAAATAATAATTATTATCTGACTATAGACATGTGATGAAAGAAATAATTAAATAAATAATGATTTATTTAATTATTGAAGAAAGAGGTATTAGTGACGCAATTAATTTATTTTAATTGATCATGATAGAATAAAGATTAGAAAGTGAATTAATTAAATAATTTAAAAAAAAAATTAATTAATAAAGGAATATGATCAAGAGTAATTAAATAATTAAAATTATTTAATTATTAGAGGATGATGACTAAGGAAAATTGTTGCTCGTAGACTTTAGGACATTTTTCAGTGTCTACACAAACCATCCTTTAAACCATACAAGGGCGAGAAGAGCAAGTTTGAAAAGATTACTAACACCTGAGAAATTTGAAGAGCTGATGAGATATGCATACACTGATGAGATGCCACCTAGCCTTAATGATGCTGATCATGATAGTGAAAATGCAGTGCATGAAGAAGGATTGAATGAATTGCTTGCAGGTTTCTTTGGGGATGGAAACAATGATGACAATAATGATCATATGGCTGATAGTAATGATGATAGCAGGGGTAATTACCACCAACGTAATGTTGATGATAACAACCTAAAAGACTCCATCAAGCAAGCAGCGAAGACACCCGTGTTCAAATCGGGTGCAAGTAGAACCTCACAACTGGCATGCACATTAATATTATTAGAAATAAAGTCACTATTCAGTTGGTTAGACAAAGGATTCACTACCCTACTGAAGTGAGTTGAAATTTATCTCTTGCTTTCCATTGTCAATTGGTGTACACAATTTGTAAACATTCATTGATTTCGTTTATATTTCTTAAGGGGATTTTAAAACCATATGTTGTATATAAATAGTCCTAGTATAGATTGAGATATCAAACATGTTCATCATAAGTCAAACATTCAATTGATTTAATCTCTGGAAATCTTATAGGGCACTAAAAAATTAAAATATTCCTTGAAGAGAATGTGTTGCCATCAACTTGCAGAGAGGCGCGTCTGTTGTTGGTTGAGTTGGGTATTGAGTATAAGAAAATTCATTCATGTAAAAATGATTGCATTTTATACAGAGATGAATATCAAAACAATGTAGAATGCCCTATATATAAAGAGAAGAGATATCATATAGATTTACAAGGTCCTACAGTTCCAAATAAGGTTTTACGTCACATGACAATTATACCTAGACTTCAATGAATGTTTCATTGCAAGTCACTTGCACAATTGACGGACTAGCATGCAGAGAACATGAGTAAAGATGGATTCATGCGAATTTCGACCGACTCCAAAGAAATGAAACACATAGAGGAAAATGGCCAAGAAAACTCAAAGATGAACCCTGTAGTATCAGGTTTGGTCTTGCAATTGATGGAGTGTGCCCATTCTCTTTCTTGAGCTCAAATTATAGTGTTTGGCCAATTTGATTGATAGTATACAATATTCCCCAATGGATGAGTGTTAGAAAGGAGCACCTTATGCCGATTCTCATTGTTCTAGGAAAAAATCAAGTTAAAAACATGGATGTTTATCTTGCACCTTTTATTGATGAGATGCAACTCCAATGGAAATGCATAAGAATGTATGACATATCATTTCCTCCATCAAATAGGTCCTTCATGTTGTATGGTGTGCTATGTTGGACTATTCTTGATTTCCTAGGACTTGGTGTTTGTTCCGTTAAGATAAAATATTTACGTATTTACACTCATAATTTATTTTCATCCTAACTTTCATACTTAGTTTTATACTATTTTTTTGATGTTATTAACATTACTTGTTGAATTGTAGGGCTTCAAAGAAAGGGGATATTTGAATTTCCAAGATGTGCATAAAAACTTCAAGGGCGGTATTCGAAAGATCTACATAAATTTATTTATGCAAAAAACAAGGTTTTTCTACCACTAGATCATAGGTTTAGAAATCACCTGAAGAATCAATTTGATGGAAAAGTTGAAAATAGAGGCCCTCTCATGATTATGGGTCTAGGTGATTGGCTTAAGAAGTATGAAGATGCTAATTGAAAGCTTGGGAGGATTTTTTTGATCGAGGTGATTCAATTCAAGAACTAGAACAAGTTCTAGTCAATATGCCAGAAGGAATGAAAAGGAAATCCATATTTTATGAGCTCCCTTACTGGAAGGATCTATTAATATCTCACCTATTAGATCCTATGCACGTCTTCAAAAATTTCCCAGATTCTATATTTTGACATATATTAGGCAAAGAGAAGGACACCTTGTCTTCGAGGAGAGATATTTCTCTTTTGCGTACCAAAATTGATAGAAAAAATTTGTGGCCAAACATGGAAAATAAAACATATGCAGAAGCTCCATGGATTTAAAAAGAAGAAGAGCTAGACCAACTCAAAAATGTCATCCATTCAATAAGGACACCTACTAGTTATGGGTCATCATTGGCTAAAGCTTTTATAGTTGATGGACATATCACAGGATTTAAAACACATGATTTTCACAATTTTATGAAGGTATTATATATCATAATTTAACATTTGCTAGTAACATTGATTAAGTACTAAATATATTTTGATATTTTTTTGTGTGAGAAAAAATTACTAATGACCTTTTCATAAATGTGTTTGATAGCATATCATGCCATTGGCAATTAGGGGGGATTCCTGTGTTATAGTTGACTTAAGCAATGCCATAAGTCAATTGCCAACATTTACAAGGTATGTGGTTATATGAAATGTTCATGTGTGAGAGACATAGAGATATTATATTGAATTTTAATTTTTGACTAAAGGTTCATACTAATTTACTATTCTTATATTAGGTGGGTGACCTCCATGGAGATCCACGAATCTGAAGTACCAAAGTGGAAAAAGGAAATTGCATAAATTGTATGTGTATTTGAGAAGGATCTTCCTACAAGTCCATTTACTTATACACCTAGTCGATGAAATTGAATTGGTGGGTGTCGTATCAACAAGGTGGATGTTTTCTTTGAGAGGTATATGAAAACTCTTAAAAGATATGTCCGACAAAAGGAACATCTAGAGGGTTGCATGGCTGAAGGGTATGTATTGAATGAAGCATTTTTCTTCCCATGTGAATTCCTTGGTAAGGATTTTGAAGATGGGCCACACATCTAGGATGAAGAATGAGCATAAGATATTATTGATAGAGAAAAACCACAATCTAATGGTGTTGAAGTACCAATTAGTAAGTAAATTCATGATCAGTGTGGTTGTTTTTCTTGCAATCATTAATTTAGTCTGTAATTTATTTGTCAAATTAACATCATGACATTTGGATTTTGAAATAAACATGCTGACATGTAATAGGTGTAGATGATTCTATACTCGACAAGTTCATTCTGTACCACATGGAATTTATGAACAAATGGATTGATCTGTATGATAAAAAGAGAGAAGTGTTAGAAGTAAGGAGACAATTTAAGAGATCGAACCCAAGGAATACTCCACTGCCCACTGATCTTCTTGGGGAATGGGGAAAATATTGCACACTAGAATGGGTTACTGAACAAATTCAAAATCAAATAGAAAATGCAGGTATAGTTTCAAACATAACAAAAGATGAAATCAACATATCTAGAGGATGTGAAAGAAAGGTATGGTTGAAATTTTACAAAATGTTGTTTCCTTATAGTTTTGACACTATTAACTATTTTAATATTCATCATTATATTTTTTTCTCTAAAATAAATGGTCTTTCACAGGCGAGTAAATATCCAGCAATGTGGGCATATGGTCGACATTATCGTGTAGAAAGTGTAGATGTAAAGAGATGATCCTTTAATTGTGGCATCATGGTTGACTTCAAGCAATCTAGTCGATCAAGCTCAAAAGATAAGAATATAATTGAAGAGAATCTACAATATGCTAGCAAAATACAAGAAATTATTGAGTTGGATTATCGCTCTTTTAAATGTTGTATTTTTAAGTGTAGATGGTATGAAGCATTTGAGAGGACATGAAGACATGATACCCATAGTGGATTGTTTTCTATAGATTCCTCATGCTTCCTACCGGAGGATAGGGAGCCTTATGTTCTACCAATTCATTGTGAGCAGTTATTTCTTTAACTCGAAGCAAGAAGTGGTAGTGATCATTTATCTATTAATTCATAGTTTATTATGAATATATACATGTGTTTATTAATCAGTAAATTTTTTATTACATATGTCTAATATATGTTTTTCATTCATGTGTAGGTATTTTTCTATGAAGATATTTTGGACCCGAAATGGATGTTTGTCATACATTATGATCCAAGATTAAGGCATGTATTTGACAATGCATTAGCGGATACTGAGCAAAATAATGATGGCCAACAAAATGAGAGAGAGGGATTAGAGAACATCGAAGAATTTGACATCCATGATGATGTTGAAGATGGTTATGTTCAGGCACAAGAAGACAACAATCCAGAGTTAGATGAAGTTATGGAAGACAACAATATGAATGGTATAGAAAATGATGATCCAAATACATCTGGTAACAATATACATGGTCTATAGTCAAATTTCAATGATGATAAAGATGATTCAGATCAAGATGAGGATGATGATAATATTTATTACTTGAAAGAACATATGAACATTGACAATGATACACTGGATGACATTGTAGCAGACAATAATGTTAATGACCAAGACTTCTAAATTTTCAAAATTATTTGCAATCCATGTTTAAAAAACGATGATTCTTATGGCCTAAAATTTGAAATGCTTCAATAATATTATTTATGTTGATACAAATTACCTATTGCAATATCCTTAAATTGTTCAATCTTTGGTATGAATTGTTAGCAAAAAAGAATAGGATTACTTGGATGCTTCTTCCATTAATTTTGTATCAACATATGTTCATGAAGACACAAAAGTGAATAAAATATTAATGCACATAACTCAATTATTTAAATAAGCAACTTAGTTAACTATTATTTTTAAATAGTTCCCATTTTTGTGTTGAACATGTAACAAGGAAAAATAAGCTCAAATTTTCAAAAAAATTAGCAGCTCTACCAACATCCATAATAAATGCTTTACTGTATTAGTAGATTCATTCACATAAGAACATTATTGAGGCTCAATAACTGATATTCATTCAAATATAAGAAGAAATAAGTATGGAAAACATAAGAAAAATACAGAATGATGACACAATCATGGAGAATCTCTGATAATAAGATGTTCTCCATTATATTGCTTCAATTGATATTACAGTGCTCTTATTTAATAATCCCAGTGTTATCCCCTCAAGTTATTATGAAAGTATGAAAGGAATTTTAATTATTAAGTTGATGGAAACCAATCAAAACAATTTCTCTAAAAGGACTTTTAATCCTTAGTAGGAGCCAATTAAAGTAAATTATTTGAAAGGACTTTAATTCACACCTAACTAGAAACCAATCAAAGCATCGACATGGTAACAAAAAATGTGCCTTGATAAATCTTGCAGACTTAAATAACTTGAAAAGATCACTTTGGAGACAACAAAGCAATAAATAAGCATGAAAAATTGACACAACAATTGAACGGTTAAAATAGATTACAAATTATAATCAGTCATCTCCATTATATTGCCTTTTAAATAATATTCCTTATAACAAATAGTTATGATGTTTGATGACAAATAGTTAATTAACATAAATGAAAACATAAAACTTCAACACATGAATGCATTTATCCGTTAATCTTCTAGTAGGTGCCCGTGATCACTTAAGATCTATTCAAGGCTCCTACTCCATGACAATGCATCACCTGCAGAGTGTATCTTCCTTATGATTCTGCCTGGTCTTTAAGCTCCAATGGCTGCCCCTATGTATTTGTTGCATCTTTGGTTTGGCTAATGAACAAGTTGATGGCAGAGAGATGACGAGTATATTCCTCCTCAACATAAGTTTCCACATTGGCAATTGCACCCTTCATATCATATTCCACATACACCATCTTTTCAAGTTGTTTATGTGTATTTTGTAACACCATCTCTTTGTCGTTTATTTCTTGCAATGCAATATGTAGATACATGACGAGCTCATCCTTCCAATCATCTTTCTCTCTAGGATTTCCAAGGCTATCATGGACCACAGGATGCAAATAGAAATAGTCAAGGTTCTCTTTGAGCCTAATTTTGTACTAGTTATGTGATTCCACCAGCTTATTGTATGTCTGCCATGTCTCACCTTTCATGGCTTTCTCATTTTGGAGCTCCTCCCTTTTTTCAATCATCCATCTTTGCAATATTTCATTCTCCACAAATGCTGAGTGTGTGTCTTTAAACAATTTCCAATATTCATCATCACGATCCATCATCTTGTTGAATCTTTCTTTGATTATCTCAGACACAACATTAAATTTAGTGGTTTTTATTCCTGTTTCTAGCTCCTTGCATTCTCTTGAGACTTTTGATGATAGTGTTTCTAGTAAGCTACATTTGCTAATGCATCCAATATTATTTTTTCACTCTCTAACCATGGGGAATATAATTCTGATCTAGAAGAGGAAGATGTTTTATCTCTGTGACTAGCCACCTCCTTCCTTAATTTATCATTTTCTTTTACCAAATTTTCAATCCGTGCCTTACTGAATTTTGCAACATTTATGTTTAGCTCAATTGTTTCAATGGGGTTAGTGTCCCCTACCCTATGGAAAAAAATATTTCCAAACACTTGGTTTGGATTACTGATGAGAGCATGCCTTTTATCTTGAGGAAACAATTCCCAAATTAGAAGGGTGCCTTCATCTGGGTTGTACCCTGATCCTGAGTACATTTTATCACTTGCCTCTTCTATTAGATGCATTGTTTGGTATCCTCTTTTCCTAAAACTGTCAAACATTATTCTAGAGTTGATATCCCATCCTGGTAAGAGTAGTACCCTAGCCTCTTGAAGTAATTATTTTCCACTTTCGAAGGTGATATATTCTAACTCTTTATCTATTTCTTTTCTCAACTCTTCCAAGGCGACTGCCTCCTGCTCAAGAGTGATATCCTTCATCCTTTGTCTTAGAATTATGCCTTTATGCTCATAAACAAATGATTCAAATTTAGAAGTCTTGACGAAATCACTTTCAGAAATAAATTCTTGCATGGCCTTGACTCTCATGTCATCACAAAGTTCATCTGATGCTTCAAATTTGA
Source organism: Sequoiadendron giganteum (assembly GCA_007115665.2). Taxonomy (NCBI): domain Eukaryota; kingdom Viridiplantae; phylum Streptophyta; class Pinopsida; order Cupressales; family Cupressaceae; genus Sequoiadendron; species Sequoiadendron giganteum. Next base: position 388,111,520 of record CM021108.1, on the reverse strand, counting down.
CAATGTTTCTGTTGGAAAAACAAGGATAGACAATTGAGAGGGGAGGTGAATCAGTTGTTACCAAAATCAAACTTATTTAACATTAATCAACCTTAAATCTCAGATCTGATAATTAACAGTGCAAGCATAAATCAATAACGCATCAGAGACACATGAACACCATGATTTTATATGTGGAAAACCTTTTAGGGGAAAACCATGGTGGATGTTAGTCCACAAGATTATACCCTATTAGAAGTATAATGAAGAATGAATAAGGAATGCACTTGCATTCATGCACACTGCTTAGAGGAAGGCTCACTACCTTACACACAATAATCAGATTAAATCCATCTGATAAGGTTGAACTGAGAAATTAGCTTATACAAAATCCTGATTACAGTTCCAGTTAGGCACACAAAAACTTCTACACACTCCTCCTCACTCTTCTCAATTTATTTCACACTCTGCTCTACTCTTGAATTATTTGAACTTTCTTCTCACATGTACACCACTTGCACACACTGAGCATACCTCAAAATGAGGAAAACAACCACTCATATATATCCGCTACACGAAGTTACATCAACTATTCAGTTGGCCACAAATAAAGAATAAATTACAACTGTCAACCTTAATACATGAATAAATATTAATGCACACCAACACAAGTCAGTCACAACATAGTGAGGACCCAAATAAACACCTTCAAACATGCCAAACAATAAAAGATTAATCCTCATGGATCCGCAACACGCTACCACCATCATGTCGGACACAAACATGAAACATCGAGCACACATCAGAAAAATCTTCGATCACGAACACTCTGATCAATGCAAATGTACAACAAGGATAGAGAATGATCTAGACTCATCCATGAATGTTATAGGTACATGCACAACAACTAAAATTACCAAAATTTCATCCTCTTCTTTCAAGAACACTTGCTACAGTAACTAAATAACTATAGACACATAGAACTTCATAACTTTCTCAAATCTTGATGTGTACCACTGAAATTTTCAGACAACATACTAGATAGACTTAACAAAAATCCCTTTAGTGTGCACCACTAAAAAATCAACATTCACAACTTTCCAACATTCTGACCTTCTTAGCTTCACTGGCTGCCTGCAATATATTTGTTACAATTTTCTCAATATCCTTGATATATACAGCCTTCAGAATCACCAATGCTAATAGTGTTGACATCAATGACAACCATATATCAGAAATGCAACCTCAAAATCCAACAATCTCCCCCTTTGGAATTGATGGCAACACATGATGTGAAAAATAATGCCATCAACCCAACTAGCTCTTCTCCAACAATCCCCTTAGATTGTGCACTCTTTTCTTGATTCCTTCTTCTCCCATGTTTTTAACATTGTTCTTCTCCCCCATTTAAATCAATGGAAAAGGTACACATGCTCTAATCACATATTTGAATCATCTGACTACTCCCCTTGAGTAGCAACCACCACAACATCAATTTGGAATAAGATATGGCTATGAATTCATAGACTGATGCAAAGAACTACATCACTTTGTTTTGATCAGGAGGGGAAATCACTCCTAACTTGCCTCTGAGGTACTCAAAAGTATCCTTAGGAAAAGGCTTAGTAAATATGTCTGCAATTTGCTCCTTGGTAGGTATATACTCTAGTCTAAATTCTTTGTTACTTACTTTATCTCTTAAGAAGTGATATTTGATGGGTATATGCTTTTTCTTTGAACGCATCACTGGATTCTTGGAAATGTTTATGGCACTTCAATTGTCATAGAATATGGCAACGGGTTCTTCATACTCAATTATGACATCTCTCAATATTTGCTTCATCCACAATACTTGAGTACAACTGTTTGCAGTAACAATATATTCTACCTCATCAATAGACAATGAAACATAATTCTGCTTTTTTCTTAGCCAAGATACCAACTTCTTCCCTAAGAAGAATGCACCACCACTGGTACTCTTCATGTCATCCACATCTCCTATCCAATCAGCATTAGTGAAAGCACTCAGGATAAGATCATCATCCCTAGGATACCAAAGAACAAGATCAACTGTCCCTTTCAGGTATTTGAAAATTCTTTTCATAGCAGTCACATGAGACTCTTTAGGATTAGCTTGATATCTAGCAACCATGCATACAAAATTCATTATATCTGGCCTGGTCTGAGTCAAATAGAGTAATCCACCAATAATTGACTTGTATCTTATTTGATTTGCTTTAGGAGAATCATCATTCTATGTAAGTTTTCATCCGGTTACCATAGCTGTACCAACTGGCTTTGAATCTTCCATGCCAAATTTTTTCAGTAGCTCTTTCACATACTTAGACTGAGATACGAAAATTCCATCATCTAACTGAGTGATTTGCAAACCTAAAAATAATTTCAGCTCTCCTATCATTAAAATTTCAAACTCACTTTTCATTTCATCAACAAACTTCATACACAAATCATCACCACCTTCAAAAATAATATCATCAACATAGACGTCAATGATCAATTATTTATTCTAATCCAACTTGAAATACAAATTGCTGTTAGTATTACCTTTATTGAATCCAAGTTTCAACAGGTATTTATCCAATCTAGCATACCAAGCTCTAGGAGCTTGCTTGAGTCCATATATAAATTTTTTCAATTGACATACCATATTTTCTTTGTCAGTCAGTTGAAATCCATCCGGTTGTTTAACATAGACTTCTTCTTCTAGCTCACCATTTAGAAATTTTGACTTTACATCCATCTGATAGACTTTGTAATTCTTGAAAGTAGCATAAGCAAGAAATAATATTACAGCTTAAATTCTAGCAACATGGGAAAAAGTTTCTTCAAAATCAATACCTTCCATCGATGAGTACTCTTTGCAAACCATTCTTGTTTTTTTTCTGACTACCTCAGCTTGCTCATTCAACTTATTTGGAAACACCCATTTGGTTCCAATCACTTTTTTGTTCTAAGGTCTAGGAACAAGATCCCATGTATCATTTTTCTCTATCTGCATTAGTCCTTCTTTCATGGCTTCCATCCAATATTCATCTTTGCATGCTTCATTGATATTGCTAGGCTCAACTTTGAAAATTAGACAATACTCTTCCAAATTTCTTCTTCTAGTCTGTACACTTTTTCTCTTGTCTTCTATGATTTGACTGTCAGAGTGATTTAACCTTACATACTTGGGAGTTTTACAATTTTCTCTAACTTCTTGTTCTTGTGTTCTTTCTTCTACACTTCTGCTAGTCTCTGCCTCTTGATTTCCTTGGTTCACCAAAACAATTTGAAGTTGATTATGTGTCTGAACATCATTCCCATTGTTAGCACTATCATATTGATCATCTGAATCATATCCACTACATCTAGATGGTCTACCAATATCTTCATCAACTTAGACATTTGCAATTTCAACCATTTTCTTCAACCTCTTATTAAAGCATCGATAAGCTTTGATTTTAGTAGAGTAACCCAAAAATATTCCTTCATCACTTCTAGCATCAAACTTGCCTATATCATCATCTCTCTTGATGTAGCATTTTCTTCCAATTTTTTTGAAATACTTGATAATAGGCTTATAACCAAACCATAGCTCAAAAGGTGTCTTACCAGAATTACTATTGACATTCACCCTATTAATGGTATAGACAAAAATACTTACAACTTCTCTCCAGTAGAAATGAGGAACATTTGCTTCTAAAATAATGGTTCTACCAATGTCTAGAATGTTTCTGTTCTTTCTTTCAACAACTCCATTTTGTTGAGGGGTCCAAGGAGTAGATAGTTGTCTTTGGATTCCATGCTCTTCACATAAAGAATTAAATTATTAGGAAGTGAATTCACCACCTCTATCCGACCTTAGGCATTTGATCTTTTGAACTATCTCATTTTCTGCCATAGCTTTGAAGCTTTTGAACGTTTCTAATGTTTCATGTTTTTCTCTTAATAAAGAAACCCATATCATTCTAGAATAATCATCAATGAGCAACATAAAATACCTTTCACCTTGTAGACTTTCGATTAGGGATGGACCACATAAATCAATATGTATCAAATCCAACACTCCATTAGATCTATACTGTTTACTCTAGAAAGAATTTCTTGTTTGCTTTCCCATCTGACATTCCTTGTACATAGTGTTAGTAGGCTTCATTGACTTAGGAAGATCTCTAACTGCTTGAGTAGAGCTTATCTTGACAATGTTATCAAAGTTCACATGACACAATCTCCTATGCCATAACCAACTTACATCAATTTGAGCAATTAAACAACTTTCACTAGCATCACTCAAATGAAAGATATTACCTTTTGTCTTTGTTCCTGAAGCAATCGTATTTCTAGAACTTCTCCTTTTTCTACACTTACCATCCTTGAATTGAAGATTGTAACCGTTGTCTACCATTTTTCCAACACTCAACAAGTTATGCTTTAAGCCTTCTACATAAAGAACATTATCATTATTGTGCTTACCACCAAAATAAATAGTGCCTCTACCACGAACACACTAGAAGTGTTGTCTCCAAATCTTAAAACACCACCATCATAGTTTTCCAAGCTTAAAAACTTGCTTTTATCACTATTCATATGATGTGAGCATCCATTGTCAATTACCCACTCATCATTTTCTTCAATTTTTTTTGCAAGATCTTTCTCAACATTCACATTACTAGTAGATTCAGTGGACACCTGGCCATTTTATTTGATAGAAATGAATACCCATTCATCTTCATTTCTAGTTTCTTTATCAGATTCTTCATCAGTTACACCTTCTTCAACATAGTAACATTTCATTTGAAATATAGTCTTCTTAGGTTTGTAAGTAGAAAATCTTTTAGGACATCTAGATGCAAAATGACCTATCTTACTACAAGAAAAAAATTTCATAGGTAACTTTCCTTTGTACTTACCATGACCTATGGCTTCTCTTTTGACAATCAGTGCTTCCAGCTCTTCCAATTCTTTTTCTTCATCTTCAATTTGTTTCATCTCATCTTCATACTTGAATGTCCTTTTGGAACTCTCTCCTGAATCATATCTCTACTTGATTTTCTCGGATAGAGTAGCCTTGAATGCAAATTCAGTCTTAGGAGGAAATTCACCAAATTCACTTAACTCAAAGGCAACAATTTTTCCAATCAACATGTCTCTTGTCACATTTGTCATTTTCTGAGTTAATCAATAGAATGCGCTTTTATTTTGTAGGAAGGAGGCATAGATCTAAGTATCTTAGCCACAATCTCTTCTTCATCCAAGACTCCACCAACACATCTAATGCTCATCACTAGTTCATTTATCTTTTGAGAGAAAGAGAGGATGTTCTCATCTTCACTCATCTTCATGTCCTCCCACTTGCCTTTCAGACCTTGTAGCTTAGCACTTTTCACTAGTACGTCTCCTTCATACAATTTTTTCAACTTTTTCCAGATCTGATATGCAGTCTTCAATCCTATCACATTTTTCATCTTTGAATATGTCAAAGCACTCAACAATGCTTCTATAACCTTGGTATTAACTTCTACTTGGTTGATCTCATCTTCAGAGGAGGACCATTTTGAGGAATAGTATATGCACTTTGTGTGATCTTCCAGAAAGGTTCACCAATGCACTTCAAACAACATTCCATTTTAACTTTCCATAAAGAGTAGTTTGTACCATCAAATCTAGGACTATCCTTCCCATCTCGAATAACCTCAAGCTATTAGGCTTCTTCAGAGGAACTAGCTCTGATACCAATTGTTGGAAAAATAAGGATAGACAACTGAGAGGAGGGTGAATCAATTGTTACCAAAACCAAACTTATTCAACATTAATCAACCTGAAATCTCAGATCTGATAATTAATAGTGCAAGCATAAATCAATAACACATCAGAGACACATGAACACTAGGATTTATACGTGGAAACCTTGTTAGGGGAAAAACCATGGTGGATGTTAGTCCACAAGATTATACCCTGTTAGAAGTATAATGAAGAATGAATAAGGAATGCACTTGCATTCATGCACACTACCTAGAGCACACTGCTCAAAGGAAGGCTCACTGCCTTACACACAATAATCAGATTAAATCCATCTGATGAGGTTGAACTGAGAAATTAGCTTATACAAAATCCTGATTATAGTTCTGGTTAGGCACACAAAAACTTCTACACACTCCTCACTCTTCTCAATCTATTTCACACTCTACTCTACTCTTGAATGATTTGAACTTTATTCGCACATGTACACCACTTGCACACACCGAGCATACCTCAAAATGAGGAAAACAACCACTCATATATATCTGCTACACGAATTTACATCAACTATTCAGTTAGCCACAAATAAAGAATACATTACAACTGTTGGCCTTAATACATGAATAAATCACAATGTGCACCAACACATGTCAGTCACAACATAGTGAGGACCCAAAAAATAAAAGATTAATCCTCATGGATCCGCAACACGCTACCACCATCATGTCGGCCAAGAACATGAAAAATGGAGCGCACATTGGAAAAATTTCTGATCATGAACAATCTAATCAATATGAATGTACAAAAAAGATAGAGAAAAATCTAGAATCATCCATGACCATCATAGGTACATGCACAACAACTAAAATTATGAAAATTTCATCCTCTTCTTCCACGAACACTTGCTATAGTAACTGAATAACTCTAGACACATAGAACTTCATAACTTTCTCAAATCTTGATGTGTACCACTGAAACTTTTAGACAACATACTAGATAGACTTAACAACAATCCCTTTAGTGCACGCCACCAAAAACTCAATGTTCACAACTTTCCAACATTCTGACCTTCTCATCTTCACTGGCTTCCTATAATATATTTATTACAATTTTCTCAATATCCTCGACATATACAACCTTCAGAATCACCAATGCTAATAGTGTTGACATCCATGACAACCACATATTAGCAATGCAACCACAACATCCAAAAGTTTCATTCTGGAGGTGGCTCATATTTTGTAACTACAAGGGCGCTTATTTGTTTGACCTCATTATCATCCTCTTCACTCTCTTCTTCATCTTCTTCACTCATGGTTGTATCTATAAAGAAGTTCATTTCTGGAGTGGGCTGTGAGGGTATGTAATCAAGAGGCTCTATGTCCTCAGCCTGCATTCCTTAATAAGTTTTTTGAGGTGCTTCAAAGACATCTGGGTGTACATCTTTTATTAGCTCATCCACATCAGTGATGAGCTGCTTGATTCTTTCCAGAGGATCATGTACTTCATCAAATGCCCCTGAATAGGATGGGACATTTCCTTTCTTCCAGGTCTTAGCAAGCACAACTTTGTTATATGTAGTCATCCTATCTTTTTTTGAGGCCTCATCATAATTTATAATTACATCATCAATAGAGAATTAGTGTTCATACCCTGATATTCCTTATGACAATTTTTCCTTGTGAATAAAACCCCCTGTATCAAAATTCTTTCTTTCATTACCCAACGGTAAATTGTATTTTTCCAAATTTGTATCAATTTCTTCATACACTTCACTAGTGACTACTGTAAAATCTCCAAAGCACAAAGTTCTAGGCATGGTAGATTGCTTATTGTATCTCTTAAGATGTTTTGCATTAGATTTAGCCAACTGTCTCACAATTTCCAAATAGGCTATCCTATTTGGAACTAGTTTTGGAAATATATTTGGGGCTCCTTCAAACCCATAGACTCTAATCACACTGCAGTTGGGAAATGCATACTAATCCCGTCAGTTATGATTTACCTTTTTCCTAGGGTCCTTTTCCTTTGGTCTCAAGAATTTATGTATTTCAGGGGACATGTTATAATTACATGTATGTCCCAACAATTTCAACAATGGCTTGACAAAATATTTTCCTCAAAGTACAAATAGTGTGATCTACCATATCTACTATCCCATATGGAAGTCCACATTTGTATAGGTTTACGATTCCCACTTTCATCTACGTCTCTTATCCTTAATTCTTCTCCCCAGAACCTTCTAACATGTCCTTCATGTAGAAGCAAATGCATAAACAAAGAGTAATGTTTGAATCATGAATGCTATTACTATTGCATTTGATCCCCCCAACCCCTGGTTTAGAGCATTGGCTAAATAACCGACATAGTCAAATGGTCTGGCATATTTTCTTTGTATGTCTGCAACCATGACCATTGGGGCAATTGACATGAGGGGTGGGACCTCTACTCCTAACACTTGTCTAGTTGAATAATATGTATATTGAAAATATTCTTCAAATAAATTTTCATGAAATGGAGGGTTATCATTACTAGAAAACCTTTTGAGCTAGCTACCTTCATCCCTAGGCCTGTGTAGTGGTAGCTTCCATCTTTTATAGCTCGTGTCCATGTGGCGGTACTTTGTTAGAAGGTCTTTGATTGTAAATGGTAAATTCAGAGAGCATTCCAATTGAAAAACATTAGAGATGATATCTTTGGAGATAATGAGAATGTCAGACCCATCATGTGATTGAATAACTCTTCTTTAAGGGTCATATTTGTTGGCTAGAGATTTAACCAGCTCTATATTAACAAACACATTAGATACCACTAATCTTCCTAGGTTCAATATCCATGGGTTGCAGACTGGTTGAAACCTATATTGTTTCCTATAATGGTATATGAATAGGTCATATCCCTATCATGGTGTCCACATGTCTCCTAGACCTTTGCGCTTGTCCCATAACTTATCCATGGAAGGATTTTTTAGTGCACTCCTTTTAGGTCTCAGACCTAAACCCGGGAATTGGTCAATTAAGTCCTAGTTTAGAAGTATTTGCTCTTTTTTTGTTTCTTAATTTTTGGCATTTATGGGCTTTCAATTAAGTCCTGGTTTAGAAGTCTTTTCTCTTTTTCTGTTTCTTATTTTTCGGCATTTTTGAGCTTTCTTCCATTGTTCAATTTTCTTATAAGTCTTTATAGAAGCAACTTCTTCATCAGTTTTGTATACTTACTTGGATTCTCTTTCATTGGTTTTGAGCTATGCAGTAATGAAAAATTCCCAACCTCCTTTACTTTACTCCCGTGTCCAGCGAATCCTTTTCAAGTCTTTATGAAAATATGTGATCAAATTGAGGTATAATTCACTAAGCTCTAGCTCATAAACACTCCAATTTCTATCAATCTTGTCATCAGGCAGATCATTTATTTTGAATATCTCAATGATATAAATGAGATGTCACATCAGTCAAAAATAATCATCATCATTGTATCGGCGAGACCAAGATTCCATTTTCACCGATAACCACCTTCTTCATCGATGAACTCCTTTCTTTTAGGGTATGGGTGGGATGCTAGATAATGTCTCCCCAATGTGCCCTAGTTCCTCTAATATCCTTCCTTAACATGTACTTGATGGTTCATGGTCTTATCGGGTCATTGGGGAGACTCTTGTTAGCCTTCCACCAATAAGTGTCACTTCCTTTGATGCCTTCAGCCTTTTATCATTGCATCGGAGAAACCAAACTTTATGTTGATCTGATAGCCTTCTATTCCCCTGATAGACTTTCACCACATGTTGATCTTTGTTACTTTATAATGTATTTCTCCATCGGTGGGGCATTGTGTTCCCTTCTGCTGATATGTTCTAGTGCTGCCAATATTATTTATTTAATATGTTCTAATCCCTAAGATATGTACATAGGACCAATCAATCATGAATTCAACCAAAAAATAGGGCGCTACACTCGACGCTAAAGTATGATCCAAAGTAGACAGCTAACTAGGCATTAAATTAGGTGCTATTATCAACGTTAGACTCGAGAGCTAAACTCGACGAAAATGTGGCGCTACAATTGGCGCTAGGCTCGATGCTAAATTTGGTGCCAAACTTGGCATTGAACCCGACGTTAAACACAACGTCAAAGTTGATGCTACTTTTCACTGAATTTAGCGCCTGCTTATTCTCACCAATGCAATAAATGCCAAAAATAGCGTCGACCTAAAAAATAGTGCTGACTTTTTTAGAAAATTAGAGAAAAATACATTGAAACAATGGGTGGAAACAAAAAAGGGAGCTAATCACAAGGATTTGTTGTAGTGACTCTACATTGAGAAACCCTAATTCACTCCATAAAGGAACATGCTCACTCCTTTTCTTCTGGTTTCTTTTGCATCACTTTTGTCTTGCCATTACTCACAACATATCCATGTGCCCACACTTGACACATTATACTTTTGAGGGTTTAATTGATTTTCTGATAAAGATCCCCTAAGACCATGCTAGGTCTAATTCCCAAAGGATTCATCTACAATGAATAGGGGTACAAACGCATCAGTAGTCTTTGATCCTTCTTTATTTTTCGATATTTTGCTCATTTCTTGCTTAACTTCTTCTTTATCAATATTTTCCACCGGTTTATTATCTTCCACCAGAGCAGACTACTTCTCCTTTCTATTTCTGCATACCTTTGAGATATGTCCTAGTTTCTTGCAATAGTAATAGACTATATTTCTCTAACTTGTTTGGTTTCCATTTGTCCTAGTTCTGCATTGATTATCTTTATGTCCAAACATGTTGCAGGTGTAGTAATAGCCATTAAATGATTGATTCATCCTTTTTCCATTGAACCTATTTATCATCATCTTCATTGAAGATCTGAACTTAGTAGCTTTATGTCCTGTCTTCTTGCATGTATAACATTTTCCGAAGAAGGGACCTGAAAACTTATTCAACCTACTCGTACACCTCGTTGTCTTATGACCAAATTTATTGCATGAAAAAAAACACCATTGAATGAAGGGTACTTTTGTGCATTTGGTTGTTTGATAGGTGGTTTCCTTCTAGAGTATCCTTTATGCTTCCCTTTGTCTTGAGTCTTCTAATTGATTATTGGATTTTAGCTCTGCATTGTTTCTTCAACTTCATTACCTAGGCCACTTTTGTCTTTAGAAGGTTTTTGTCTTGCTATCAATTCATCAAGCTTGGTGGAGCTTGTCTCGAAGTCCTCTTCACAGAGTTTTGCTTTCTCAATTTCTATTTTTAGATTCATCACTTCTTTCCCAAGCCTACATCAAACATCAAATTTGTTTTGTATTATAGTTTTCAAGCATTCTTCAACTTTCTTCTTTTCATCTATCTTCAACTTTATTCTAGTATTCTTATCATTTGCTTGTTTCAATTCCTCACTTACTTCTCTATATATTTCCTTGAATTTATTTAACTGCTCTTTTAATTTCTGAATACATTCATTTGCTTAATCAATATTCTCCTTCAGGTCTCTGTTTTCAATTTCAGCCTTGTCAAGATCTTCAAGGGCAGTCCAAAGCTCTTCTTTATCCATTTGTTCAATCTACAGGATCTCCTGAAGCTATTAGACTTCTCCAGTGGAACCAAATCTCTGATACCAATTGTTGAATAAACCATATACTAAGAGGTGAATCGATATCCACTAAAACTTATTGAACAAACAAATTTAATTACCTTGCAACAAAAGATAGATAAGAGAAATAAAAAAACATGAAATTCCAAAACAGAGGAACACGAAAGTTTACGTGGAAAAATCAATGAGGGAAAAACCACGGTGAGGATTAAATCACAATATATAAATTTATATCAATATCGGTAACAAAGAGGCTCACTGCTTACAAGGAATCACTGTCTAAATATGGAGGCTCACTACCTATAGAAATTAGTAAACAAAAATGGCTAACTACCAGAGTTGAACTGAGGAGTTACACCACAAGTGCAGATTCAATTCCTTTGATGCTCTGAGTATCCGCTCCCATGACAACAAAATAATCTTCAACCATCTATTCACACACTTCGCTCATACCTGTATACATACACACTTTGTCTTCTATTCAAATTATGTGCTTCCCTTTCACTTGTTATTATATACTTCTCTACTCTTTCTCTACCTTCAAACCATATTTCATATATACTTGATATATATGTATGCATCAATTAGGTCAACCTAATTAGATGCAATTCATATTTTCAAAATGATAACTTGTTGGCTTCATATAAAGATTCTCAAAAGTAATTCACCCATGTCATGCAACATCATGTCGACTGGGACTAGGACTAGGTATCACATAATCCATAATTCATGTTGGGATAAACACTGAATATTAGGTCGGCCATGACTAACTTAATACCAAAATTTAATCACAAACACATCACCAAAATGTATGAACATCTAGGAATACATACATACATGCTTCCAACCATTATATGCCTTTTCTCAAAACCTCAGATCATACTGATTACTGGAGGGAATATGTGGACCAAAATACCAAAGATACTAGATCAAATACCAGATGAGATAAGCACGATTTGCATACTGGTACAAGGTACTAGACCAACATAGTGACATTAATGACAATATATGTCATAGTTCCAATAGCTTCATGCGTGACAAGCCAAAATCACAAACCTGAAATTTTTTACCTAGGTAAGGTTAGAGCACATGCAACTCTCAAATTGTAAGCTATATACTACATTATATGATAATACATTAAATAAATGTAAGAAGTCTCAACAATGAAAGTATATATTTGTGTCATAGGAAAAAGTTTTGAAACACGATAGTGATGCTACTTTTTCTAAAATGAAAATCTCAGATTGGGGGATCTGGAAAAAGAAGTTTTGCACACAAAGAAATTAGTATATTCAAGGGAATTTCACTTAAACGAGGTATAAATGAGAATCAAATAATTTGAAGACCACTCTCCTACCAATCTTCTATCTAAAATTGACAAACAATAAAATATTAAAAATCCATTATCTTCTCTGGATAGCTAATCTTTCCATACCTTTAGTTTAAACCAATGAAATGAAGGATGTATCTCGGTCTGGGAATCATCTGAGACATCCCCATGATATGGAAGCATCCCTGGCTACTGCCATGCCAAACAAAAAATAAAATTAGGGACAACTTAAAAGTGTACTCTATTTGACCAATTTATAGATTTCTTTTTGGTATTTATTGGCATTGATCGACCTAATGCAAATAGCCAGGAACATTTGGTCCACATAGGTCTCTCTGATCATTATAGAATTTGAGAATTCACCTTTTTCTCTTAACTATTTGTATTTATACTTTTGAATGCAATGGTTGATAAAAGGTTTCCTCTAACAGGTCTTCTTTTAGATGGTTTTCTAGCATTTTTGGCTTGAGAGTACACTTTGCACATTTTACATAGAAAATATATGAAGTTTGAATGGAATTTTATAATAATGAAGACAATAACATAATTCTTAGTGGATGTTATATTTTCTCAATATACAAGTTTGTGATACACCTTGCAACCCACTATTTTTTTGGATGTTAACAAATAATATAGAAGCTTGCGATGCACCTTGAAACTAGATACCAAAGCGATGAACACAAAAACAAATGGTAGAATGATCGGTAGTTTACTCAAACAGGAATAAGATAAAAAATTGAAACTATGGATAAAGATGAAGACTAGTAAATTAGATATTACATGAAATAGGAGAATTGATAAAATAATACATAGGCTAATTAAACACATCAAACAAAGACAACCAATGAAGGGTTAAATTTTTTAGCTTAGTCAAAACTTGGTGAATAAAACTTGAAAGACTAGAAACATCTTTGACAAATCCCCAAATTCAAGGATCAATGTTGGATCATGGATCAAGCATAATTTTTTTGTGGTTTAATTTTTAGATGTTATTTCTAATTTCTTATATATTTTTTAACACCCATCAACTTGCCATCCCAAAAGGCTGGGAATTCTTTTCTATTCCTAGGCATCCTTACTTCCACAAAAGTCAATGAAACAATGGTTTAAACCATTGTAGCATTCCATTTACATGGAATTGACATGAAAATTGAAAAGTGTATAAGAAATTCAATTACTCAAGTTTAAGATGAGAAAAAAAGAAGAAAAAATTGGTAAATTAGAAAATGCTGAAATGTTTGTAAAATCATTATTTCCTTCCAAATATAGTGCATAGAAATAGAAGCAAACATAAGAAATAAAAATAGAATTTTGCTCAATATTGTCAATTAAAAATTATAAACTTTATCTTCAACATAAACTCTCAGCTTCTCAATCAAGTACAAATTACGACATGAAAATATGATTAACCTGCAAACACAAGGCTAGAGAATGTGAATCTAATGCCCCAATGCCATAGTTCTCTTCCCTTCAACTATAGTCACAATCATAAAATGTCTTGTGCAATATGGATTCATCCTCATCATCAAATGATAGAAGAAATTACAAATTTCCAACCAAAACAAAAAAAGGTCTAATAGTTTGACTCAAAATAGTTTCAGTACTGTGTGGAAATAATTTTTGGTTGACCACAATCTATTCCTAGTTTTTTTGGTATGGTTTGAACACCCACTATGACTAAGAAGGCCTATCCAACTAAGTATTCTACTTATTTTGCATGAAATCCATGAATTTTAAAGCCTCTGGTATTACCATCTCTTTAATTCCTCTATTTACATGATTAGTCAATCTCATGGCTCCTAAGGAGTGCTAAACCTTGATTAAAGATGTTCAAGAAATCCTACATAAAACAAGTTAAAAAATAAGCAATGGTAGCAATGATGAATGCCAATCCTAAATTATTTACAAGTTCCTTTTCTTCCCCAAACGTTCGTCACCCACTTTCCTTTACTGATAAGACTCCCAAGTGTGAATGGATGGATTAGTATGGGCCGATTACGCTTGATCCATGAAGAATCGAAGCATAACAAAGAAACTAACATCAAATCTTGACATAATCATTCAAATAAAGATTAAACTAAACATTTATCAAAACTAGCCATTCTAAACTATGAAAGCATTAAAATCTCTACTCTAACCCATTTGAAACTTATCCTGTTGGGAGATTGGTTTCACATTGATGTGAAATGATGACCCTTTCCTAATCCCATGGATAAACCAGCTTACCCTAGTCAATTTTATTGAAGAAAATTGATGGAAACTTTGAGATGTGTATGAAAACATGATTTTAATTTAAATAAGCATGATGCAAGCTAGTTTAATATAATTTTATGTTAAAAATGATCTAGATATGCAAAATCTAAACTAATATGAGTGAATTTTGAGCTAAATGATCTAAACCTTAATTAGTAAATAAGTTAAATGGATGCATTATGTGATCATGGAAGCCATTAATGGAAGCTCAAAACTAACTAATGCAATTAAAATGAACTAAAAGATGTTAAATATGTGCTAAATATGAGTGCGAGTGTAAGTGATTTCAACATCATAAGTTTTATTTTTGAAAGATTGATCCATTTGTCTTGAAATAGGGATCTATTTATAGGAGAGAAAATGAGAAATGGAGGTTTGAGATAAAAAGGGCTAATCAATGGTCAAGGATGGAGGAAATTGGAGGCATGGATCATGGATTCTCATCAACGGGTGAGAATGCAAGATGAGTTTTAATCAAGGGTTCACATTCCCTCAAACAAACACACTTTTGACCTGTACAAGAGGTCAAAAGTTAACTTGCACAAGAAGTCACAAGGTAACTTGCACATGAAGCTAAGTAAGTTTTTTGAGAAAAGAAATATTCCCCTTTTTCAAATAAGGAGAGAGAGAGAATATTCCTTGGAATATTCTTATGGGTGAGGAAAAAGAATAATTTAGTTAATTAAAACTACATTAAATTATGCAAAAGGGGGAAGGAATATTCCATGGGAATATTCCTTTTGGAGAAATGTGCAAAGAAGGAATATTCCCTTGCAAGTGGGGGAATTAGATTTAATTGATAATTAAATAATATTAATTATGCAATTAGGGGATTAGAATTAATTGATAATTAAACAATATTGGAATATTCCCTTGCAAGTGGGGGAATTAGATTTAATTGATAATTAAATAATATTAATTATGCAATTAGGGGATTAGAATTAATTGATAATTAAACAATATTAATTATGCAATTAGGGGATTAGAAGAATTAAGATGACATTCATTGAATAAAATGATTTAATGAAAGGGGGAAAGGTGAAATGACATTTAATTAAATAGCTTAGGGTTATATGATTAAATAAGAAGATTTAGGGATTTAAATTAAATAGTTCAATTTATTTAATTTAAAAGATAAAGTGTTAGCTTGAAAGGGGGTGAATTAACCCGATTTGATGAATTAGGTTAATAGATGCAAATGATGCCATTAATTAATTAGATAGGATAATTTAATTAATTAAGCAAAAAGAGGATGGGTTTCAAGAGGAAATGATGTTAGTATACCTAATTTGAGTGTCTGATATGATTTGGGACATTTTTTAGTGTCTGTATTTTGCCCCTCTTTGAAGCGAGTTACTACTGCTTCGGTTCAAAGATTGATATTCTTTGGATGAGAAACTGCTGCTTAAATTTTTATTTATTTATTATTTTTAGATGCTCCACAGTTGCCCCAACAAAAGGAATAAGTTGGTTCCCTTCCCCCTCGAGAAATCAAGCAAAATTTTTGAATTTTGGGTTGATTTCTCGACAAAGTTTAAAATGCTGCCCAAGGGGTCTGGAAAGGCTCCAGGGTACAAAAAACATGAAAAATGATGCAAAATAAGGTTTAGTTTAGAAAAATTGATGAAAATGGTAAAAAACCCTACCTTGATGGTTAAATTAGGGCCAAAAGCCTAATTTGCAAGCATAAATAGGTGAGGAAGGGTCACTTTCAATTTATTTGTGCATTCACACCTTTAGGATTTCTTGTATTTTGAGCTTTGACCCTCTAATGACATGACATAATGAGTGCTCCCACGACACATTTCAAATGGGTTCATGAGTACAAGAGGCTTCTAGGTGCAGGACCACCAGTATGTGATTCAAAACTTGATTTGAAATTTAACTTTTTGATGTATTTGATGCCTTTTGAAATTTAAACTTTGGTGGAGTCGCTCTAGAGCAATGCTATTTTGAGAATCGACAATGCTAATTTGAATTTTAGTGACACATATGTGAATTGTGACATCGTTTGCAATTTAGAATTAGGGTTTCAAAAAAATTAAATCACGATGGATGTGTTTAGTGATGCGACTTATGATTTTCATTTTTAATGCCTTGAGCATTGTAGTTTGGAATTTGAATTATAGCGACACTATCATGAATAGTGACACTATTGCCATTGTGGGGGATAAAAACTCCGAACTCAATCATTTGTTTTGTGAATTTTGACATCGTGTGCTTTGTGGGTGTAGGAGGTGATCCCACCTTTGATGTCTCGTGAGCATCGACCCACAATTTTGTCCAAAATTGGTGATTTATCTAAGTTGCGATAGGAGAACTTGGGGGAGATTGGTCTATGGTATGTTGCGTACATGCCCATCATCCGAACACATTTGGAAATGATGACAACATTGTGTGAGTGATGGCATAGTGAGACCTCATCATTCCACCTTCCTACCAGTGAGGCAACAATGATGCTAGAGGATATATGGCGAATATTGTGTTTGCTGATACATGGTGAGCGTGCGATATACAATGTCGATTATAGCTATGATGTGTGACATGAGGTGATGGACCATGAGGGAATTATTCTAGTAACTTTACAGATTGACCTTGAGATGTGCAAAGGTTGAGTGCCCACTTTCAGATTGATTGTTGTAGCGATCATCTCAAGTTTGGTTGCTCCAGATCGATGAAGTAGAGGGTTCAGTCTAGGATAGGGCCTAGCTTGGCACAAGATGTTGTTCAGGAGTACTTAGTATGCATGGGAGCCAATGATTTTGGACTCCCTATACCATGATATGCATACTTTCAGATACTATGATGGTAGGGAAATCGACACATGGGTCACCTTACTTCACATTTGGGCCTAGAAGCACATCGCTATGCTTCGACCGATTGTTTAGATGGAATATGTAGATCCAGATGATCCTATTTTTTGGAGGTATAGGGGTGCCATCACACTAAAACATACAAGGTAGCTTGGCATTCCCTACTAGTGTAGGGTCATCAATGATATGGCAGTTTTCAAATGGTGACCTTGGCTTTAGATGCCAACATGGTACAATGATGTACACCAACTTTTATTTTCTCGATAGACCCAATACATGTAGGGTTGATAACATACCATCATTGAGAGGTACCTGCCAAATAGGGTGGTGAGACAATTTGGAGATGGGCAGGATAGGCCAGATGATGCATATACTTCCATCTTTGCTAGATCAACATAAGAGATAGGAGCGTGGGGACCTACTATCCCAACCCACAAGGTTGTCGAGGGATTTTGACAGCTAGTTGCTCGACCATGGGCATATGATCAGGTACAAGTAGATGCTCAGATGATGCCTATGTATGATGCATGGTTCACACCCCCTCGCCAATTGAAAGATCCAATAGGTGCACCCCCACGAGGGAGACCAAGAGGGATAGGTAGAGGCAGAGGTCATGGAAGAGGAAATCATGGCTAGGATCAGAAGGATGGCTAGGTCCCAAGGGAACCACCAGGGAATCAACAACCTCCATAGTAGCCTTTGATACAACAAAAACCAGTGTAGTAGTAGCCAGTACAACCACCACCACCAGGGCTAGATCCCTATGATTTATAGATACAACAGCTACAACAACAGATATAGGTGATTATGGGTGAGAGGGATCAGGCTTGCCAATATATTTTGATGATTACTGTTGAGAGAGACTAGGCGTAGAATATCAGATAGACTGCTGAGATGTAGTTGTCTCAGGAGGTTGGGTGATGCCAGCAGTAACCCAGGGGCGAACAATGTCTACCGGATTGTATAGAGAGGCCATGACTGAGGTGACCTAATATCAGATGCACTACCACACAAATGTCCCTGCAGTGCTTAGAAACTTGGATTACTCACAGAGGAGTGGGGCACATCCTAGGGCCAAGGATTAGCTAGAGAGATAGCCTGGTGAGGGGAGCATCCATCAGGGCTAACTTGTTTGTACAAACACTTTTTGATTATTGCTTGATTCTTTACACAAATATACATCCATGGGATCCCTTTTGATAGCCTTGTGGATATTGAATTTTTGATTGATATACATACATTGACTCAAATATTGTATCATGATAGTGATTTTTTGATATATATATGAGACAATACAAATTCATGATGTGATGTGTTCACTTTTGTTTCATGGTTTATGAATGTATGGATGCATTTGATATAATGATGTGATGCTTATTTATGCTTATGTGATATGCGACAGTATACAATGTAATGCGATGCAATGGATGGATGCACTTCTTTTTTAGTATCTTTTCATGACATGTTTATGGGATGGATGATATGACATGCATATGTTATAGATGCATTTCCTTTTTCAGTATCTTTTCATTACATGTTTATGATGTGATGATGTATGCATGTGGATGTATGGATGGATAATGCAGATATTTATGCATATGATATGATAATGCGATGCATGTTTATGATATGTGATGCAACGATTCAAGATGCTTAGAAAAAAATCTATATTATTTGTCACAACTTAAATGATAATGATGATGCAGGATGTATGTTTGTATGACATTCTATGGTTATGAGATGTATGCATGCTGATGATTTGTGGATGGAGAATGGATGGATTGACTATGCTTTTGTTGATTGTCATGATACTAGGTTAGTGTGGAGAGAATATAGAAGAAACAAGATCATTGACCATTGATTTTGATGATTAATGAAAAATATCCAATAAGTCTATAATCCAACTAGACTTTATTAGAGATGGTAATGAGAAATGCATGATGATGATGATGATTTGCTCATATCTTGTGATTGGGATTTTCTGGCGTTCCTTATTGTTTGATATAACACATAGACACGATGCATCAAGGTATTGAAAAATAGGATTACGTTGTATCTAGTGTAATGGAATTTGACTCTGCAAACATATAGGATAGTTCTTGTTCACACCTTGACATACAAAAACCTCGTTTTATATGTAGTTTAGTAGTTCATAATATATTGAACCAAAGAATACACAATAATCAACAATGTACTCCAAATAACTTCCCTACACACAACCAAGCAAGTATGCGCCAAGATTATTTTATAAGAATACCCACAAGCACAAAAAACACAAGATAATGATCGATGCACCATTCCTTTCTCTCTAAATTGTTTTGATAGAAATCATTGAGAGGTCCTTTGAATCAGTAAATAAGATAAATAATAAGAAAAGATCAAAGATAAAAAATTAGTGTTATCTATATCTCTTACCGGGTTTAATATAGCTAAGGTGATGTCTGATACTGATGCACATCGTAGGAAGAATACATCCTAGGACATGTTGATTAGATGGGTTGATTAGGATGATGATGTGGTTTATGATGCCATTGATACAAACTTCACTAAAACATTTACCTATGATCTATACTTTAGATTTTAACACTTGGTTTCTCACTTTATGACTTGCTATACTTTCTTTCTATTTGTTTTACCAAAGGTTGAAGGTGATGCTTGATTTATTATGGGTGAAGGTGTATTGCAAGTGAAAGCGAAATGGGATGGGTGGTTTTGGATTTTTTTTAGAATATTTCAATGTTTTTTAGTTTTTTAAAATGTTTTGAGACTATTTTTGATCTTTTTGAAAGTTTATGTGAATGTTTTGGTTTTCAATTATTTGAGGTTGTTTAGGGTTTTCCAAGTTTTGGATGTTTTCTAATATTTTTGGATTTTCAATTTTCAAATGTTTTTTGGATTTTCTAAGTTTTCAAATGTTTTGGGATTTTTTGAATATTTGAATGTTTTGGAATTTCCTAAGTGTCAACCAAGAACTTAACCTAAAAGACCTATCCTAGGGGCCTCAGGGGCTGATCAAAGATAAGCCTTGCCTACGTTATATATGTAGAGACCATGTAGTTCGGCCAACTCGACTTATTGAAGGATGAGATATGAACAGTTTAGGAATGTCAGTTTATTATGAAGGACTCCTAAAGGACTAACCTAGGGTATCTCAGGGGTGCATCAATGATGGAATTTCCTACGTTCAAGCTCATAGAACTGTAGTTCAACAAGGTTCTATTTTTGGATTTTTGATTTTTTGACCTTTTTAGGGATTTTGACTTTATAATTTTTTGAATGTTTTTATATTTTAGCTAATGAATGTTTTATGAATGTTTTTGGGGTTTTTGAGAGATTTCAAATAACCTTAAGATATACAGGCACCCGATATGATCCATAACGAATTTCCCCTAGTGTGATCTGATAGACTACCTTGATATAGGTAGGAAAAAATAACCTTTGGAATATGCCAAGTAGTACTAAGGGGATGCAATACTTCACAATATCAAGCTATGATAAGGACACAAATGGGTGATGAAATAAATAGGATGAGTGAAGTGATGGATGGATGCAAAGAATGATAGGATAAAGAGTCAAAGAATAAATGGAGGTGATTTATTTATGCAAGGTGCCTATTTGCAAGGTTCTCACCAAGGTACTTGCCCAAAGTGCCACTGAAGTGGTTTTCACTAGAGGGTGATTTTTTCCTTTACTTTTTTAATCCTTTTTCTCATTTGTTTGGATTTTGATAATTTTTTATTGTATTTTCAGATTTATACCCTTTGAGCCTAGGCGTAAATTTTTTTAAGATGCTGGATATTAGTTGGTTCCTGCAAGGGTTCACCTTTAGGTTTTGACAATTGGTATGCTCCTTATCCATAGCTTGTTGTGATGATAAAGGGACCCAACTAGTTAGGCTCAAACTTTCCTTTACTGTTCTGATCTGGAAGATTCTTCTAATTTTGTTTTATGAAAAGATCCCCTACTTGGAAAGACCAACATTTGATCTTCTTGTTATAGCTCCACTTTAGTCGGTTTTGATATACTTGCAAGTGATTAAGAGCGTCAACACAATTCTCATCTAGGGATTCTAGCTCATTTAGTCAAGATATTATGTATTCTTCATCGATGATCAGGTTCTATAGTGACAATAATTGTGATGGGAGCTCAACCTCAATAGGAAAAATGAATTATGATCTATAGACCAAGGAGAATGAGGTTGCACCTATTGGTGTGTGGATACTAGTTCGATAGGCCTAGAGAGTGGGATTTAACTATAAATGCTAGTCACAATCATCTTCATTGACTGTTTTCTTTAGGATCTTCAAAATAGTTTTGTTTGTAGCCTCAACTTGGCCATTTCCTTGGGGATAATATAGGGGTAGAGAATCGGTGTTGGATGTTAAATTTTTGACATAGCTCTTTTACATCCTGATTCTTGAAGGGTGTTCCATTATCTAAGATAAGGAATTGTGGAACACCATAATGGTAGATTAGGCAATTTAGGATAAATTTGGAAATTTTCTTCCCTATTATGTAGGTCATAGGAATGACTTCAACCCACTTGGTAAAGTATTTAGTGGATGTTATGATAAACTTGTGGCCATTAGATGAGGTTAGAGTGATCTTTCCTATGAGTTCAAGTCCCAACTACGAGAAAGGCTAAGGTGTGATCATTGGTTGTCATTCTTGAGCTAGAGCATGAATTAGATCTCCATGCTGTTGACATTGGATACATTTCTGCACATATTGATGAGCTTCTCCTTCCATAGTCGGCTAGTAGTACCCCATCTTCAACAAATTCTTAGCTAAAGTCATACCGCTAGATGGAAACCACATATGCCATTGTGTACTTCTGTTAAATTTTTTAAGGCTTCCTCTTGGTTAAGACATTGTAGTAATGTCCCTTCAATGCTTCAACGGTAATGGGTATCACCTAGGATCATGAATCGAGATGCCTTCTTAACAAAGGTCCTGTTAAGGTTGGAGGTGATATCAGAGGGAGGGTTCCTTTGCTTAGGTAGGTGAATATTTCATGGTACCATGGGGATCTAGGACCAACAATAAAACACACAAATTCAGATTTAGGGATTTCGAAAGTCGATACGAGAAGTTATTCTACCAGGAATTCGCATTGGAGGACGTTGTTCGACATGTCTAACAGCGATCCAATTATTTCCATGGCATCTACTACGTTGTTGTTCATGTAAGGAATCTGCTCAAAATTTATGTCTATGAAAAGGTATTTGAGACTTTCTACAATCTTCTTGTAAGGAGTAAGCTTATCATCCTTAGTTTGGTAGTCATCATCGACTTGATTAATAACCAGTTGTTACTCTCCATAGACTTTCATCTCTTGTATCTACCATTGAACTGTTATCCTTAGAGCTATGATTAGGGTTTCATACTCAACAATTTTGTTAGTACACAGAAATGATAGCCTGAATGACTTTGGGATGAAATCACCTTGAGGGGTGATGAAAAGAATACCTTCTCCTGATCTAGGTTGGGTGAATGATCCATCAAAGTACATGTTCCATTGAGTTGTGAGATTGATAAGGAACACTGATTCATCAAGGAATTTAGATATCAAGGGGTTCTCTACATATATAGGTGAATTTTCTAGTTGGATTGCAATCACTTGTCCTTTGATTTCCTTGCACTCTATGTACTCTATTCCAAATTTAGTTAAGATCATCACCCATTTGGCCATTTTCCTAGTGAGAGTTTCTTTGGATAACAGGTATTTCAATGGGTCAATCTCTGCAATGAGTTTGATTTGATGTGACTAACATATAATGTCTAATTTTTTTGAAGCAAAAACTATTGCTAAGCATGCTTTCTAAATGGGTGAATAGTTTATTTCATATCCCACTAAGGTCTTACTGATGTAATAGATAGCCCTTTCCTTTCCATTTTCACCGTGTTGTGCCAAAAGAGCACCTAGTGCTATTGGTGTTGCTGAAATATACAGGATCAATGGTTTGTTTGGTATCGATGGCATGAGTACTAGAGGTGTCAATAGATAGTCTCTGATCTCTTGGTAAGATTTATCACACTTCTCGTCCCACTTGTAAGCTATTCCTTTATGGAGAAGATGTGAGAAGAGGTGGATTTTATCTAATAGTTGCACTATGAACCTTCTGATGGACTACAATATTCCTTGTAATGCTATCATTTGTTTCAATTTTTATGGTGGTTTCATGTCTAGGATGGATTTTACCTTTTCTAGATCAATTTCTATCCCTCTTTGCCAGATGATATAGCTGAGAAGTTTCCCTGATGTAACCCCAAAGACACACTTTTTGGATTTAGCCATACCTTATACTCTTCAAGCCCATCGAAGATGGGTCCTAAGACTTCTATGTACTCACTTCTATTCTTTGATTTTTCCAAACTATTACCCACATAATCTTCAAATGTTTTGTGGATTATGTCATGAAAGATGAGGGTCATTTCTCTTTGATAGGTTACTCCTACATTCTTTAACCCAAATGGCATCACGTTCTGGAAATAGGTTCCCCATGGACAAGTGAATGTAGTTTTGTGTTGATCCTTTTTGGTGATCATGATATAATTGTAGCTTGAAAAACCATCCATGAGTGATAGCATTTCATGCCCAACTATTAAGTCCATGATGAGGTCGATGTTATGAAGAGATAAATCATCCTTTAGGTATGCCTTATTTAGGTCTCTAAAATCTATGCATATTCTGATGCCCCAAGTGGATTTTGAGATTGGTACCAAGTTTGAAACCCACTCAAGATAATCTATCAGTCGGATGAATCCAACATCAAGAAGTTTTTGTAACTCAAGTTTCACCAAGAATGCTATCTAAGGGTGCATCTTCCTTAATTTTTGCTTCACAGGTTTGGTTTCAGGATAAACTGCTAAGTGATGCACAACTACTTCTGGATCAAGCCTCGGTATATCAGTGTATGACCATGAAAAGTTTTCTTTTCACCATTGCTAGATTTTTTTGTTCTTCATCCAACATGGATTCAACATAGAAAGTGATATTGGGTGCTTCTTTTGTTCCCACATTGATTGGAGTGGCCTTTTCTACTAGCACTGCTGACTTCTCTGGATGCATTACACTAAGGGGGAGATTGAATCCCTCATTCTTGGGTGCCTCAGAGAGGTTTTCACCCTGTGATACATCCTTTATTTTTATTATTTTATGATCAAAATTTTCCACGATGTGGTTTTCACTTAAAGATCTGCATGTTAGTTGCAGTTCATTAGTTTTGCGACTGAAGGATTCAATCATCTCCCCATAGTACGCCCCTGTGTCTAGCTCTATGTAAAAAAATTCCGTATGATATTCCCATGGTAAGTTGTCACAGATTCCCATGAATTCTGAGATCGCTTCATCACTTTTGAAAAAATTTAGAATCGGCGGTCCTTGTTGGTCCACGTCAATGAGTTGTGGGTATACTAGGCATATTTTAGTTGGTTGATTGCTCAAAGAAACTGATGTAATGGATATAATTAAAAGGGAATTACCCTCAAATAGGTCAACAACATCAAGGGGGAAGTTGTCTAAGGTCGTATCACGTGATGCAGGTAACCAAGAGGAAGCCTCAACCTATTTAGTGGAAGTACCTTTGCCAATAAGGATGACCTTGCTAGTAGTACAACCTAGACCAAGATTCTTTAGTCATTTCTCAGGAACAATAGGTTCTAGAAAACCATTATAATTTTGTCCCAATTTCTCATTCTTTTTATAACCCATTCCCTTTATTAGTTGTAAGCCTTTTTTATCATATTCCATGGGAAGACTAGGGACAGGTCTTTCATCCTGATAGAGTAGTTTAGAGACATCTTCCTCGTTGACATCTTGGTTCAAATCCCCTTAATTGGTGAAGGTAGTAGCTACCATATTGATTGTCTTGAGCTCTTTGTGGTGAGATGTGGGTTTCCCATGTGATTGAGGAGTAAGAGGTAGCTCTCCTAAGAGAAAGACATTCTTCATTAGCTTATACCTTCCACAACCATAATCCTGGATTATTGCTTTAATGCTAGGAATTTTCTAAATAATGGATGTTTTTATTTTTTAGGTAGATGCAAGGGATGATGGGTCAACAAATGAGGTAGATGGTGTAGGCCCTTCATATTTCTTGGGTATTTGGGGTATCTTATAGAACTTGGCCTCAAGATTCTTCCAGTAGTAAAAAGGCTTAGGATCTCTATGGATAGTAATTTCTCTGCCCTCAAAAAGAAACTTTACACATTGATGATAGGCCAAGGCTACAACTTTTAGGGCATGGATCCATGGTCAACCAAGTAGAATGTTGTAGGGAAGGTCAAGGTCTAACACTTGGCATGCAGTTTCTGCAATAATGGGTCCCACCTGGATGGGTAATGCAATGATTCCTTGTGATACCCACTCTTGGTCATCATATGCTCTGATGGTGGTACTCTTTTCTTTCTCAATAGTATCCTTTGAATAGCCCAAGTTCTTGATCAACTAAAGGGTTAAAATATTCAAACCAACACCTACATCTACTAAGACTCTTTTGACCTTGTTCTTATGAATGATGACCTCAAGGTTTAAAGCACAGTTATGAGATGGTTGTGATGGTAGGTCTTGTTCTGAGAAGGTAAGAAGATGATTAGTGATATGCCCTACCATAGCTTGAAATTGATCTGTATCAATATCTTTAGGGATAGATGATTCTATTAAAGATTTCTCTGAGATTTCCCTATGTGCGAGTGATAGCTTTAATAGTTATAAGATTGATATCTATGTGGGGGTCTTCTTAAGCTGATATAGGAGATTGTACTTTCTGGGATTTGATGTTGGAAAAGTAGGCTATGCCCTAGATTGAGATGGGACTCCTTGGATGGTCATTTTTCCATGTCATGTGGTGACTCCACACTCTGCACTAGGTCCTTTGACAGTGACAACAGCAATGATGCTATCACAAGAAGCAACCACATTGGAATAGGTATGTTGTACATTTGTGTAATCCTTAGATTTCCCATTGGTGTTCCCTTTGTTATGATATGGCATGGGATTCTTGTATATATTAAGATCTTGATTACTAGCTAGTACTTCAATAGATATGGTTCATTTTCCATGAGGTCTTGGATAATGTTTTTCAGCCTCATGCAGTTTGTCATTTTGTGTCCTTTGATTTTGTGAAAGTCACAAAGATCATGCTTGTTGTACCAAGATGGTTTCTCTTGGGGTTCTTGGTAGTTTTCAAAGTTGGGAAGTGTTATGAAGTTTGAATCTACCAATTTCTTCATGATGGTTTCAATGGGTTCCGAAAACTGTGTACTTGCATTTAGGATAGTTGTTCTTGTTAGGGGTTTGCCTTTTTTGCATCTCGGTGTTGTGGATCTGATTGTTCTAAGGAGGTGTTGTTTGCTACACAGTTAGTTGAATGTTAGCAACTTGATTGTTGTTTGGCCTAGGAGCACTAGGATTACCTTAGCATCTACCACACCATTATTTGTTATGTTTTTGTTCTTAGCCTAGACATGAGGCTTGTTATTTGAACTACTTGATGGGCGATTGTCCTTGTAAGCTTGAGTATTTACTTGTGAGATTAGAGCTCTCTCAATGCTAAGGGATCTAGGGACAAGCTTGTCATAATGCACTACATTTTCAAGTGGAAGGATAGATCCAGATCTAGATTTGATATAATGATCCCTTGTTGTCCATTGGGAAGAGCCACTTGCTCTTACTAGCTCTTTGTCTCCATCATTGTAAGAAATTAGTGAAATATTCTCCTTTGTTTTGTCTAAGAGTGTACAGTTCTTCTAGACTTACATCCATGCCAAGATTAAAGGAGAAGTGATCGATGAATTTATCAATAATTTATTGAAAAGTTTTGATATTGGGAGGGAGTTGAGAAAACCAATCCATGGCAGGACTTGTTAAAATTTGGGGGAAGAGGTACATTAAATAAGAATCATTATAGACCACCTCCATACACATGACATTGAATTCTTTGACATGGTCCACAAGACTTCCTCTCCCTTTGTATTTATCGAACTTGGGGATTTCAAAACCGGGAGGAAATGGCACCATTGTGATGTTTCAATCAAATGGATACAGACATAAATTTTGTGTATGGGGTTTCTTTGTCTTGCCCATCCAAAGATCCTTCATTTCTTGTGACAACACCTTGAGTTGTGATGCTAGATCATCTTGTGGGTTTGGTGGAGGAACAAACATTGTGTATTGTGAGATGGTAGATGGATTATATGTTGGATTTTGATATGATAAAGTGTTGTATATTGTATATGGCGGTGTGGGATTATGTGAAGGTGATTGAGGTGTTGATGCATATGTTCCTAATTTTTTTGTATTGATGATTAAAGTAGGAACTTTGTTGTTGTTGTTGTTGTTATTGTTTTTGGGCATACTGTTGAGCTAGTAAAGCTTGTTTTTGGGCTTGTTGTTGTGATGCTAAGGTTGCTTGCTTGTTTTTGTTGTGCTGCTAAAGATGCTTGATGGGATTTATGTTGTTGCTGGGCTAAGGTTACTTATTGTGCTGCTAAGGTTGCTTTCTATTGTTGCTACTGTTGTTGTGCTTCTTGCTGTGCTACTAAGGATTGTTGTTGTTGTTGTTGTTGGATGGATTGCAAATAAGCTTGTTGTTCTTACTATAAAGCTAGGGAATGTGCTTTCACTATAGGATTAGTTGGCTTTTGGGACATCTATGATGGATTTTGGGTGTTGATTTTTTGAGTGGGTAGTGGATTGTTGATTAGAGGTTATGGATTCCCTTGACTCAAAATTCCTTGGAGGATAGTGGATTGAGATGAAGGAATGTAAGTGTGAGGTTCCATTTGAATTTTCATGGTAAAAGGGACCATGGGGAAAGATGGGGATGTTGTCATTAAATTTTGTGATGGTAATGACATACTAGGACCTTGAGTCCATTGATTGAAAAGGTTCCCTTTTCCAATGCCTCGATAATTTTCTTGAGCTAGGGATGTGGAAAAAGTGTTACCTGGGTTGATGGGATTCATCACCAAGGGATTGTTTTGATTCAGGTTGATGATGGATGGGATGGTCATGTTTTGTGAAACCAAAGGTGTAGATGAACCAGTCGAGGTATTGGATAAAGATGTCCCTATTTACTTTAAGGGTTTATTTTGCATTATGGTGTTAACATGCATTTATAGGTTGATTTGAGAAACTTGATTATACTTCCTTGTGGGATGTTGGGTACACTTGTGGTACTTGCGGGGATGGATGAAGATGGGTATCCTTGATATGTTGATATTTCTATGGATTCATGAAGTGTAAGTGGTTGATGTTGATGTTGGAATGGTAGAAGTGCCAAATGTTGGTGTCCAAGTAGTGGATGGATTGGTGTTGAGGGTACCCACAAGTGTGTTGCTTTCAAATGGAAGAGCATGGCCAAAATCATTAGCAAGACTAGCTACAATACTAGGTGTTAATGTTTGATTTAGCCCTAGGGATGGAGTTGTCAGATTAGTAGATGAAGTGAAGCCTTGGGTTAACAATTGTAAAAAAAAAGATGGAGAATTAGGAATTATGTTTTCCAAGTCTTGATGTTCCATGATTTCCTCCCTAGTAAGTCCAAATGGATTGTTCGTGATGTCTTCTATCTCATATGGTCTTGATGGTGATGATGGTTGTTGTGATGGGGTAACCTAAATTCTTGGATCAAATTCTAGAGGATTTAGATTGCTTGAGGTAAATGTGACTTTGGTTTTCTCCATGTTTCTCTTGTGTTGTGATCTTGTCTTTACCATAAATTTTGGGTCACCTCTGGGAGAGTTGTGTTGAGATTTGTAATTTTTGAACTCTCTAGTTGACTCAAATCTAGGTAAAAGGGATGCTCTAAGTATTTTTGGAGTAATGATGATAATTGGGGATGAAAAGATGAGTGATGTGGGGAGTGATATTTGCAAATATTTTGGGACAACACTTTTGACTTGAATTTTTGATTGTTTGGATAAAGGATGTTGACGAACATGGAAATCTTTAGGGTAGACTTGTGAAATTCAAGATAAAGAAGCTCAAAGATGATAACTAACTTAAATAAGTACATTTAAAAGGATACATTTCTCATACAAAGTAGCTAGGGATTGGTTTGATAGATTTTTAAGTCAAAAAGTGTTTGTGTATTTGGAATTTTTGCAATGTTTGGTGAAGTGAAGGGTGAATTTTGATGAAGGGGTGAATGAAGTGTTTTCACCTAATGTTGACCTAAAGTGAAACTTTGTTTGACAAGACCAAGGTAGTGACAAACATGCTAGACCTCTAAAAGTTTCAAATCCTAAAGTCCCAATGTTTTAGATAGGTTCGTTATCGTGAAAAAAACCAAGATTTTGACCAAAAAGAACATATACAATTTTGGATTATTCCTTGAAATACGTTTGTAGTAGTAGTATAACAACTTTGTTTTATTTTGGTGAAGTGTTGCAAGGTGTTTTTTGAGAGATTTTGGAGTAAGATGCCTAAGTTTGAAATGATGACCTGTAGACCTTCTCTTGGAGATTTTTATTTTTTGTGAGATCATTTAGAAAAGTTAAAGTTCATGGAAGAAAGGAGGATATTTATTGCCATGCGAGTGGTAGTAATATGGGCCTTCTAGCCTCAATATAAACTTGTTCCTCTTCTTCATCTATGACATTTGCTATGTTTCTCCACTGGTTTGTTGTTTCTTTGTTTCAAAGGTGAAGCTTCTCAAACTACTAATGATATCAATTTGTTCTCCTTTAATGAGTTCAAATTTTGGTTGAATAATTGTAGGTGTAAGATCGAGTTGTTCAATGAGAGCAATCAGTCTCCAAATGGTCATGTGGGGTTCAATTTATCAATTTATCTTGCTTAAGTGAATTTATTTTACCACAAACACTTGTTTTGATTATGTTTTCAAACTAAATGTCTATGTCAAAAACATCATAAATTTCACAATGTCGATTTTTTGAAAAGGATGAAATTCAAGGCATAATTATCGATGTTAACTTTAGAAAGTATGGGTTGAGATATAAGTCAAGATATTTAGAAATATCTAAGGATATAAATCCTTAGGACAAGCATTAATATGAAGGCTATTTCAAAAGGTATCCATACTTAGAACAAAGGGTTTGAAATTTGGAGGAAAATTGTGAATGTTTGTTTGTAATATTTTGGAACCAAGCAAAGTATTAAACTGACTCACAATCATTTACCAACTAGGTTGAATGGCCATACTTGTTGAGTCCCCATTATAATTTATCCAAACACAGACAATTCAAACAAGAAGAGATTTGGCGACACTGGCTCCCCTCCATGACACACTTCTCAGGAACACCAAATGTCAAAATCTTGAAGATCTGAAGATCTTAAGGATTTTTCTGTTTCAACAATGAATAGTACAAATATGGGGTAGCTTCAAAATGACCATTCTCACACTAATAAGAATTAAGGATTTTTGGTAACTAAAAAATTTGGTTCTTAGTAACAAACAAAGAACACCCAACCATATACACACCTGTTTTGCCTCTTAAGGATTTTACTACCATTTCCATTCCACTTAAGGCATGGTACTAGGTGCAATATGTTATATAGTCTAGAATAGAAGGTACTTTCTCATGATTTCCCATCGATAAACGTGCTTGCAAGAGTTTGCCTATGAGTTTCCCATTGTGGGGTGTCTCATAGTAAGTCCTCTCTTAAGGGTGACATGAAGCATAAAGGTGTACTTAAGTTTTTATCTTCACCCAAGATCACATTGAGCACAAGGGGAGTGGATATGTACTATAAGTGCACATTAAAAATGAAGTACACTTGGAGTGTTTCTCTTCACCCAATATTGCACAGAGCACAAGGGGATTGGATACATACTACAAGTATGTCACAACAAAATAAGAACTCATTTATTTTAACCTCTAAAACTAAGATGAATTCATTTTATGCACCAAATGAAATTTTAAGTTTCCTTATTCAATTTTAAATGCAAAATACAATGATGAGATGAAGGTTCAAGTTTAGTCTCGTTTGAGCATTCTTTTTAAACCTAAATGAAAATTAGTGAGGTCCTAAGGCATAAAATGAAAAACATAAGAAATTGGGTTATAATTGCCACAAAAGCATCAAGACATTTTTTTACAATTATAAGATTGAAAGATGAGAATGTTTCTTCACTTTTCCTTTTATCATCCAACTTGCAAAACCTGGTTAGTTTAAAAACTAGAAAAATGTTAGAGGCATGTTAGTAATCAGATGAAGTAAAAAAAATAAAACACATGTTGAAATATGATCGTCAAATTTCTTACCAAAGTTGGGTGTCACTATTCATGATAGCGTCGCTCTAGTGAACTTGGGCATCACTCTAGTGAACTTGGGTGTTGCTCTATAGAGAAACCAGTGATGACGATAGCGCCGCTATTTGAGGTGCATCATCATTTACAAATTTCAATACCTCTAAAAAGTATTAGTGTTGCCATTTGGTTTAATCGGCATTGAGATATTAAATAGGCATCACTGTTTCAGATGAAAATAACATCATTGTATGGTGAGGCCCAACAAAGGCATCGTTGAAATTATTTTGAGCGTCACTTTTTCCTATAAAAGTAAAAAAAATAGAAATCAAGATAGAAATTGATTAAATTTGATTGGTTTTACCCTTGTAGCACCACAATGTGATTGGACGGATTAGTATTGGCTGATTACACTTGATCCATGAAGAATCCAAGCATAACAAATCCACTAATGTCAAACCTTAATAGGATCATTCAAATAAAGATTAAACTAAACATTTGTCAAAACTAACCATTCTAAACTATGAAAGCATTAAAATGTCTACTCTAACCCATCTAAAACTTATCCCGTTGTGAGATTGGTGTCATTTTGATGTGAAACAATGACCTTTTCCCAATCATGTGGATAAATGAGCTTGCCCCAGTCAGTTTTATTGAAGAAAACTGATGGAACGATTGTGAGATATGTATGAAAACATGATTTTAATCTAAATGAGCATGATGCAAGCTAGTTTAATATGATTTTATGTTATAAATGATCTAGATATGCAAAAGCTAAGCTAATATGAGTGGATTCTAAGCTAAATGTTCTAAACCCTAATTAATAAACAAGCTAAATGGATGCATTATGTGATCATGGAAGCCATTAATGGAAGTTCAAAACTAACTAATGCAATTAAAATGAACTAAAATATACTAAATGCATGCTAAATATGAGTGTGAGTGTGAGTGATTTCAACAACATAAGTTTTCTTCTTGAAAGATGGATCCATTTGTCTTCAAATAAGGATCTATTTATAGGAGATCAAATGAGAAATGGAGGGTTGAGATAAAAAAAGGCTAATCAATGGTCAAGGATGGAGTAAATTGGAGGCATGAATTATGGATTTACATCAATGGGTGAGAATGCAAGATGAGATTTAATCAAGGGTTCACATTCCCTCAAACAAACACACTTTTGACCTCTTCAAGAGGTCAAAAGTCAACTTGCACAAGAAGTCACAAGGTAACTTGCACATGAAGCTAAGTAATTTTGTTGAGAAAAAATAATATTACCCTTTTTCAAATGAGGAGAGAGAGAATATTCCTTGGAATATTCTCATGGGTGAGGAAAAAAGATAATTTAGTTAACTAAAACTAAATTAAATTGTGCAAAAGGGGGAAGGAATATTCCTTTTGGAGGAATGTGCAAAGGAGGAATATTCCCTTGGAATATTCCATTGCATGTGGGGGGAATTAGATTTAATTTATAATTAAACAATATTAATTATGAAATTAGGGGATTAGAAGAATTAAGATGACATTCATTAAATAAAATGATTTAATGAAGGGGGAAAGGTTAAATGGAATTTAACTAAATACCTTAGGATTATTTAATTAAATAATATTTAGGGATTTAAATTAAATATTTTGATTTATTTAATTTAAAAGGATGAAGTGTTAGCATGAAAGGGGGTGAATTAACCTGATTTGATGAATTAGGTTAATAGATACAAATGATGTCATTAATTAATTAGCTAGGCTAATTTAATTAATTAAGCGAAAAGAGGATGAGATTCAAGAGGAAATGATGTTAGTATACCTGATTCGAGTGTAATGATTTGGGACATTTTTATGTGTCTACAATAAGAATTCTACTTCTAGCCATCTTCCTTGTTCATTGACAACTAATTTCTTTATTCTATGCATTATTCTTGGAGCACAACCTTCACTTGATAGTACCACTTGGAATAACACCTTGAGGCTAGAATGGTAGTGGAATTTTTTTGGTACTACAATAATTTACCCTTTAATTTGGTGAACAACCCATATTGGGAAGGGTTGGTGAAAGCATTGATAACTGTCGATAAGAGATTTAAGACTCAAACATAAGGATTTGAGTGAACCATTGCTAGAGTAAGTCAATAACATTACATAGATTGTGATTGATGTTTAAAAGAAATTAAGATGGATAAAGTGACACAACACTTACTAGTTGGATGGACAAATGGGAAAATTAGGACTCTCCGTAACTTTTTAGAGGCTTATAATGGCTCATTGGTTTTCTTAAGCCCATAAATGTCTTGCACTAAGTCAAAATTTCTAAGACTTGTACAATCTATTGTATGGGTTGTTCCAAAATTTAGGGTTGAGAATGTTGTCCAAATTATCATGAACAATGCAAGAACTTATATACACAGGGAGACTTATTCTAGAGAAGCATCATATTATTTCTTGGACTCCTTGTGCTACTCATTGCTTAGATTTTATGCTTAAGGACATTGAGAAGATTGGATGGACATATCTACAACCATACTTGGGTCCCTTCTTTGATTAGAAAAAGCACATGAATGGAAAAGAGATTGTACAATTGGGAATGGCATGTTTTACTAGCCATTTTTTCTCTTTGTAGAGCATTGTTGCCACAATTCCTTCTCTGAAGCAATTGTTTATGTTTGATGTCTACATGAGTCTCCATATTCCAAAAAACCCAAAGGGGAGAAAGCTACAAAAATATTTTTTTATGATATTCATCAAAAATGTCAATCTTATCAAGGTAAGTAACAAATACAAAAATTAAATTTATATGAAATTATCTATTTGTTGTTTTTTTGGTTAATTTTGTAATAATCTCAAATTTGATTTCAATTTTTAGATGACAGAACATTTGGTCAAGATTTTTTTTTTTTGGTAGATGGGGATGGCATGTTGATGGTCTACCTCTATGAGGGAATGGATAAAACCAAAGAAGCCATTTTGAATTACTATTTGGCACATCACTAATCATCAATAGATGAACCAACTCCACCAACTGATGCATGCCTTGGCCAACTACCTAAACCCAAAGTTCTACTTCTCTACTACATTTAAGGCCTATGAGAAGGTCAATGCATTTTCTATCTCATGCATTGATAAGATGTCGACTCAATGAGATGAGAGATTTATTGATGAGTTAGAATTATACAAGGGTGTAAAGGAGAGACTCTTTTCTTTAGTGCAAGCAATTCAAAGGAAGGAAAAACAATAGCCAAATAAGAATGTGAAGTAAAAGCTTAAAAGTTTGAACAACCTCAATTTTTTAAAAATGTTTTCTTTGTAGATTTATGGTGAAAGAATTATGGTGCTAGCAGACCAAATCTTCAAAGGCTAGCTATCCATGTTTAGTCTCAATATTTTAGTGCTTCTAGGTGTGAATGTAATCAGAGTCTATTTGAGGGTATTCACATGATAAAAATTGGTTGACCCAAGAGTGCCTCAATGACCTTGTCTTCATTCGGTACAACCTTCACCTTCAAACTAAAAAGGTGGAGGGTCCTTCTCATGTTTCCATTATCTTGGATAACATATTTTTTTGGTGATTGGACTTTCAAAGTACATTATGATGTCCTTATTACTAACAAAGGTATTGTTGAATTGGAGAGATGAGGAGGAGAAACAATAGAGTTGGATGCAATGGATAAAATATAGATGCTTTTGAGGAAACAAAAAATCATCATTTTGATATCGACTTACCTTCTAGTTGAAGGCCTAAAAATTAGTTACACTAGGAGGGGGAGAGGAAGATGTTGATTGTATTTGGTTTTTTTTTACATATCATCATATGTAAACAGTGATCGTGTTGTTATACATTTATTATTTATAATTTTGTTCTATTATAGTGTATTGTTCAACTTTGAAACTTTCAAATTTCAAATTTTGAGAGATTTTCGGTCATATTCCATATTTAATGTTTGAATTATGACACTTTGATAATAAAATTAGACATTTTTGTTCACTAAATGCACTAATTTTATTCTTTTGTGTAATTATGAGGTATTTTTTCCTACCAAGTCCCAAGTCTGAGTCAAATTTTGGGGCTGCCAAGTCCACATTTTTGAACTATGATAGTAACCATGGATACAATACTGACTCATTCAACAAAAAGTGTAACATTCCATAATACACTTCTTTATATCATTCTGTAGACACTAAAAAATGTCTTAGTCTGCGAGGGTCATGTTTCTTGGCCTTTGTTTTCGGATAATTAAATAATTTTAATTATTTAATTATTCTTGATTATATTCTGTTGGAAATTGAATTGCATCAACTGGTTGTCATTAATGTCAACAGGTTGTCATTGATGTCAACACAATACTAAATGTATGAGATGGTTACTAGAAGCTATTCCCTATCGAAGATGATCGTTATATGTGGTCCGATGTGTTGGTTGGTCTGGTGTGTTGGTTTTTAGGTCTGGTTTCTACTATGAGACAAGCTATGATTATGATATTCAAAGATCTTGGCCGAATTAGCATATGCAATATATTATGTAGACTAACTATATTTTATGGAAGGTTTTCTACATAAGAAATGCGTTAACCTTATATGATTATGACCTAATTGATGATTAAGATATTCTTGTATATATATAAGATGTTTTGAGGAATGAGAAGAGGAGAAACATATATGAAATGTGGATTAAGTGTGAATGTGAAAATGATTAAAGAGTTGTACGAAAAATCTGAGCCTAAATGCTTTATAAATTATGGATCAATGCAGTTTTGTTGAGTGACTACTGTGTGAGACAATACTTCATAATCTAAGCTTCATTGGAACTAAACCCTACACATTGGAGGTGTATCCTATTAGTTCAATCTTCTAGCAGTGAGCCACTATCCTTGTAGCTTGGTGGTTAGCCATCTTTTGTATCTCTGGGTTGTAGCCCTATGGACAGTGAGTCGTTATGTCAAGTAGTGAGCCTAATTTTCAGCAGTGAGCCTTTTTTGTAATTGGTTTTGATATTCTTTATAGTGTGAGTTAATCCTCATATTGGTTTTTCCCTCATTGGGTTTTCCATGCAAATATGGTGTTATTATGTTTATATGTTGGATTTGAGTTTCTACATTGGAATTTGATGATTAATCATTTAATCATTTTTAAGTATTAGTTCCCGTGATTGAATTAAATGTCAAAATTTGTGACAACTGATTCACCCACCATCTCAATTGTCTTATTCAAAAATTGGTATCAAAGTTCGGTCCTTTGGAATAAGTTTAATAGCTTGAAGGAGATCTTGGTAGGTTGAACTAAATGGTGATGGGATATAACTTGGGTGAAGAATTAAGAACAGAGACTACAAAATATGAAAATGAAGATCTAAAAGAAAATGTCAAGCAAGCAGGTGAATGTATTCAGAAACTAAGGAATCAGATCTGGAAGTGCAAGTTGAAACATAAAGAGTTAACCAAGAACTAAAGGAAGCAAAGGAGACCATTGAGAATCTAAGAATGAAACTTGAAGAAAGAAAAAAGGATGGAAGAAAATATAAAATTGGAAATTGAACAAGGAAAAATAAAGGAAGGATTCTTGGAAGAAATTGATAATTAGAAGACAAAAAAATGTGATAAGCTTGAACAAGAAGTAGTAACCCTAAAAGATAATCTGGAAAAAGTGAAAGCTCATGAAGAAAGGTTTAAGACAAATTCTACAATTCTCAATGAGTTGATTTCATCTTAGAAACCTGCAAAGGATAAAGGTGGTCTAGGATTTGAAGAATGACAAATCTTAAGGACTAAAACAACTTTCAATAAGATGGAAAATCAAAGGAAATTTCAAGGCAAGAATCAAAGGATCAATACCAGAAGGATACCCATTCAGTGACCTAATGCTCAAAGGTACCCATATTTTAATGGATTTTGCTTCTCATGCAATAAATTTAGACATAGATCAATAGAATGTAGAAGTAGGATGAACCGGAATAGAATGAGTCAAAATGTTGGATTCTTTGTTGGAAAATGTTATGTTTGCAACAAGTTTGGACATAGAGCTACCGAATGTAGGAGCCAAATGATGATGAATAGATTTGATACAAATAGAAGAATTCAATCCTTTCAAGGCTATTGTTACACATGCAATATCTTTGGACACAAGGATAATCAGTGCAGGATAAAAATAAAAGAAAATTATTTTGATCTTGGATATGTTATGTGCTACACTTGTAGCAAACTAGGACATATCTCAATTTTTTTGGAACAAAGTTGGGAAGAAAACTAATCCAGAACAAAAGAAAAAGCCTATGAATGAGGTAGATCTCGAAGAAGTAAGGAGAGAAATGGAAAAAAAATGGATAAAGAAGGAAGAACATGAGAACAAGGATGAATCAAATAACCCTGTATCTGCATTTGGTGCAGATACCTCTTCTACGAACTGAACCTAGTGATGGTTTTAAGGGGAAAAGTCACTAAAAATCTAGAAAACCCCCGATATATGAGGTGTCATGTGAAGAAACATGGATATGTGATGTGAATATCTATTTTGAAGGCATTAAATAAAATTTCGATAGAAATGATGCAAATCAACAAATTTGCAAAACCCTTCATGGCTCACAGTGTTTCTAAAAAATAGTTGTCAATCTAAAAGCTGAAAAAGAAATAAATGTAAAATTAGGGAAAAATTTATCCACTAGCATTAGCTGAGAAGGAGGTATTGATAGAATGAAGTATGAATGATGATGTCATAAGCAATAAATTACCTTTTCATGATGAAACCCTAAAAGTGACAAGTTAAAAAAGGATGATTGAGTGGTCACTTTTCACATTATGAATTGAATGAGCTAAGGAATAAAGTGCAACTGAGAAATAAGGAGTTAGGGTTGTTGGCAAGTGAAAGTACGGAGAACAAGGCTAAAATAATGAATTCAAAGGAAATGGTGGTATTTAATCGATGCAACAATGAACTACATAAATTAAGTAAGTTACAAATCGATGAATTTAACCATGAAAAGATTAAAAATCTTGAAGGTTCCCTTTCAATTGAGAAAATGAAAAAGGTTAGTAATTTAGGGCACAAGGGTATAGATATTTAGAGTGAATTTCCATACATTTTAGATGGGGACATTGTTCAGTTTGTCCTAAGAAGAATTCAAGGTGATTAGATGATCTTCGACGAACCCTATGAGATTACAAAGGAAGAAATTACAACAATAACATGATTATGTAAAGATGGACCCATTCTAGTAAAGAATTTAGTGAGAAACAAAGAAGTCAAAGCCCTAACTGAAGTAACAAGATATTAAAGGTAACTTCTAATTCATACTATAATTGACCCTATGATAAGGTATGTGGCATATGGAATTTCATATAAGATTTATTTTAGAAATAGGGAAGGCTCTACTTCGGTGATTTTTGTCTATGTTGCACATCAAATGGTTGAAAAGAATGAGGATTTCAATTTGTGTGAGTTACTTGGGAATCAATTAATGGAGAATATGACTATGAAAAAGAATGATAGTTACCCCTTTCATTTTGGGTCTTTGGTTATATGTCTAATGATGCATTTTTTGAAGTCATTACCATTGAAAGAAAATGTTGTGTGGAAATCAATTGTACCAGTTGGGAAGCAAGTCCACTGATACCTGGAATGTTTAGCAGAGAAGGAAAATATTTGTAAAGAATACTTTACAAAAGAATAAGTGCATGGAGTTATGGAATGGTTTCTAGTCTAATTGTGATATTTGAGGCAGGATCCTCCTCCGAAAAGAGGAAAGCAAGAAGAATCATCTCAAGTTCTCCTTTGAAAATAAAGAAAATGAAGAAAGAAGAGAATAAAGAAGAAAAGGAAGCAAAAATTACAAAAGCATTTGATTTGGTATCAATAGATGAAGAAGAAGATTTCACTAAAGAGAAGGTGGTGAAGATTCTTGAGCAATTTGATGGTCTGAAGAAGATTGGAGATGTTTGGTTGTCACGACCATCATATGAACAGGATGAGATTATAGATGCCTTGACTATTTATATAATTCATAATGATATTGATATGAGCAAGTTGATAAAAATTTTACTGAAAGTATTGAGTGAGCAGATTGAAGACATACTAAAGGCATAGTCACCTAGTGAAACAAAAGAAAAATATGAGATTTTATTGGATATGAAAGAAAGATGTGGAAATGCACATAAGAGGTTGAATGAGAGCATAAATTAATTAAAGACATGCATCAAAATCATAAAAAGTGTGTATAGGTATTGTCTCTGGTGGTCTACTGCTATCAAAAACTACAAAGCAAAAATTGATGCTTTTGAGCTTGAGCTGGATTCTATTGGAAAAAATATGATATCCTTAATGACAAGGATGGAGCACATAAGAAAAGGATCAATTCCTTATAGTATGAACTTGCAATAATTTTGGTACAAAGGGATGGTATTGTGAAGAATTTTTGGAAAGTGAAAGAGATAATTGAGTTGAGATTGGAACAACTTTCTGATCTCTTGGTGGAAGTTGAGAAAAATGAAAAAAATCTCACTATCCCAGATACTCTCCTAGAAAAAAATGATTTGATAGTAAAGAACAATAGTACTTGTTTAAATATTAGGTTGGAAGTGGATTCCTAGAAGAAATTGATTTCCAAACTAAAAGAAAAATACAAGGAGATATTTTAAGGAAATAAGGATTGAGGTAAAGAACCATTTTTTATATAATTTTTGAAGATTGTTTTTGTAAATTTTTTTGAAGGGGAGATAGATAATATTTCTTTGCCATTGATGTAAAAGGGGGAGAGGAAGCATGCGAAAAGAATGAAAATCATTTCAACTCATCAAAAGGGAAAGAATTGCAAAGGTTGTTGTTGTTGTATTTTCATGTCTTGTATTGCCATCAATGACAAAGGGGGAGATTGTTGGAAATTGAATTATATCAAATGAATGCCATTAATGTCAACAGGTTGTCATTGATGTCAACATAGTACCAGAATCTATTCCCTATCAAAGATTATCATTATATGTGGTCTGGTGTTGGTTGGCCCAGTGTGCTGGTTTTTAGGTCCAGTTTCTACCGTGAGACAAGATATGATTATGATATTTGAAGATCTTGGCCAACTTAGCGCATGTAATTTATTATGTGGACAAGCTATGTTTTATGGATGTTTTGTCTACATAAGAAATGTGTTAACCTTATAAGATGCCGACCTAATTGATGATTAAGATATGCTTGTATATATATAAGATGTTTTGAGGAATGAGAAGAAGAGGAGAAGCAGATATGAAATGTGGAGTAAGTGTGAATGCAAAAAATATTAAAGAGGTGTGTGAAGATTTGAGCCTAAATACTTTATCAATTGTGGATCAGTGCAATTTTGTTGAGCAACTGCTATGTGAGACAATACTTCATAATCTAAGCTTCATTGGAATTGAACCCTACACATTGAAGGTGTATCCTATCAATTCAATCTTCTAGTAGTGAGCCACTATCCTTGTAGCTTGGAAGTTAGCCATCTTTTGTATCTCTAGGTTGTAGCCCTATGGATAGTGATTCTGGATAGTGAGTCCTTATCTCAAGCTGTGAGCCTTATTTCAAGCAGTTAGCCTTTTTTGTAATCAATTTTGATATTATCTACAGTGTGAGTTAATTATCACCGTGGTTTTTCCCTCATTGGGTTTTCCACATAAATTTGGTGTTATTGTGTTTATGTGTTGGATTTGATTTTTTGCATTGGCATTTGATGATTAATAATTTAAGAAGTTTTAAGTATAAGTTCTGGTGATTGAATTAAAGGTTAAAATCTGTGATAACTGATTCACCCCCCCTCTTAGTTGTCCTATTCAACATGTTCTTCTATTAATTAAATAATTATTAATTATTTAATGAATTCACCTTCTTAACCTTTGTTCCATCTTGATCAATTAAATATAAATAATTGTGTCACTAACATCCCTTTCTTCAATAATTGAATAAATCATTATTTATTTAATTATTTGTCCTTTATTATTCACCTATAGTCAAACAATAATAATAATTATTTTCCTATTTATTGGTCTCTCTCCCATTCCTCTAAAATTTTATTATTTGTCAAAATTATTTAATTATCTAATGAAATTTCTTTCCTCCATTAAATAATTATTGTAAATTAATCATTTAATATTTCATATCTATTTTCCCCATTTAATTAAATTGATTTCATAAATCATTTTAATTAAATGGCCATTTTCTCCCACTTGCCTTTTCCTCAAATAAATAATTAAAAAAATTATTTATGCCTCCACTTGTCTAGAGATTCCTTCTCATGAATTAATTATTTTCAATTTTTAATTCCTCCATATTCTTCCTCCACTATCTCATTTTCAAATCTCAATCCTTGGTTGACTTTGGGCTCTTTCTAATATTGACCGTTCATTTTGTAACCTACACTCTTTTGTGTTGCATGTATTCTCATCCATTGATCTAAAAATATTTCTAGAAGCTCGATCTTAACTGTCTATTTGAATGGTTGTCTATAAAAGAAGCCTTCTTCCTCCATTTTTGAGTTAACAACCACTTATCTCTAACTTTCTTGCTTACAATTTGCAGGTATTTGCATATTTCTACTACAAATTTGAGGGAATATTTATAAAAGAAGAATTAGGAGAGACAAGGGAAGTGATTCAACTTCAAGCACGAGGAGTGTTTTCATTTGATTCTTTCATTTCCCTCATGATTTGACTATTCTCTTGTTTTCGATTGGGTTTTAGCTTAGAAGTGTTGTGGTTGTCACTAAGATCCGAGCTATATCATTTTTACCCATATTACATTGGTGAACCTGACGTGAAGAAAAGTTTTTGTAGGATTTGTATGGATTTTTTCTTTATTTTTGCAGGTTTTCGTACAAAATGACACAATTGAGACATGTAGCGACACAACTACGGAAAAACAACACATCTGCTAAGAGGAACGATGCAATTTCTTGGCAAGAAGTTGGATTCAAAAATAATGATGCATCCATGGAAAAAAATGATGCATCTATGGGCGAGAGACTTGTATATAAAATCATAATGTAACTATTCTGGAATGACACATTACAATCACAAATTTCCAAAATCAAACGACACAAACGCCTAGTTAGG
Organism: Sequoiadendron giganteum; assembly: GCA_007115665.2. Classification (NCBI taxonomy): domain Eukaryota; kingdom Viridiplantae; phylum Streptophyta; class Pinopsida; order Cupressales; family Cupressaceae; genus Sequoiadendron; species Sequoiadendron giganteum. Next base: position 388,068,556 of record CM021108.1, on the reverse strand, counting down.
TATAAAAATTTTTGTTTTCAATTTTATTCAAGTTTTTCCTTTTGGGTTTTCAATTAGGTTAGGGTTTTTGTGTGTTAACTATTTCTTTCCAATGTGTGGCTTTGGATCTAAGGATTTTCACAAAAAAATGTTTCTTTAGAAACAAACAAAAATTGAGCTTTTCACTAGTTTAGGCTTAAGCAATTTTATTTTATTTTGTTTGTTTTCAACAACTACAATTTTCATTAAGATCATAAGGGTAAAATTAATATGCATATCACATTCATGAGGTTTTAAAACAAACAAAAAATTGCATAGTACACTCATGGGATATAAAATGAAAATACATAAAATGTCATTGGTTTAAAATATACAAGTGCTTGTTTCATCATAAGCAAAGGGTTAAAATTAACAAGTGTTCTTCATGTTTTGTGGTTTTAAAATTTTCATTGAATGCGTATGCTCTCCTCTCGTGCCACTTGGCGATCTTGAGGATCAAAATAATTTCTTTGGCACTTGTACAACCATCCCCACATTTAGATTTGGGAATTAAAATGAACCCCATGTGAGTGTGAGACAAAGGCGTTGTATATGCTCTCTCCTTGTGCTTTGTGCAATCTGGGAGATTAGAAAAAATGTACTTCCTTGCTATAGTGTACCTTTTTTAGAGGGCCTGCCACCCCACTTTGAAAGGTGGGAATGACCCAAGTGGCAACAAGCTAAAGCCAAGCTCTTCCGAACCGCTATATAAGAAAAGTGTTTTTTGACAAAATTCATTAAGCAAAAGGTGCAGATGTGTCATACTAACAAGTGCCACCCTCAGTAGCCCTGTGAGCTATGTCAAAATCTTTTCTTAGGAAGGGACTAGGAGGCCTCTTGATTGACCATAATCTTGATCTAATCTTGTCACATGTATGGCCACCTTGAATGAATGCCCTTACTAAGAGCCAATTATTTTAGTGGCCAAAAACCTTTTTATATGCTCATTGATCACAGGAGGTTGGGCCTTTGAATCCACCCCACATTTTCACTAAGCATGTGTAGAGACAAAAATTCCTCTTTGGGGAATGAGACTTGGTGAGCCCGAGAAGTGAGTGTTGTGGAGGGGAGCCAATGCCATGAAGTCTCTAGTTGTATGTCTTGTTTAATTAAGTGGCTGGAGAAATCCAAGTGGGGATATCAACTAGTGGTTTCCTTGCCAACCATAGGAAATGTGCATGTTGTCTATGAGTGTTTTACCTTGAAAGAAAACTTTTTCACATCCAAAATCAGACCAAAATAATTGTTTGTGACTGTATTCTATGTTTTCCAAATAAAATTTCACCAAAATCAATCAAAAACCCACTCAAAAATTAGGTCAAAACCATAAAAAGTGCAAAACCAACATTCTGTTAGAACTAAAAACTTTCATCTAAAACCCTAAGGTTTTCTCACAAATTTCCATAAAAATCCACTAAAATCCAAAGGGTTTTTTCTCATTGGAACCTATCACTTTCCTATTTTTCATATACCACTTTACTCCCATTCAAATTCCCATTCATTTGCTATATTTTCCATTAAAAATCTTTTTTACCATTTGTATATGCCTTGTACACTTACCGTTACCTTAACATTCACCTCCTATGTTACTTACCGCTTTACTGCGGCTTCCCACAATGGGCCTATGGTGTGGCGATAGTGGCTAAGGGAGCGGGCATGAAGTGTTTACTGCACTACCATGCGTGGTCAATTCATTGATCGCGCGGTAAAGTGTTAGCGAATGACAGAGTTAGCGGTCAGCATTCGGCGGAGGCAGGCAACTAACGTAGTGAACAGGTAGCAGTTAGTGCAATAGTCACCAATGACGGCGTGGTAAGCGGTTAGCGGTTGCCATTATACCACACACTATTAATACAAAGACCGCTGTAGCACGATAGACACGGAGATAATCATCATGGTGAGCGGTGAGGAAGCGAAGTGGGGGACGGGTAGTGGTTACCGCGATACCGTAGCTGCTAAAACAATGACTGCAGTAGTGTGGTAAAGTGTTAGCGGGCAGTAGTGATGGTTACTGCCATACCATAACTGGCCAGAGCATAAACCGTGATGATTGTGGTGGATAGGAATAAATGATGAGGTTAACCGTCAAGGCTAGGCACCGCATAACCGTGGGTTGAAAAGTCAAAACTGCGGTAGGGTAGTAAAGACACGGGAAGCCTCAGGAAATAAAATATGAGGAGCGATAAATGTACAAAGTGAAATTCAAGAAGTGGGAAAATATGTAAAGAAAAATCAAAGATAGAGCAATAGTATAAAATATTTAATTTTCCGATAAGGCAATTAATTAAATATTTTATTTGATTGTGAAATATAAATGGATGTAACAAAAAAATGAATGGTCACGACCCTTGGTTTGTAATGTATAAATAATTTAGAAATTCAATTGCAGAAGCGGGTTCAGAGGGTAGTAGTTAGATTTTTCCTGAGAAGGGACTGGGGAATGTAAAAAATATACAGATCTTTCTTGAAACAATTTAATGGAGAAGATGTTTTAAAATTGGTGAATTTCTTTTGGTGTTCAGTTGTTATGTTAAAATAATCTAAATTCTTTATCTTTGGTTGTCTTCAACTTGAGATCTTTTTGTCATTTAAATCAGTGTATCAAGTATATTTCTGATTTATCAAAGTATTCTCCCATTTTTTGTGATTTAATCAGTTGGTGTCTGTAAATCAGAGTTAAAGTCTTCTAATAAATCACAATGATTTAAGGATTTCATTTGGATTATTGAAGTAGAACTAGATTAAGCAACATCCCAGCATAGTTTATGCAAGACATAAATAAATGAAGTTATATGCTAGTCAGTAAGATTTCATTTTAATGTGCCTAACAACTAGAGTTAAGCCAATAAGAGAGAACATATATCATTTTTTGTTTTGACTCCATTGCCCATGTGGATAGAAGGCACTGATCTACCTCAACCCAAAGATAGAATTTCATATCAGACAATTCATTCAAATCTTTCATTTGTGCAGTAGGAGTAGGAGTAGTTGTAGTATATTTTTCTATCCACCACCCTTGCCATTGTGGGTAGATTGTTGCATCAAGAATTTCATTTCAAATCTGCATCATTCATTAGGTTCACCCACCTAGGTGTAGTAGAGCCTGAAGAGAAGAAGGTACAATTGCATCAATTGGCCTTGTACGTTGGCCAAAAGTGTTGAAAGAGCTTGGGAAACTCTTTTGGTTTGGGAAACTCTTTTGGTTAAAACCTACATTTTTGAGACCCAACAGTTTGGCAACTCTACTGGGGAATTACTCAGGAAGTTTTCAGCCTTTCCATTTATAGAGTCAGCAAAGTTTTACATTTTTGGAGATTCCGTTAGGGCAAACCAAAGCAATCCATTTAATTTTCCTACTTTTGAAAAAGTAGGTGGCGACTTTGTTTTAGATTTGATAAATAATGCATGGATATTGTGGAATAGTCACCTTTTTTTAAGATGTCAGAAGAAGAGATAATACATCAATCAATAAGAGAATTGAAGGAATTGAGACAATAGAGGCTACAAGTGAACCAACAATTGCTGTAATTAGGAGTCAGAGGTGCTCAAAATACATCACCAAATAGGCCATCATACAGTGAGAATGAAGACACAAGTGCCAAGAGATCTTGGACACCACAAGTGCCCTATGATGCAACTGAGGGGAGCTCTGGAAACAAAGGTAATGTACTCTATTCACAACAAAGTAATTTTGATGAGTATATTCAAATTGAAGAGAGAGGCAAAAATCTTGTGGATGTTTTTTTTGATATAAGGAGATATAAGGGAGAATCTATGAGTTTTTAATACAATAGGATGGTAGACATTTGTATGCAATTACCTTCTCATTTTAGGCCAACAAGACCCACATTTGTTGCACAATTTTTAAGAGCATCAAAGCCTGAATCAGTTTATTGGTCAGAGTCAGTAAAAAAACATGCCTTTGATGTAGTAAATAAATTTATTGAATCCATTCTTGGGAAAAGGGATGTGGATACTACCAATAATGTTTCAAAAGCTGCAATAGAAGAAGATATCATGTTGTCTAACAATGAAGATGTGGAGAGTTCCTCTTGCATAACAGATTGTGAGTCAAATTGTCTAGATGAAATAGTGGATATTGATCTTCAATAGGATGATTGTTGCAGCTATTATGAAGATCAAGAAGAGGTTCAAGACATGGTAGAAGATATGGAAGTAGAGACTTGTTCACTCAGTAGTGAGCAAGTCTCAAATTTTTTAACTCTGGAATACTAGAAGTATGCACATGAATATGGTTCCAAGACTTTGGTCCCAGCCTATATATGCTTTGACATTGAAGATACTGTGTGTAATGATTCAAATGGTTCCATGTCCATCTCTCGTAGTGATGAAAATATTGAAGTTGATCATGAATTTGTTTGTGTCCAGGAAGAGGTATGTGAATTGAATGATTTATGCCTACAAGAAAATGATATTGGTTTGCATATTATTGATGATGAGTTTCCAACATTTGTTGATTCAAGTATGTATAAGGATAACTGCCTAGATCAAGTGTGTGTGTTAATGCCAACTGGTGATAGGAAAGAGATGGAAAATAATTTTGATTTGATTGTTTCAAAAGATATTGATGAGACATGATTTTTTGGTTGCCATAAGGAGTATTCAGATTTTCAGGTCCTAGTACAGTTGTAGGCACATTCAACAACATATGACAGTGAGCATGCCTATGAATGTTTTGTTGAATTTGGGTACACTTTGTATGTTGAAGGTGACAAAGATTTTTCATATGATAGTAAGAATAATGAAATGCAGACTGATGAGATGAATATGAATTAGATTGAATACAATGATTTCTTGAAGGTTTTCAATGACAGTGTATGTTGCAGGGTAGGTGGAATGGATAGTTTCAAAAGAAACCTGATGAGCTCTAGTCAGAACAAACTCTATGATAGAGGAAAGTGCAGGTTTTTCTTTATGGGTTGGACTAGGGCCATTCCTTATGGTTTGATTTTTTGAACCAAAGTAGGTACAGAGGATTAAGGATTTCCAGTGCATGGAGAATTCTTAGCAAATCCTCTTTAAAAAATTATTTTCCATGCACAGTAGTGTAGGGTTTCCATTCTCCATTTGATTCATTTTTTTTATATCATTCATCTATTCATTCCCTCCATCTACCATGGCTTTCATTTTTCACATCCTTTACTTGGTCTGCTCTCCCAAAGAATTTTGGATTCTTGCAGTGATTTGTAAAATCATTCATCCCCAACAGGAGCCACTATTAGAACTGAAAATTTTCATCTAAAACCCTAAGGTTTTCTCACAAATTTCCATAAAAATCCACTAAAATCCTAAGGTTTTTTTCTCATTGGAACCTATCACTTTTCTATTTTTTCATATACCGCTTTACTCCCATTCAAATTCCCATTCATTTGCTATATTTTCCATTAAAAATCATTTTTACCATTCATATATGCCTTGCACACTTACCGCTACCTTAACATTCACCTCCTATGTTACTTACCACTTTACCGCGGCCTCCCACAATGGGCCTATGGTGTGGAAGTAGTGGCTAAGGGAGTGGGAATGAAGTGTTTACCACGCTACCGCACATGGTCAATTCATTGACCGCGGTAGCGTGATAAAGTGTTAGTGAACGACAGAGTTAGCGGTCAACATTCAGCGGAGGCAGGCAACTAACGTGGTGAATAGGTAGTGGTTAGCGCAATAGTCACCAGTGACAGCATGGTAAGCGATTAGTGGTTATCGTTATACTGCACACTACTAATACAAAGACCACGGTAGCATGGTAGACATGGAGATAACCATCATGGTGAGTGGCGAGGTAGCAAAGTTGGGGATGGGTAGTGGTTACCGCGATACTGTAGCTGCTAAAACAATGACTGTGGTAGTGCAGTAAACCGTTAGTGGGAATAAATGATGGTTACCACCATACCATAACCAGCCAGAGCATAAACTGCGGTGATTGCGGTGGATAGGAATAAACGACGAGGTTAATCGTCAAGGCTAGGCACCGCATAACTGTGGGTTGAAAAGTCAAAACTGCGGTAGGGCGATAAAGACACGAGAAGCCTCAGGAAATGAAATATGAGGAGCGATAAATGTACAAAGTGAAATTCAAGAAGTGGGAAAATATGTAAAGAAAAATCAAAGACAGAGCAATAATATAAAATATTTAATTTATCGATAAGGCAATTAATTAAATATTTTATTTGACTGTGAAATACAAATGGATGTAACAGAAAAATGAAGGGTCACGATCCTTGGTTTGTAATGTATAAATAATTTAGAAATTTAGTTGCAGAAGGGGGTTCAGAGGGTAGTAGTCAGATTTTTCCTGAGAAGGGATTGGGGAATGTAAAAAATATACAGATCTTTCTTGAAACAATGTAATGGAGAAGATGTTTTAAAATTGGTGAATTTCTTTTGGTGTTCAGTTGTTATGTTAAAATAATCTAAATTCTTTATCTTTGGTTGTCTTCCACTTGAGATCTTTCTGTCATTTAAATTAGAGTATCAAGTATATTTCTGATTTATCAAAGTGTTCTCCCATTTTGTGTGATTTAATTAGTTGGTGTTTGTAAATCAGAGTTAAAAGTCTTCTAATAAATCACAGTGATTTAAGGATTTCATTTGGATTGTTGAAGTAGAACTAGATTAAGCAACATCCCAACACAGTTTATACAAGACATAAATAAATGAAGTTATATGCCAATCAGTAAGATTTCATTTTAATGTGCCTAACAACTAGAGTTAATTCAATAAGAGAGAGCATATATCATTTTTATTTTTGACTCCATTGCCCATGTGGATAGAAGGCACTGATCTTCCTCAACCCAGAGATAGAATTTTATATCAGACAATTCATTCAAATCTTTCATTTGTGCAGTAGGAGTAGGAGTAGTTGTAGTATATTTGTCTATCCACCACCCTTGCCATTGTGGGTAGATTGTTGCATCAGGAAGTTCATTTCAAATTTGCATCATTCATTAGGTTCACCCGCCTAGGTCTAGCAGAGCCTGAAGAGCAGAAGGTACAATTGCATCAATTGGCCTTGTACGTTGGCCAAAAGTGTTGAAAGAGCTTGGCAAACTCTTCTAGTTAAAACCTACATTTTTGAGACAAAACACATTCTATGACCGCAACTGCTAAAAAAATCATGCAATTAAAATTTTGTGCCACAATTGCTCACTAGAAAATCACAACTGATAACCTAAACCACATCTGCATAAACATAGCCACAACTGATAACCTAAATTACATTTGCAAAAATAGAGTCACAACTAAAACCCTAAACCGTATCTATAGATATAGAGTCGTAACTTATAACTTGAACCACAATTGATCATCAAAAACCTACAACCAGAAATGACGCATTTGACAAAAATAGTGTCATAATTTCTTGATAACCAGAAACTCTCGAAATCCTTGTCCAAAATCCAATCAATTCATTTTATAGTGACCCTAACTCCTAAACTAGAGACTTGCAGGCCTTTTCTAATTCATTCTAGCATTACCATTTAGGATTACATTGCAGCATAGGTTGCTTGCCTCATCCTTTTGCATTGCATAATTAATCCTAGAACTTTAGGTTGCACTTATCCTTTCAAATTTCGAACATAGGAAGACTACTAAGCCTTTGGATAGTCCATGGTTGCTTATCCAATTTGTCATTAACCTTAATCTTTCACTTTACCAACTTTTTTCATTATCCTCTTGGTCAAATTTGAGCCTTGAGCTTGTGCCCTAGCCTAGACTCTACCTTGTCAAAAATATCATCTTGATTATCACAAAGGTCAATGATATTTGGGTTTGTTATCTTGGACCTACATGAGCTTGGTTACCATCTTTGTCTTAAAGTTTTAGGTTTCATATCCTTAGCATTACCTTAGTCTCATTTAGATACATATCATACCCTTTGATCATAGTTCCATTATCATCCTATCAATATTTAGCATTGGACCTAAATTACACTTTCATTTTATATTTTTATCCCAAAATCACAAAAACATAGATTAATTCATCTTAGCCTTAATTGCACCTCTATCTTTGATCATTAACACCTTATCATTATTATTTATCATTATTTAATCCACCTTTTTCTTCCATTAGTTTCATTCAGCTTTATCCTTTAGCCAACTTTATCCTTGAATAATCACCTTGTATCCCTATAACCAAAAAATCCCAAAAATATAGTTTAGCTTCATTATCACCTTGAATTACCTTCCAATTTTTAAGTCTCACATGGTTGAAATAAGGTCACAAAACAAAATAAAGGACATGGATTTATCAAATGATCCCTTTCATGACACCACCCTTGGATGAAATTCAAATCAATCCACACCTCAAAGAGAGACACCACAAATTGACCAAACCAACACATTGGGAAATCAAAGCCTAGATGAATTTAACAAAAGAATGACTCCCGAAGATATTGAAAGAGCTTACCAAGATCTAAGAATATTACACATGGTCGATGAGCTTGTTAGTGTTGATCGTAATGGATTCTTCTATGCACTAGCTAAAAAGGGCGCTAAAATCCCTCAAGGCTTTGATGTATCTACACTTGTGGAAGAAGATACACAAAACCTATTTTAATTAGGGATGCCATCTTCACAAAAAAATTCAAATATACCACTTGGGACAACAAAACACATGAAAACCACTACCACACATATCTCTAGTATCTCCACATTTAGAAACAAGGTGTCCCATGCAACAACACAAGGACAAAGCTTTACATTTGGTAACACATCAAATTCCATGGGTAAGACCTTTACAAATTCTCTTTTCCAAAATACAAATCAAGATCCTTTAATTCAAAATACAAACCAAGCTCCCAAACCCACACTTCAAAACATGAACCAAGGTCCATCATTCAAATTTCAAAGCACACCCTCATCAAAGCAACCAAATAAATCTAGGAGGATTCACATTGTTCCACGAAGGGTACCAAATGAAAACATTAATCAAAGACCTACCCCATCATTTCAAAACATTAATCAAGGACCCACCTCATCATTTCAAAACATTAATCAAGGACCCACCCCATCATTTCAAAATTCTAATCAAGGACCCACATCATCTTTGCAAAATGTAAATCAAGGACCCGCATAATCTTTGCAAAATGCAAATCAAGCACCCACATCATCTTTGCAAAATGTAAATCAAGGACCCGCATCATCTTTGTAAAATGAAAATCAAGGACCCACATCATCTTTGTAAAATGCAAATCAAGGATAAACATTTCAAATCCAAGGGACAAATCAAGGGCCTACACCTCAATTCACATCAACATGGTAACCAAGGTCCCATGCCAAAAAATTCCAATCCTAATCCAAATTTGACATATGACCCTAACACCAACATCATAACACTAAATCATACCAATACACCACCATCTATTGTGGATACTTGGATGCAGAAAATACAAGCCATCCAACAACAAAAAAAAACATGCAATTGGGAACCAACAAGAAAACCTATTCCATGGAGGAATTTTTCCCCTTTCCATCAACAAAAATATATACATGCCTCCATTCCCCCCTCATGTCACAAGACCACCTTTACCTAAGTACAAAGGGAAGGGGAATCTAGTGGAGCACATACAAGAATTTAATACATGTATAGAAATCACATATGATCCCACCTATTTGATGATATTATTTCCACGAAGTCTTATAGGGCTAGCCCTAGATTAGTTTGCACGTCTTCCTCTAGGGATTAGAACATGGGGTGAACTAGTTGATAAATTCATCAATCACTTTGCCCTTAACATTGAAAGCAATGTCACCCTTGCCACATTGTGCACAACCAAACAAGAAGGGGAGTCACCTCATTTTACCAAAGATGGCAAAGTTTGGTTAGCAAGTTCCCTTGTCACATTCTGGAGAAACAACTAGTCACCATGTTTGTGGAAAACCCTAACGGAGAAATGATGAGTCGAATTTAAATCCAATGTTGCACAAATTTTGATGAAATCCTTGAGAAATGTGTCCTTATTGAAAAAGGTCTTGTCACAAAAGGACTAGTCAAAGTACACAAAGAGACTCCAAAGCCCAATAATGACAAAAGAAAATATTGTTCTTGAAACAAGAATGTCACAAATGATGGAGTTTCTGATGCTAAAGTGATAACCAAAGGTCCCTCTTCATCAAACACACCAAACACATCAAATACCCAAACACATCACACTACATTGATCCATCTACCCTCATCAAATCATCTATTCCATTCACCCCACCATCCACACCAAAAATACAGATTCAAGATAAAGGATATGGAGAATATAGTATGAAGAGCTTATTCTGCATTGGCAAGTTACCCAAATCACCAATGTCTTATGGAAAACCACATCCTACGCATCCTAAGGTTATCATCCAAAATACTCCTACCATTTTCACTAAATGGGGGGAATTAGCTCAAGAATATTTGGATGAACATATTTATACATGGTTGTATAAAGAAGAGGAGGAGACAAAACCTAAATGGTTACCGATTGAACAATATCCAAAAGGGTTCCTTTTAATGAAGCAACAAGGATATGATGGACACAATGACCTTGGTTTAAACAAAAATGGGATATCAAAACCTTTACTGCCTCCTAAATTACCAAAATACGTTGGGTTAGGGTATGTTCCACCGAAAATGAGTCCTCCAAGTACTAAGCTGACCTTGACTGAGGTCATTGACACTTCATATGAGATCAAGACATCTGAAGATTCTTGGAACTATGATGCCAATTCCAATGAGTATGAATGAGATTATTTATCCTCTACTACTGACCTTGACCTTGATGAAATATTTAGAGAACCTGGAGAGCCTACCCTTGAAGCAAGATTCAATCAAATTCTTACAATTGATTCCCCACAAAACCCATCACATTCCTACCAAAAGATCTCCTTGCAAATGGGAGCTTGGATTGAAACCTTCTGGGAACCCGATGAATCTACTTCCATGTTCAACTTATCTGCCTACACCATGAACCTTGACAATATTGATGATGGATTATCCATTGTCTATCTGCAACTCATAGATTGGGATTAACAAGGACCACCGAGTTTAGATACATTTGAGAATGATGAAGCAATTGCTGAGTTCATGGGAATTCATGAAGGAATACCAAGTGGGGACCATAAGGCTGGTTTTTTCATAGAACTCAATAGTGTAGAATACTATTGTAAGAATTGAAATATTGAAGGTGTTTTCATTGATTTCAACTAGTTAACTAATTATATATTAGTTACTGTTGGTTGTATATGTTGAGGATATTGAGAAAATTGTAATGAAGATATGTTGTAGGTATTCAGTGGTTGCTCCAAGTTTTGGTTCGGATTTTCTCCTATGTTTGTGTGGTTCAGATATGTTGTTCATGGTTGTTAGAATATTCTATATCCATATTTTTGGTTGTTGATTCATTGTACAGTGCAAGTTTTATTCACCAGTTGTGAACTGTGGTTTTTTGTGGTTTTGGTTGAGGTTCGAGAGAAATGTTGTTAGTCCAAATTTATCTTTGATGAAGTCTTATGACTTGTGGTTCTAAATTTGAGTTTCCCTAATCCTATTGAAGATATTTTTAGTATTTGGAAGATTCGTACTTAATGGTTCTATGTGTTTTAGATTGGTTTAGCCAACCTTGTGTAAAATACTACTTTCGAAGTTGATGAAGCATGTTGGATCTTTTTTGGGTCCCTTGAAGCATGTGTTTGGGTTGCCCTCATTCTAATTCTACCCTAGGATGTTTTGGCACCTACCTAATTTGAATTTGGATGGTCGACTTTGTATATGTTTCAAATTTTAAGATGGTATAAATGCAAGATGAGTTATTGGTGAAGAAATATACAAGAGCATAGAAGAAGAGTGATAAGAGAAAAGAGAAAGTGTAGTTGGATGTGAAATTGATTCTATTTAGAGTGTGTAAGTGTAATGTGAGTTTGGAAGATCAGTGCAAAGCTTAATATTAAGTTTCCAGATGCAGTGAGAAGAAGGTGAACTCTATCATTCATGTGTGACTGCAGGTGATTGTGGTGGAATCCTTTGTTGCATTGGGATTGTAGTCTCTTTGTAACAAGTCTTCTTTGTCTTCTTTGTGTCTTTTTGGTAGTAAACCCTCCAGATTGTTAGCCCTGTAGGACAGTGAGTACTTGTTCTGGTAGTGAGCCTATTGTAATCGATTATGATATTCTCTATAGTGTGAGTTAATCCTCACTATGGTTTTTCCATAATTGGGTTTTCCATATAAATCTAGTGTTATTGTGTTTATGTGTTGGATTTAAGTTTCTACATTGGCATTTGATGATTAATCATTTAAGTAGTATTAAGAATTAGTTTCGATGATTGGATTAAAGTTTAATTTTGTGACAATTAATTCACCCACCTCTCAGTTGTCCTATTCAACAATTGGTATTAGAGCTTGGTTCCTTGGTGAAGAGATTAACCGCTTGAAGAAGGTTCAGGATGGTTGTAAAAATGGTTTATGATTATACGAGGTTTGATAGAACTAATTAAGGTATCTTGAAATTATTGATGGAAGAATATCTGGAGTATTGTAGATATGATGTGGATAAATCTTACAAGAATCCTTACACTCCTCCTACTAATAGTCTAAGTACGTCTGATGAGATCAAAGTGCATGAAGCATAAAATAAGGTGAAATAAATCTTGAAGAATAGTCTGGTAATTTTAGAGTTAATTAAGGTTTATAATCTGAAGACTGCTAAGGAAGTTTGGGATGCTTAAATGGAAAGAGTGAATGATGGCGATGAAAGAGTTAAAGAGGTGAAATTATAGAATTTGGAGACATAGTTTGATCTTCTACATATGTTTGAAGATGAGAATGTTAAAGCTTATGTACAAAGATTAGATGCGATAGTGGCCGGAATTCGAGGAATCAGTGCTACTATAGATGAAACTAGGATTGTAAATAATATTCTCAAAACTCTTCTTAATCCCTATAGTGAGAAGGTGAATGCTATTAAGCAGACTATAGATTATAAGACCTATACTAAGGATCTTCTATTAGGATTTTTGACATCTTATGAGATGAGAAAGTTGAGTCTAAGGAATGGATGCAAATCGGATACTATTTTTAAAAATATAAAAGTTGAAGATCCGAATGAAAAGAAATTTGATGAAACAAAATCTAAATTTGTAAGAAGAATGTGGAAAGGCTTCGGTAAATATGAAGGTAAGTTTCCCTTTAAATTCTTTAGTTGTGGAGAAATAGGTCATTATGGTGCAAAGTGTCTAGAAAGAGATAACGGGAATAATCAAAGATATGAGAAAGAAAAAAAGGAAAGAAGATTAATAGAGCTTATTATGTGAATGAGAATTCTAGTATATCTAATGAGGATTTAGTATATGAAGATCCTAATGACAATGAATGCTTGTTCTTGGTGATTAAGGATGAATCTACTTCTGCTAATTCTAAAAAATAGGTAAAGGAAAGCCCTCTAGAGAAGGAGAAACATGAAGGTACGGTTATCTCTACCCTACATGCTAAAAAAGAGAAAAAGTATTGGGTAGTTGGTAGTGGTTGTTCACACCACATGAGTGGTGATAAAAGTAAGTTTTTTAAGCTTGAAAAATATGATGGAGGCTTAGTTATGTTAGGAGATGATACTGGTGCTAAAATCTGTGGGATAGGTTTAGTAATTTTTGATGGCAAGCATCACACTGACGATGTCTCCTATGTTAAGGGTTTAAGACATAATATGTTGAGTGCTGGTTAGATGTGAAAAAAAGGTTATGATCTTGTGTTTAAGGATGAGAAACACGAGATCCAAAAAGGTCCAAAACATTGATTGCTATAGGAAAGAAATCTAAAGGAAATATCTACCAACTTAAGGATGTTGATGGACGATACTTTATTACTTAGATTAATGAAAATTGGTTATAGCATAGGAGAATGTGTCACATGAATTTTGATAACATGGAAAGGATTAGTGCTATTCAGACCATGAGAGATTTATTGAGAATTATAAAGACTGTTAATGCTATTTGTAGAAATTATCAGTTTGGAAAGCAAGTAAAAAATCATTATAGATCAAAGGAACAGTCTACTACTAGACTACTAGATTTAGTTCATACAAATCTTTGTGGTCCTACAGGAGTGAGAAGTCTACTTGGTGAAAGGTACTTTATGCTTTTAATTGGTGATTATTCTAGATATACGTTGGTTACATTTCTTAGAGAGAAATCGGATGCATTAGATAGATTCAGGGCATTCAAAACTATGGTTGAAAATGAAGTGAACTTGAAGATAAAATGCTTAAGGTCTGACAGAGGTGGGGAATTCACCTCCCATAAGTTTAATATGTTTTGTGAAGTACATGGAATAAAGAGACAGTTATCTGCTTTAAGAACTCCTCAACAGAATGGAGTTGTTGAAAGGAAAAGTAGAATAGTTCAAGAGGTTGTTAGATCAATAATTACTGGGTCTGGTTTACCAGAAGTCTACTAGAAAGAAGCTATTCATACTATTGTTTATGTATTCAATCGAGTTCAAGAAAGAGAAAAAGTACAAAGACTCCCTATGAGCTATGACATGGAAGATTTCCTATTATTAAATATTTTAAGGCATTCAGAAGCAAATGTTATATTACAAGAGATGAAGAAAATTTGGGAAAGTTTGATGCAAGAATTGATGAAGGCATTTTTCTTGGACATTCTACTAGAAGCAAGGCATAGAGATGTTTCAATAAAAGATTGAGAAATATTGTAATCAAGATTGATGAGACAATGAAGAATTCTATTGACATGGACGGATATGTATTTGATGAACATGATTGTGTAAGAATAGAAGAAATTATGGAAGAACAAGAAAGAGATGAGAAAGAGAAACATGATGAACAAAATGAAATAGAAGAAGATGCTCCTGTGATGTCCCATAGGAAACCTAGATATGTATAGAAGAATCATTTAGAAAGTCAAATTATTGGTGATAAAACAAAAGGTGTATTAACTAGAAGCAGAGCTACTGCTGAAGTGAATCTATCTTTAATTTCTAGGATTGAACTGGAGACTATAAGTGAAGCTTGGAAGATGAGCATTGGAAGGAAGCAATGAAAGAGGAAATTATGCAGATTGAGAAGAATAAAACTTGGGAATTGGTCCCAAGATCGACAGACAAAAACATCATTGGATTGAAGTGGGTATTCAAAAATAATTTGAATGAGAATGGAGAAATGGTTAGAAATAAAGCAAGGCTTGTGTGTAAGCGTTACTCACAAGTTGAAGGCATAGATTTTCAGGAAACTTTTTCTCCGATAGGAAGAATGGAATCTATAAGGATGTTCTTAGCATTTTCTACTCTTAAAGACTTTAATGTTTATCAGATGGATGTTAAGTCAATATTTTTGAATGGTGAGCTAGAAGAAGAAGTCTATATGGAACAACCAGAAGGATTTCAGTTGATAGACCAACAAAATATGGTGTGCAGATTAAGAAATCTTTATATGGGTTGAAGCAAGCTCCTAGAGCTTGGTATACGAGGTTAGGCAGGTATTTGATTCAACATGTTTTTAACAAAGGTACGACAAATAGTAATTTGTACTTTAATATTGAAAATGATAAAATATTTATTGTAGTTGTGTATGTTGATGATGTTATATTTGGAATAAATGAAAATATATGCAAGATGTTTGTGGAAGAGATGTAAAAATAATTTGAAATGTCTATGTTTGGAGAGATGAATTTCTTTCTTGGGCTACAAATTAATCAAACAAAGAAAGGAATTTTCAATTCACAGTCTAAGTATTTGAGAGAGATGTTGAAGAAGTTTGGGATGGATGGTTTCAAATTGGTAAGTACTCCTATGGTGACTAATTGCAAATTGGGTAAAGATGACGATTCACCTAAGGCTGATCAGATCAAGTATAGATCTATGATTGGTGGACTATTGTATTTGACTACTACTAGACCAGATATCATGCATGATGTCTATATTGTGGCTAGATTTCAAGAAGATCATAAGGAAACACATGTTGCCGCTATTAAAAGAATATTCAGATATTTGAATGGCACTCCAAATTATGGATTATGGTATCCTAAATTTACTGAATTTACACTTAGTGCCTATACAGATGCAGATTGGGTTGGATGTATAGATGATAGAAAGAGTACAAGTGTTGGTGCATTCTTTCTTGGATACAAATTGCTGGCATGGTTGAGTAAAAAGCAAGATTTAGTTTTCTTGTCTACTGCTGAAGTTGAGTATATTGTTATTCTATCTTGCTGTACACAAGTTTTATGGATGAAACAAACATTGAAAGATATCATAGTGATACATGATGATCCCATTTCCTATGATAAAAAGTGAAATTAACATTTCAAAGAATCTTGTGATGTACTTAAGGACGAAGCATATATCTACCAGGTATCATTTCTTGAGAGACAAGGTCATGGAGAATGAAGTAAAGCTTAAGTATGTTCCAATGAAGGACCAAATTGCTGATATTTTCATAAAGGATCTTCCTAAAGATACTTTTGAGTATCTCCGAGAGAAGTTAGGGGTTATTTCCCCCCCTTTCTTGAACTATATGCATATGGAGATGCATCAACCTGATGGATCTATCTTTCTTCTAGACTAATGTTTTGGTGGCTACCTCTCAAGGGGAGCAAGAAGTATCAGGTGTTGTTATTATGAGTATTATGTGTTTCATGTCAAAGGAGAAATCAATGTAAATTATTCTTTTTCATTTTCCATTGATGTCAAATGGGGAGAAGAAGCATTTGAAAAAGGAGAAAAATAATGAAAGAAGAAGCATGTGAAAAGGAAAAGAATTGTATAAGAGATTATCTACTAAGGGGGAGAAACAAAAAAGTGTATTCATAGATAGTATGTTGTCTTTGATGTTTTTTCAGATCATGTGTTTCCATCAAGGACAAAGGGGGAGATTTTGAAAGAATGGAAAGATTGAAGGTGTTTTCATTGATGTCAACTGGTTAACTAGTTATCAACTAGTTGCTATTGGCTGTATATGTTGATTGAGAAAATTGTAATGAAGATATGTTGCAGGTATTTAGTGGTTTCTCTAGGTTTTGCTCCAGATTTTCTCCTATATTTGTGTAGTTAAGATATGTTGTTCATGGTTGTTAGAAGATGCTATATCTAGATTTTTGGTTGTTGATTCATTGTAAGTGCAAGTTGTGTTCACTAGTTGTGAACTATGGTTTTCTATGGTTTTGGTTGAGGTTCGAGAGAAATGTTTTTGGTTCAAATTTCTCTTTGATGAAGTCTTATGACTTGTGGTTCTAAAGTTGAGTTTCCCTAATCCTATTGAAGATAGTTTTGATATTTGGAAGATTTGTGCTTAATGCTTCAATGTGTTTTACATCGGTTTGGCCAACCTTGTGTGAAATACTACTTTCAAGGTTGATGAAGCATGTTGGATATTTTTTGGGCCCCTTGAAGTGTGTGTTTAGGTCACCCTCATTCTAATTCCACCCTCGGATATTCTGGTGCTGACCTAATTTGAATCTGGATGGCCAACTTTGGATATGTTTCAAAGTTTAATATGGTATAAATGAAAGATGAGTTAGTGGTGAAGAAATATACAAAAGAGAAGAAGTAAAGTGATAAGTGATAAGAGAAAAGAGAAAGTGTAGTTAGATGCAACATTGATTCTATTCAGTGTGTGTGTGTGTGCGTGTGATGCGAGTGTGGCAAATTAGTGTGAAGCTTAATGCTGAGTTTCCAGATGCAGTCAGCAGAAGGTGAAATCTATCATTCATGTGTGACTACATGTGATTGTGGTGGAGTTCTTTGTTGTATTGGGATTGTAGTCTCTTTGTAACAAGTCTTCTTTATCTTCTTTTTATCTCTATGGTAGTGATCCCTCCAGGTTATAGGACAGTGAGTCCTTGTTCTGGTAGTGAGTCTTATTTCAGGCAGTGGGCCTCTTGTAATCGGTTTTGATATTCTCTATAGTGTGAGTTAACACTCACCATGGTTTTTCAGTAATTGTTTTTTCCATGTAAATCTAGTGTTATTGTGTTCATGTGTTGGATTTAAGTTTTTGTATTGGCATTTGATGATTAACCATTTAAGCAGTATTAAGAATTATTTTTGATAATTGGATTAAAATTTAATTTTGTGACAACTAATTCACCCCCCTCTCAGTTGTCCTATTCAACACATAATTTGGTGAGGCTGTCCTTTCCTCTAGTTGTGAAAGTGAAAATGAAAAAATGAAAAATAAAAATAATAGGTCTTCAGGTGAAAACCAAAAGGTTCCTGTTGACTGTAAAAAAATAAAAAATAAAGGATGTATCTTAAAATGAAAACCTCTGAGAGGCGCCTGAAGATGGAGGACTAGATAGTCTCCCTATAGATCAAGAGAGGTCAATTTTGCTTATAGAGGAAACAAAAGAAGTGAACATTGGGATGCAAGACAACTCATGAATCATATATTTGGTAGCATCTTTGACCACCAAGGAAAAGCTGGATTTTACAACATTCTTTTCAGAAAGACAAGTTAATTTTACATGGTCATATGCTGTTGATATTCTTTGATTGGATCTCAAGCTAGTTCTACATCACCTACCACTGTTACGAAATGCCAAAGCATATAAATACAAGCTAAGAAAAATGCATCTGTAGATTACATTCCTAGTCAAGGTAGAACTAAAGAAAATCTTGGATGTCAAATTCATATGCTCTATTAATTATATAGATTGGATATCAAACCTTGTTCCTGCCATGAAACTGAATGGGAAAATTAGAGTATGCACAAATTTCAGAGATCTCAACAAATCTTATCCTAAAGACGATTTCCCTTTATCGAATATTGACATCATAGTAGACCTTACCGCTGGATATGAAATGCTATCACTTATGGAAAAATTATTGGGTTATTATAATTAGATAATAATTGCTCCTGAAGAACAACCAATGACAACCTTCACATGTGCTTAGGGAACTTTATGTTGGAACGTTATTTCATTTAGGCTTAAAATTGCTGGAGCTACATATCAGAGAGGCCATGACTACCATTTTCCATGATTGTATGCTCATACTTATGGAGGATTATTTTGATGGCCTTCTCTCAAAATATCTAGAATGAAGTGGTCACCTATCAGCCTTGGACAAGATTTTCACTTGACTTGAAAACACCAACTTAGGCTAAACCCAAAGAAATGTGTTTTTGGGGTCCCATCCGACAAAATACTTGGATATATTGTCTCCCACAAAGGAATAGAAGTTGATCCCATAAAAGTACAAGCTATCTTGGACATGCCACCACCAACCAATTAGTCAGTTAAGGACCTTACAAGGAATATTGAAATCAATATGTAGGTTCATTGCTTAGTTAGTAGACAAAATCTATCAATTTCAACATCTATTATGAAAAGGAATTCCCTTCAATTGGACAAAGAAACGTCAAGAAGCATTTGATCAAATCAAGAATTATCTATTGACTCCATGATTTCTTATGCCTCTAATTGATGGAAGACATCTGATATTGTATGTGACAACAACTACGTCAACACAGGGGGCATTGTTAGCATAGAATGATAATGATGACAAATAGCGAGAAATTTTCTATATTAGTCACACCTTGGTTGGATATGAATTGAAATATATCCCTATTGGACGAGCATGTCTCATAGCTGTATTTGCAGCCCAAAAATTGAGACATTACATGTTGAACCACAAGTCAAAACTGATAGCCAAGATTGATCCTCTCAAATATCTTCTCAACAAAGAAGCTCTTACAAGAAGACTAGCTAAGTGGGTTATGATCTTAAGTGAATATGAAATTGAGTACATTGACCAAAAAGAAATTAAAGAACAAGTAATAGATGATCAAATCCCAGCTGCACTAGTAAAGGAAGATCATCCTTTGATATCTAAATTTCTAGATGAATCAATCTATGTCATAGGCACACCAACAACATAAACTATACTTTGATGGGTCTTACACAAGTCATGGTTCAGGAGCTGGTATTTTGTTCATCACACCTCAAGGGGATTCCATTCCTAAATCATTTCAGATATAATTTCCATGCACTAATAACATGGCTAAGTACGAAGCATTATTGACAGGACTTTGAATGGTAATAAAATGAAAAATCAAGGATCTTCAATTTTATGGTGATTCTCAGTTAGTGATCAAACAAGTTAATGATGATTATGATACCAAACACAAAAAGTTGATGCCCTACAAGTGCATGCTTGATAGTTTTAAACTATACTTTAATGCCATTACCTTTGAGAATATATCGAGAATCTAGAAAAAATTAGTTGATGCAATGGCTACAATTGGATCTCTCTTGGACATTCCAATAATGCATTGCAATATGAGTTCTTGGTAGAACAACTGTTAGTCCCTACATTCGATGTCCCTGAAACTAAACTTGTGTGTGAACTTGTAGGTCTCGAATCTCCTTGGTATAAATACATTTACAATTATTTGCATGACCAGACTCTCCATCCTGACTTGTCCTCCAACCAACGCAAAACATTTATCTGACAAGCCTCCAAGTATGCCATCATGAAAGAGACACTTTACTATCATAGTCTAGATAGCACCCTCCTCTGATGTCTCAACTCAAATGAAGCACAAATGGCCTTACAAGAGGTTCATCATGGTATATGTGAAGCTCACTTTGCTGGTCCTACCCTAGCTAAAAAGCACATGAGGATGGGATATTATTGGCCTACAATGGAATGTGATGCCTATCAATTTTTGAAGAAATGTCACTAGTGTCAGATTCATAGAGATCTTATACATGCGCCATCTCAAGACTTGCAACCACTCATATCACCATGAACATTTTCTTAATGGGGACTCGATCTCGTAGGACAGATCCATCCCACTTCTGCAAATGGACATAGGTTTATCCTTGTTGCTACTTAATACTTTACCAAGTGGATCAAAACCATCTTGATGACCTTATGCCACTATGGTATTCCATAGTCCATCATTATAGACAATGGTCTCCCTTTTAAGAAATCAGGATGTCCGTGAAATTTTTGAAAAAATTCATATCCAATGCTGCTTTGCTACCCCATATTACCCTAGAGTAATGGCCAAGTTGAGGCATCTAAAAAGACTATTCTTAAAATATTAAAGAAGACTGTCAGTGATGTTGGCCATGACTGGCACCTCCAACTCAATCCTGCTTTATGGGCCTATTGTACTAGTGTTTTCACCCCTACAAGAGCCACTCCATATTCCCTTTTATTTGGATATGAAGCCATAATTCCTATTGAGGTCAAGTTACCATACCTAAGAGTATTTATGCAAGGATTAATTGATCAAGAGGAATATCATGTATCTCATCTACATGAGCTAGAATTATTGGATGAAAAGAGACATAATGCTTTGACACACTTGCAAGCATATCAGAATTGCCTTCAACACAACTACAATAAGAAGGTTTGACTTAGAATATTTGACATAGGTGACCTAGTCTTGAAAGAAAATCCGAAGAATCAAGCAAATCGAGAAAAGCCCAGAAAGTTTGAACCTAATTGGTTGGGCCCTTATATCATCATAGCAACATATGGATTCAATGCTTATCATATCTCTACTCTTGAAGGTGAACCATTGACTAAGCCTATCAACAACATGCACATTCACAAGTATTACACCTAATTCTCAAAATATCCCTTCAAAAAGTAAAAAAATACAAAAAAAATTAAATAAAAAAAATGGTCAACCTGATGAAAACCTGGCAAACAGGCGTAGTGACACCAAAAAAAATCAAAAAATCAAGAAAATAGTAAAGAGAAATAATTCGTCCAAAAGTGAAAACCACTTCGCTGGCACTTTAGATAAGTACCATGGTGAAAACTTGGAAAACAGGTGCCATGTGTAATTAGTCTATGCTCCATTTATTATCACTCTACCTAGTCTTCCATCCATCGCTCATCCATTCGCCCATATCATCCATAATAAAGCTTCATCATCCTTTCCATGGCCTGAGAACCACCAACATTTATTATCATTTGTCATCATGATCATCCTTTGTGTTCGTCTGCTACTTCCCCTTGCACATAATAAGATGGTCCCATACCTAACTAGGGGAAATTCCTTGACGTATGTCTTCATGGGATCATACACATGGTATCAACCATTTAAAACATCAAAAATCCAAAAACATCATAAAATCATCAAAAATCCAAAAAAATCATAAAACCATCAAAATCCAAAAAAATAAAAATCATAAAATGTCAAAATCCAAAAAATCATAAAACCATCAAAATCCAAAAAAATCATAAAACCATCAAAATCCAAAAAAATCATAAAACCATCAAAAATCCAAAAAAATCAGAAACTCTTCAAAAAACCAAAAAAAGAAAAAGAAAATGTCAAAACTTCCAAAAAAAACATTTGAGTCTGAGTCTATGTTAGTTTGTGTTAGAATGATCGAACTACGTTGTCTCTACGCATTTTCTACATAGGCAAGGCTCATCTTCAATGGGCCCCCGAGACATTAGGTCAGTCCTTTTAGGTTGTTCAAGTAAAATCATGACTGAGTCTTTTGTCAAATAAAACAAATTCAAGTCATGTTGAACTACAAGGTCTCTGCATGTATAACATAGGCAAGGCCATCAATTGATGAGCCCCGAAGGCCCTAAGTCAATCCTTTAGGGTTGGTCGATTTTGGTTCTATTCTTTGTCAGCAAGCAATCATTATTCAGACCTCAATCACAAATCAACAAGATAAACATATCTAAAAAATATTCAATATCCCAATCAATCTTCAATCAAGAAATTACCGTATCAATCAACCACTATCAGGTCATTGGTCTTATATCGATGAGGAATTATGTCATTTACCTTGTTCAGTCTTATCACTTGTCTTTTATTAGGATGAGTCCTTCCTAAGATTAGACATTGTCTTTGGTCAATCTGGTCATTCACCTTAAGCAGGATACATCTTTCTTGCAGTTAGATGCTTTATCAACTATGGTCAATCAGTAAAATTTATCAGATGTGTTATTGGGATCCAATAGGATTTGTATTTCCTAAAATTAGGTGTTTTCACATCGATCAGTCATACCAATCACACTTTATCAAATCAAACAATCTTATCATCTTGGTCAATTAATCTTGCCTTAATCAAGATGTGTCTTTCTCGAAACTAGGAAAAATCAATCAAATCGGTCAATCAACCTATGTAAACTTATCAATTTTCTTCAATCAAACAATCAATCGATCATTTTAGTCACCTTGGTCAACCTAATCAATCTTATCAACACAATTGGAAAACACTATCTCTTTCACAAACACTTTGTTGGTCCATGTTTGTCTTATCTTTTTTGGCTTTGGGTCATATTACTAGTTACCTCAAAGATGTTCAAAAGGATTTAGAGGAGTGATGATGGATCATGGCCTCTTTTCTTTGCTTGTTGTCTGTGGCTTGTCTTGGAAAAAAGACTAGGATAATTGGATCCTTAGTATGAGTTGGGGCATTCCTTGTCTTTTGGCTTTGTCTTTTGACTGCTTGTCTCTCACAAATGGCCACCTTGCACACCTTGGTTTATGTCATAACATGGTGTTTGTGTTCCATTTGTGACAATTTTGACGCCCGATGATGACAAATAAAAAGCATGAAATTTTGTCCTTAGTCATTTCCCATCTAACACTCCATTTGTCTGCATCTTGACAGAGTCTTGCGACACACAAAAACATATCTTTTATACATAATCATGTTAAAATGCATTATAGAAGGCATTATCACCATATTTGTATGAAAAAATACAAAAAAATAGACATTGTCCATATTAACATTAATATTCCATCACATCAGCAAATAACCAATCATGCCATTGTATTCTACATTATGACCATCACATCACATTGCATTACATTTCATATATATATTGCATCTCATTTCATTCAAATTTCATCACATTTCATATACATTGCATTCAATTTCATAGATGTTACATTGCATTAATAACATTATAATACATCATATTATACATTTTGCATCATCATATAGGCATCCCATTGCATCAAAATTAAATGCATTTACATTTATCAAATTAGGTCATCCATATTGCATTAATCATCCATACACATCATAAAGGCATGAAAATTCATAACATAATCATACACACATAATCATAAAGCATATTAAACCATCACATGATCATATAGAATGCATAAATAGATATCATAAAAGCATGAACATCCATAGCATAAAATCATCATAAACATAAAGCATAATCACATAAAATTGCATATCATAAATTGTCTCCAAACATAAGATCATATATATCACTTAAAATATGTGTCATAAGTACCATGTCAAGATGTGTCGTGTCTGTCAAAAATGGAGCTCATAGGCTCGATAATCAAAATAAAATGTCCATGTATAAAATATCACAAAGATGCTCTAGCTTGAGTTTCCATGCTCTCTTGATCTGAGTGCCTCCCTATCCCCTCATTGAGGTGCATATGGGGACCTGTACCCTACTATCTGTGCTCTGTCATAAGGAGTGGACTACCTCAGGGTGGATGCCTCCCTGCTCTTGGGCCTACTGTGGGAGCACTTGTTGAGATTCCTATTGTATGTCCTAGCTTGTGAACCACTCTCCATCTATGAGAATGTTGGCTCTCTCCTCTTGGGTGGTACCAACCTCTCATAAAGTTCCTTGTAATACTACATCACCCTACTAGCCCTAACGTACTCCCAAGAAACATCAACTACAAATCCACTGCATGTAGTTGAAAAATCTATCATCTGTTGATCTATCTATTGTTAGATGATGATAGCTACGTCTCTCTCAGTCTGCAGTGTGTCCCTCTTGGCCTTAAGGTAGTCTCTCTCTCTATTGTCACTATCCTCAGCTCGGCCTATATGGCGTGTACCCAAGCCTGTAGAGTGGCTACCCTCATTTGATTCATCCCTACCTTCCTCTAGTCCCTCCTCCTCACCCATCACCATGACAATCCTCTCTCAGAGGAATCTCTTTGCCTCATCCATCTCTACCTCCGCATGCTCCTCAATATTCATCTCCTCAATCCCTTGATTCCCTAACTCTAGAGCTGATATATCTACATACTGCTCTCCCTCCTCTACCACCACCTCAACCACTGCCCTCACCTCTAGTTGATCCTCCTCCTCTTGGATTGGTGGCAGGTGTCCCATCATACATCATCCTCCATCCCTCCTCCTCCTCCGTTAGTCTCCTCCTTGAACTCATTGACCATCTCCTCCATCATCTCCCCCTCCTTCATCTCCCCATCCTCCGTCTCCCTATCCTCCATCTCCTCTCCCTCCACTCCTCCATCCCTTGTCTCCTCTCTAGCCTCACGATCCCTTGCCTCTATGCTCTAGAGGCAATAATTTCTTTGGATATATATACGATGATGGTCTGTGTGTCTTCCACCATGAATCATACTTGAGAGTAGTCCCTGCATCTACACCACCCCCTCGCCAACCCCACTCAATCGCTAAAGAGCATCGATCTCCTACTCAATTATGGTCATTGTAATCTATGGCCCCCATGGGTGCACCTCTTGAGAGGACCGTGCAAAATTATTTGTACCAGCTAGAATACCCTATCTCTCTTTGAACTACCTCCAAACTCTCTCTAGAAGATACATCTCAATAATATGCTAATTTTGTATTGTACGCCCACTAAGGTACCTGGGCTATCGACACCATGGCAAGTGATCTTCCTTGTTGACCCATAAATCAAAATCTCTCTATGATCTCCAAACAAAGCTAGCCAATGTGTTGATGGTGTGTCTCCTATATCCAACATCTCCCACATTTATTAGTGACAAGGCACCCCGATACATATATACATACAGAGCACCACCTCCCAATTTTTGTACTACTGATAGACGAAACACTACTATATACTCCCATGCCCATATTGTGAGTAATGTCATGTTGCATCTTAGGCTTTGTCCTCCTCTATAATAAATTTCATGCAATTGGAAATATAGCATACCTAGTAGACATGGTCCCCAAGCATATATGGTCTCATCCTCTACCATGCCTGCAAGCATCTCCCCTAGCCCACTGGAAACCCATAACCCCTACTATAAGTGTGCATAGTACATAGTCATACCTGTCATACCTCTCTGCTAGGGTTTCTGACTTGATCTCATAATATTTAATGTTGAGCTTTGAGTCATCTTCACAATCATAATAATCATACAATCCCTGCATTCCTCGAACGGGGTCATTTTGAACTCACTCACCCTAAATCGGTAGCCATAGGATCCTGTACACATTCTCTAGGGTAACCATCGCCTCCCCGATTGGTAAATGAAAATTGTAGGTCTTCGAGTTCCACCACTCCACCAACATCGTTAGAATGCCCCTATTCACCTTGATGACGAGCATATAGGTGACATAAAACAAGTTGAGATCAAACAATGCCTGTCTCTCCACATTGTCTAGTTGGTCTCGTAGTTGAAACTCATCTGTTCATGAGTCTTGTGTATAGATCAAAGGCAGAACAACCTGAGTTCATCATGTAAACCATTATGTCAATCCAAAATATTTAGTTGACCTATTGAACCTAAGTTGACCAAGTTCTTCTATCTTAAATTAGGGAAAAATCTTCACTAGGCAATTACGTTGCTATTTTTTCAAATGTGTCACTCAAAAATTCTAGTGGCTCACAACTATAATTGTGTCACATATTTATCACATGCGTCATTCTATACAACATTTGTGTCACACAATTCCGATTGCATCATTCCCAATTGCATATGTGACTCAGAAATTCAGTTACGTCTCACCCTCAGATGCGTCATAACGCAACTGTCCTTGCCTTAGACCTAAGTAGTTGTATTGTGATGTGAACTGCTTCTCATTTGCATCGCTCACACATGTAATTGTGTCGCATGTCATGTGATGCAATTTCTTGCTAAATTATTTCCCTAGCTAAATGCACGAAAATAAAAAAATCACAAAGTGGGTTTGTAGTACTCACTAGGGCGAGCACTCCCTCAAGTCGACAGAAGGTACATATGCAGTATCTTCTATGGGAGGCATTTGGAATAGATGACATCTCTTTAGCAAAATCACCTAGAGATCCTAAAGTTTCTAAATTGGGAATGCAAAAATGACCTATTTTCGTAATTCAATTCCTATTTATAGGTTAAAAATTAGGGTTTGCACCTACCTTGTCTATTGGGCACACTTTTTTATGACTTTGAACCTAAATTTTAACCCCTTAACAACCTCCAAAATCAATTCCCTCTTCACCATTGAATTCCTAGCGATCAAATTACTTATCGAGACAATTTTCTAACTTTTTTGATTTTTTTTTTAAATTTTTAAATTTTTCTTGAGGGGGCATACCTCTACCTTGCTTTCATTGGGGCATCTTTGGAATGATTTTCTTTGACACAACACGATGAACTACATTATGCCAAAGAGGGGAGAAATGTAGACACTGAAAAATTTCTTAGTCCACGAGCTTCATTTTTCTTGGCCTTTGTCTTCGGATAATTAAATAATTTCAATTATTTAATTATTCTTGATCATATTCTTCTATTAATTAAATATTTAATTAATTCATCTTCTTAACCTTTGTTCTATCTTGATCAATCAAATAAAAATAATTGTGTCACTAACATCCCATTTCTTCAATAATTGAATAAATCATTATTTATTTAATTATTTATCCTTTATCATCCGCCTATAGTCAAATAATGATAATTATTATTTTTCTATTTATTGATCTATCTCTCATTCCTCTATAATTAAATAATTGTCAAAATTATTTAATTATCTAATTACATTTCTTTCCTCCATTAAATAAAACTTAAATTAATTACTTAATGTTTTATATCCATTTTCCCCATTTAATTAAATTGATTTCATAAATCATTTTAATTAAATGGCCATTTTCTCCCACTTGCCTTTTCCTCAAATAAATAATTTGAAAAAATTATTTATGCCTCAACTTGTCCAAAGATTCCTTCTCATGAATTAATTATTTTTTATTTTTTAATTCATCCATATTCTTCCTCCACTATCTCATTTTCAAATCTCAGTCCTCGATTGACTCTGGGCTCTTTCTAATCTTGACTATCTATTTTGTAACCTCCACTCTTCTATGTTGCATGTCTTCTCGTCCATCGATATGAGAATCTTTCTAGAAGCTCAATCTTGACCGTCTGTTTGAATGACTATCTATAAAAGAAGCCTTCTTCCTCCATTTTTGAGTTAACAACCACTTATCTCCAACTTTCTTACTTACAATTTGCAAGTATTTGCACATTTCTACTACAAATCTGAGGGCATATTTGCAAAATAAGAATTAGGAAAGACAAGGGAAGTGATTCAACTTCAAGCATGGGGAGAGTTTTCATTTGATGCTTTCATTTTCCTTATGATTTGATTGTTTTCTCTTGTTTTGGATTGGGTTTTAGCTTAGAAGTGTTGTGGTTGTCACTAAGATCTAAGCTATATCATTTTTACCCATCTTACACATTTTTTATTCCTATCCAATAAAAAGATTATCATACATTGTAATAGATTTTAAGGAAGCCAACACATCTAGAACCTAGCAAGTCATGGTTTTGCTTCAACACTTGCACCATAAACTCTAAAGTCCATGGCAAGTATATATGTCCCTTGAACCTTAATATTTTATTTATTCAAAAAATCCAAAGATAATTATTTGATCAATGATGCTTTTATGACCATTAATTTGATGCCTTCTGCTAGTATGTCCATTCTGGGCAACAACTGAGATTAAACATATCATGTTTCTTCATCATTGCAAGATGGAACATCTACATAAATGTTATCTTTTTTCCTTCTATGTGGAATTGCAAAATCAAAAGCTTTGACACTTCTCTATGATCCAAATTGGATCATTAAATATTAGCAAGATAAATTAAGTCACTACTCTTAATAAGGAAAAAAAAAACTTGTAAGACATTTTTGATTGATCATTTCCAATTGAGTTTCAGCCCGAATAGAGAATAAAGCTTGCACATGATCTGCAACAAAAAAGGAATGTCTAAGATGATCCAAACCCATTGGAAGTTGGATGTGAATTTTAGTTTAGTAGATTCCTAAAAATACACAGTTCAATGGATGCCAGTGAAACAACTAGTTCAAAAAGGTAGAAGTTCAATAAATATCTCTTCAAGCAAGTAGTAGTTACCTAGACACCAATTTATGTCAGAATAATTGTGTAACCATTGGAATTTGAAGGGATAGTTTCAAAACTATCATACTAGTCATATTTTTACACTATCATAATGGAGTGGTTTCATCATGCAACAAAAAATGGTTAGAGTAGTGGTTACAAACAATGCCTCTTCCCTTTCTAATCCTTTCCATCTTCCTTCTCGAGCTTCTAGATATGTGAAAAGTTTGTCACATCCCTAAGGAGTTATTGTAATGAGGTTGGTTGCATGGGTTGAGTAAGAATTGAATTGCTTCTACCTAGAGCATATTAGAGAGTTGAAATGTGATGGATGGCATTATTGACAAGTTGGAAAGGTTGTATATATGTTTGGACATGTTGCACACATGAAAAATATCCATAAGGGCCTCAAGGAGGTAGTAAACCTGTAATAATTGAAAGAGATAGTACCATGAGGAGGAATTCCTTTATCTCTCATTGTACTGGATTTTTCTCCTTATTTTTGTTTCTCCACATCACATATTATTTTTTCCTACACTGGTAGTGCTTTCTTTCTCTTTGTTATAAGTTATGTTCTTTTCTTATTAACAATGCACTTTACAATACAAGCCTAGAGACATACAAACTGAATTTTTGTTCATTTGCATAAGGAACAACAATTTGTTTAATTAAAGCATATTCTAAATAAACTAAATTCATGTGGTGTTTAATGCTATTATATTTCCACAATCCATAATGCTTAATATTTTTTATTTCTATATTTTGATTGTGTTTGAGTTTTTTCATCAACATTTTGAATCACACTTAGTGTTCCATCATTAGGATGATAGAGAGCATAAGGAGATGAGAAATGGCTAGATGCAAACCTAATTTTCTTAAAAGGAAGAGAGGTGAGAAGTTGAGGAGGGAATAAGGCACATAAACCAAGAAGAGAGAGATAATCCAGGATAACTAAATTGGAAAAAAATTAAGAGAGGAAGAGAGAAAAAATGTAATTTCTTTTAAAAACCAAATAAGAAAGAGAAGAAAATAATTAAAAATTGAAAACTAAAGAAAGATAACATCAACATAAAGAAAAATATAATTGAGAAATAATAAAGAAAAAATAAATATGATATAAATACATATAAGCTAATAAAATAGTAATATATATATATGTAATATATCTATAATATTAAATTATAATATTAATAAATTCATATAATATTAACATATTCAAATAGTATTAATAAGCATAATAGATAAAATCAAAAAGTATATGTGGTTATATGAGACCACATATAGAACAAAAATGAAATAAAGGAACATAATAAAATAAAGAGATAAACAATAAAATACAATTCAAGAATGAAAGCAATAAAACTAAACAAAAAGAAGAGAAAACAAAGAAAAAAAAATCACAAGAAAATATAAATACAAAAGCAAAATGTAAGGAGGAATGTGAAATAAGACCTTTATGAATATGTGGTTATATTAAATAATAATGTAAAATAGTCACATATATAAAAAAACAAAAATATAAAGAGCAAAATAAAACCAAGAAAGTGTCAAAGAGTACAAAGGAAATTAAGAATCAAGGATTACAAAATGATAAATTAATAAGGAGAAAAAAGGAGCACAAAGTATGGAATAAAATAGCAAAATTAAATATTGAAAACCAAAAATTAAAAACATATAAATATCAAAGATGAAAGAAATAAAATCAAGATTATAAAAAGAAGAAAAAAATTAAAAAAGACACAAATGAAAATACAAGTCAATGAAACCCATAAAAGAAAATTAAATGAAACTAAATAAACTATATATAAATGAATTAACCACATGTAAATGAATTAACTAATAAATTTATTTAAGAGAAGAGTTGGAGGGAATAGGGGACACAAACCAAGAAGAGAGATAAGCTAAGATAAGTAAATTGAATTTTTTTTAAGAAAGGAAGTGAAAGAAAAAACAAAAAAATGTAATTTTTTAAAAATTTAAATAAGAAAAAAATTAAAAACTGAAAACAAAAGAAAGAGGACATCAACATAAAGAAAAATCTAATTGAGAAATAAGAAAGAAAAAATAAATATGATATAAATACATATAAGCTAATCAAATATTAATATATATAAGAATTCATATAATATAATATCTATAATATTAAATTATAATATTAATAAATTCATATCCAAATACTATTAATAAGTATAATAGATAAAATCAAAAAGTATATGTGATTAATTTTCTTAATGTAACAAATTAACTAAATATAAATTAATTAACCACGTAAATGAAAACCATAAAAGAAAATTAAATGAAACTAAATTAACTAAATATAAATGAATTAACCACAAATAAATGAATTAATTGAATTAAATGAAAAGATCAAAAGAGATAAACATCAATTAAACACTCCAAGTCAAAAAAATAATAAACAAATACAAAAAAGAGAAAACAAGAGAAGAAAAGAAAGAAGGGAAAAAAGCAAAAAATTGATAAAGAAGAGAAGATTAACCAAAAAAAAAGATAAAAAAAGTAAATTTAATCAAAAATAAAAGAAAATGAAAAGATTTTTAAAATAAATAAATACAAATGAAAATAAAAATTATAGGCAACTAGACAACAAACAAGGAAACACACAAAGGGAATGACAAACTAACAAATTAAATAAATTCGAGCCTTGTGTTTCTCCTTGTACCATGAGGATGAATTCCTTGATCTCTCATTGTACTGGAGTTTTCTCCTTATTTGTGTTTCTCCACACAACATATTATTTTGTCCTATATTGGTAGTGTTTTCTTGCTCTTTTTTATAAGCTATGTTCTTTTCTTATTAACATTTCACTTTACAATACAAACCTAGAGACACACAAATTGACTTTTTTTTCATTTACATAAGGAACAAAAAATTGTTTAATTAAAGAATATTCTAAATAAACAACATTCATGTGGTGATTAATGGTATGAGATTTCCACAATCCATAATGCTTAAGATTTTTTATTTTTGGAATTTGATTGTGTTTGAGTTTTTTCCACAATCCATAATGCTTAGGATGATAGAGAGCATAAGGAGATGAGAAATGGTTAGATGCAGACCCAATTTTATTAAAAGGAAGAGAGGTGAGAAGTTAAGGAGGGAATAAGGCACACAAACCAAGAAGAGAGAGATAATCCAAGATAAGTAAATTGGAAAAAAAATTAAGAGAGGAAGAGAAAGAAAAAATGTAATTTGTTTCAAAAACCAAATAAGAAAGAGAAGAAAAGAATTAAAAACTGAAAACTAAAGAAAGATGACATCAACATACAAATAAATCTAATTGAGAAATAAGAAAGGAAAAATAAATATGATATAAATACATATTATAAGCTAATAAAATATTAATATATATATGTAATATATCTATAATATTAATAAATTCATATAATATTAACATATTCAAATACTATTAATAGCATAATAAATAAAATCAAAAAGTATATGTGGTTATATGAGACCACATATATAGAACAAAAACCAAATAAAGGAACATAACAAAATAAAGAGATAAACAACAATCTTAAGCATTATGTTAAATTATATGAATTTATTAATATTATAATTTAATATTATATATATATGTATTATTAGCGTATAATATGTATTTATATCATATTTATTTTTCCTTTCTTATTTTTCAATTATATTTTTCTTTATGTTGATGTCCTCTTTCTTTAGTTTTCAGTTTTTAATTCTTTTCTTCTCTTTCTTATTTGATTTTTAAAACAAATTAATTTTTTTCTTTCTCTTCCTCTCTTAATTCTTTTTCCAATTTACTTATCTTGGATTATCTCTCTCTTCTTGGTTTGTGTGCCCTATTCCATCCTCAATTTCTCACTTCTCTTCCTTTTAAGCAAATTGGGTCTGCATCTAACCATTTCTCATCTCCTTATGCTCTCTATCATCTTGATGATGGATCACTAAGTGTGATCCAAACGTTGATGAAAAAACTTAAACACAATAAAAATACAAAAATAACAAATCTTAAGCATTATGGATTATGGAAATATTACATTTTGATGGATCACTGAGATCAAGGAATTATCTCTTTATATTTTTGTTTTTTATATATGTGGCTATATTACATTATTATTTAATATAACCACATATTCATAAAGGTCTTGTTTCACATTCCTCACATTTTTCTTTTGTATTTATATTTTCTTGTGATGTTTTCCCTTTGTTTTCTCTTCTTTTTGTTTAATTTTATTGCTTTCATTCTTGAATTGTATTTTGTTGTTTATCTCTTTATTTTATTATGTTCCTTTATTTGGTTTTTGTTCTATATATGTGGTCTCATATAACCACATATGCTTTTTGATTTTATCTATTACGCTTATTAATATTATTTGAATATGTTTTGATTAAAGGTAAAAAATGGGTTTTGAAGGAGCACAAAACCCTTTACAAAAGAGCGCAACTGATAAAAAAAGATAACAAAATTACACAGAAATCAACCCAATGAAAGCAAACCAACAGCCAAAAAACAACCAAAAAGAAGCCAGCCAAAAGCACTACATATTATTTAGGATCTCAATAGCTTCCATGTCGGTAGCAACCATCTTCTGTGCATTGTCCATGGTATCAGACACCTCCCTACCAAAGGCCCTGGCTTGAGCTTTCATTCTATTTCTAATTCTAACCCTCGACCCTCCATTTTTTACCCCATCAATCAAAACATTACCTTTAGCAGTATCCTTCTCACCAGCACAACCCACATCCAACAACTTACCCTCATCAATAGTAACATCAACAAGCCCAAACTCTTTTCTCTCTTTAGCAGTAATCAAAGGAGAAATCATCATGACATAATCTAGAGTGCTCACAAGCCTTGATGCCTCACCACTCTTCATCACCACTTTCCTCATGGAAGAATTTTGAGTGCCCACAAGCTTAGTTGCCTCACCACTCTTCATCACCATTTTCCAAATTTTATCAATTTTATCCTCAAGGGATAAGATTCTACCTTTCAAATTATTTTTTAGATTGATGGTTTCCTTTGCCACAATATTAGCCATAATATTCAGAGACTCCATCAATTTTTCAATTTGGCTTTGAATAGCAGGGTCCTCAGCCTTACTAGCCACACCTCTAATCCTAAAATTAATCCTATTAATTTCATGAAACAACCATTTAAAAAATTTAAACTACATATTAGCAGTCTCACAAGCCGAGCCCAACACATCAGACAAGTCTTCCCTATCAAAATTTTCAACCCTATCCTCCACAACAACATCCTCATCAGAAGAATTAACCTGAATTTTATCAACCACAATAGCCTTACCTTTACCAATAGGGACATGAGACTTCAACTTGCGAATGGAGCAAGTGATATCCTCCGCAACAGTCTTTATTTTCAACTCCCTATCCCCCTCCGCTTTGTTAGAACCCCCAACAATACCACCATCCACAAATCCTTCCTTCCCCTACATTAACCCAGTATCGGAATTCAGAGAGGCCTCCCCACAGATACCACCAACAAGAGAGATGTTGATGGTTAAAATGACACAAACAACATTAAAACAGAATATTTCTACTCTATTTCTCTTGAAAGAGAAAGACAACATGTAGTGGCCTAACTCCCAAGGTCCTGGTAGTTGGTTCTCAACTGTTTGATGTCACTCAATTGGTTCATGCAACTGTAATATTCAAGGGCCTATGCTGGTAACAAAGGATTCAAGCTATGACTCTCTTTATCAAAATAGTTCCTATAAATCAATGGGTTTTAAATAAAAGAAAAGATAGATCAAAGGGGTAAATCAGCAAGTATGAATTAAATTTATGTAATATCCAGACATATACTTCTAACAATGAATGTTTTCTCAACCAATCACAAAAACCATAGCATGACACAACCCACAGTATAACTATACCATCGTATACATCTTAGGTGCTTAATTCAATTCCACTATTCGCATATCACAAGTATTTCCAAGATTTCAAAACAACACACATTCATTCATCATCAAAACTATAGATCAACAAACTTCAATAACTTTAATTCAATGTCAATTTAACAAGATAATCTTTAAACCTGGTTCCTTCTAATGACTTTCATCACATAAGAAACTATCATGCTTCAGCACAATCACTGGCATTCAGGTGGATTATAACTCATTAACCTTATCAAACAACACAATTCAATGTAAACTCCATATTTCATAAACCTGCAATTCTATTAACTGTCAAAAGATCTAGTACAATGTATCTCTGCAAAACCCTCTAA
The DNA here is from genome assembly GCA_007115665.2 of Sequoiadendron giganteum. Classification (NCBI taxonomy): domain Eukaryota; kingdom Viridiplantae; phylum Streptophyta; class Pinopsida; order Cupressales; family Cupressaceae; genus Sequoiadendron; species Sequoiadendron giganteum. The sequence continues at coordinate 388,033,226 of CM021108.1, read as the reverse complement.
AATTCTATCTCCTAGCACTAGGTAAGCCAATCCAATTCTCAATTAGCTGACCCTTACAATGTGATACCCATCTGATATTTATAGATATACAAAAGAAGTTTGAACTTCACTTCTATCTTAGGCTTTCCACCTTTTTAGGAACAATCAACTTTCTTGGAAACTCAGATCAATTTTGATCTTGAGTTCTTACATTATGCATTCAGTTTGATCTAACAATAGAAGATAGAAATAGAAGAAAAGAAGTCATGCACCCTTAAGACTGTCAGTGCTGCATGCATGCAACATGCAAGGAAGAAGATCATCATGCGACATGCAAGGAAGAAGAACATCATGCATGCAAGATTTTATGCATGTGAAGCTTGATCCGCTATGAACTCATCATAACTGGTGAAGACTTGTTGTAGCATATCCATATCTGGCCCATCAATCCAATCATCTTCAAATTTGATACGATCCAACTCAACTGCAACAAACTCTTTCATACTTTTTACCTTGATCAACTCTCTCCCTGCAGCTTTTATTTCTTCTTTGACTTCTACAAGCCGATCTATCACTAAGTCTCCTCCATCATCTTTCTCCTATATGAGTCCTTGGAATCTTTCATTCCATTTCTCTCTAACCTAACTCAACAGCATGCCATCTTTAGTCATTACATTCACATCTACAATTATGGCCATAACCGCTTCCAACTCTTCCAACTGCTCAGTTAAATTATTAACTGCTTCCTGAATCTCATCCTTATGCTTGCTCAAAAAGCCAGTCCTAAACTTAAGTATGCGAGAAGTATTTTCTACAAAATCTTTGTTATCATCTTCAAGTATAGATTCTTCTAGAAGAGTAGTTAGAGGCAATGTATTTATCTTCTCTAACTTTTCAATATACTCCTTATACTCTTCTTCTAGTTTTTCAGATGCCTCAATGTATTGATGCATCTCTTTTATTACTCCTTCTGCTTCTTTGTAAGTTTCAAAACCTTTTTCCAAAACCTCACCTACCTCCCGGTTCACTTTGTCTATCCATTTGTCAACCATCTCCACCTTACCTCTAACCTGCACCAAATCATCAACCTCCTTTTTGCTTAGCAAAATAGGAGTCTCAATCGCTGCAACCTGTTGTGACCTTGGAGAAGAGACACTCTTCAAGAATGAATGTAATTGATCCAATTGAGCCTTAAGCTCATGTTTTTTTTGTTTGTCCTTCATCATTCTTGATTTAGTCATTGAAGCCACCACATCAATCAGATTCATTTGTTGATTTCTAGTGGGTCTTCCCAAATTAACCGTACTCAATTGATAGTCTATGAGCTGCATATCCCCTACCTCCTTTTTAGTCATAGGCACAACACATTCAGCAACTATCTCCCCTTTATCTATGAGTCTGGTAGAATGCAAAACTTTAGCCCTCTTCTTAGGCCTTTCCTGTTCAATCTCCTTCATCATGTCCTCCCAATTAAGAGGTTGAGGAGGTGTTCTAGCTCTCTTCTACAAATATAATTTCAACCATGTAGGAGCACTAGCAATCATCATCATGGAAGAAGAAGCAACAACTGTAGAGGATGGCTGAACATTTACCTCAGGTTGAGAATCAACCTTTGCTTTCTCTTGTTGTTCCTGCAGCACATGCATCTGCACCAACTTCTCAGCCTCTTCTCTATCTCTTTTTTCCTGCACTTTCTTGTCTTCTTCTTTTCTCAATCTCTCCTCTTCCATTTGATCCTTCTCTATCTTCTCTTTCTCTAAGGCCTCCTTTTCCAACCATTCTACCTCCAAATCTTTAAGTTTTGTAGCTTCGGCCTCTTCTTCCTTTTGCTTCCTGATTAGCTCTTTGACCTCTTTTTCTTTTCTTATCCTTTCTGATTCTTCCTTTTCTATTCTTTCCATTTCTAAGGCTATGAGTTTCTCTACCTTTTCCCTTTCTTCTTTAGCTTGCTATTTCTTTATTAACTCTTCAACATCTCTCTCCTTTCTTAGAGCTTCAACTTCTTGTTCTTTCTGTTGAGCTTCCTCTACAAGCTTTAGTCTAGCAACCGAGGCTTCCTTTTCCCTCTGGTTTCTTGCTTTCTCCTCCTCGAGATCATGGATCTTCTATATCAGTTCCAGCTTGTCATTTTCTGCCTTGACCTTGATCTCATGCTCTCGCAGCCTCATTTGCTCCTCCATTTCATCAGCTGCTATCCTTGTTTCAACTTCTTTTACCTTTAATTGCTACTGTTGAAGTAGAGCATCAGCTTGTAAATTTGCCTCCATTTCCTTTTGTTTCTCCGCAACAGCCCTTGCATCAGACTCTCTTGTAGCATCTTCAAACTATTTCCATTGCTCTTCCTGTGTAAGAATTTGCTCAATAGTATGATCTAGAGGCACGCTTTCTTGCAAGTCCTTCTTTGACAGAGTTTCATCCAAGTCTGTCTCAATTTCTACCAATTCTTCCTCCACTTCTTTTCCTTTAGCAGCTTCAACCATGGCATAAAGTACTCCTTGAACTTCTTTGCTTTTCTTTCTTGTGAGTGGGGCTTGTGCAGATGACTCACCCAATGCGAGCGTAGAAACAACAGATTCAATTGGAACATCTCCCTCTGGTGTCTCTTCTTCTTCATCGACCACCTCAAGTTCTATTTCTTCAACATCAGGAGGAAAGAATTCCAATGGCTCTTTGGGAGGTGTCTTCCTTTTAATCCTCTTGTACCCTTTACCTTTCTTGAGGAGTGGTCCCTGAGGAGCTTGAGTTCTTATCATCAACCATTGCACACTTCTATCCAAGACTATTCTTCCAATTTTCTTAATATCAATTGTTTCTTCCTCATTCCAGTCTATTGGATCTAAGCTTTTAGTGCCAATATTCAAAGCTTCATATGAGGGATCTAATACAATTCCATCATCCACCAAAGTGTCAGGAATATTTTCTTTAATACCAAGTTCTGACATGAGTGAGATTGATAATATCTCATAATTCTTCTTCCTCAAGTCATACTCATCCTGCCGATCACACCAAAAATCCTCTAACAAATTAAAATGTCTAGTAAACACTGAAGGTAATAAAGCATACATCTTCTTCTTTGGATCAAAATACTTACGAGCTGTATACAATCCCAATTTCAATTGTATCAACTCATTACAAACCACCTTTGCTCCCTTCAAATGTTGAAAATTGTATTCACCCAGTGTCATAGGAAACTTATGGCATCCTGTCTTGTGCTTCATCCCAAATCTAGCATTAACTCCAATGGCTTGATACACAAACTCCATAAGCACTATTCTATTACTGCAGCATCTTGGAAGTAAATGGGGATGACCCTCAAAACCTAACAATCTTAAGTAAGTAAATTTGGGGTATTGGATGTACCAACTTCCCCATTCAGAAATGAATGCCATAGCTTCTTGACTTAACCTGTATCCTGCATCTCCACTCAACTGGTTGATAACCACATATAAAAAGGCATCATTGACTCTCCTAAAGTGAGTCTCAGCAACCTGAAGAAATAATTGATCGTAGTGTTCCCATACCTTCCTTTGTCCATCCAAGACTCCCATTATACCTACTCTATTTAATCCTGGGAAAATCCCCAATCTTGCTGCAGCATAGACCACATATGAAGTCATGAAGAAAGATTTGGTCTGTCTAACCCTTGTGAGTTGATCATGTATAGCATTAGAAACAATCATTGACCAATCAAACTGGTAATCACACTAAAAGATTACTTGAATAAAATGAAACATCCATTCCTTGAAATGGAAAGCATCCCTCTTCCCAAACACTCTAGACAACATTAATATCAAATCAGATATCTCCTTCTTGAAATCGGCCCTCTTTGGCTGGTTTGCCAGCTTACTTAAAGACTTCTTCTCGGTGCTTAACCATCTTTTGTTTAAATGAGACTTATTGGAGTCTTTATGCTTATTGTATTTCTCCAATGATTCTGTCTCAATTAGCTGCACCAAATTCTTGGGATCAGGAACATTAAATATGCTTTGGAACATCTGCAGAGTAAGATCTATAATCACATTATTTTGTGAATCCATGCATAATCTTGTAGCTGGATTATAAGTACTGGCCACTATCAATATCAACTCCGGACACTGAACTGATAAAGGAAACACAATGATATGTGCAAAACCAGAGTCAACAATCCTTTGAGTTCTCCTTGTCAAGTTTGCTCTTTCTACAAAGGTCTCTTCATGTAATTCTTCAAAGCTATACTGGCCCAGATTAGTATCTGTGATATCTGACCAGTCTGATTCCACCTTGCTCACCTTCACCACCGGATTCCTATGATCATACCTCAATGTATAAGGTAACTATTCTGGTTTCACCTTCTTGATTTTTGGTGCTATCTTTGATGTTCCAGCCAGTTGATTCCTTCGAGCAACCTCTCCTGACATTCCTGACATCTCTCAAATCTCCTACAAGAAAACCTCTAATTAGACCTTTAGATAAATCATCATAAAACATGCTTTTAAGACATACTTGTTACACATACATTGGAGTCAAAACCAGACAGAAGCACAAAAGAATCTCTTTACAAAACTGGTAGACTCGGAGCAAAAACTAATATAGGAACTTCACCTAATAACAAACAGGCTCGGAGTCGGAGTCGGGGAGGTTATCGGAACCGGGATCGGAACAAAAATCGGATTTGGTTTTCCTTGAATTTTACTTTTCATATTCTATTTCCATTCCGCCTCTGCCTCTGATTTGGTCATTGTTACTTTGAAGAAAAGACCTCCCACTATATGTGGAGCCGGACACAGGAATAAAATGGAATTGATAACCTTCACAAACAAAATTCTTAAGTTCAAGATCAGTTTCGATCCCGCCTCCACCAATTATCACATACTCCAAGAAAAACCCTTTAGAACTCGGAATCGAAAATGAGATAGAAATGGAATTGATAACTTTTGTAAAACAAAACTCTTATGTCCATAATCCATTCGAATCCCGCCTTTGCCTATGCTAATCATGACATCATCCAATTCATTCATTTTCAACATAACTTCATGATTAAAACCTAGGTCGCTATAAAATGGCAAAGGAGTTTAAAAACTCTACCCTCATATGATCATGGGGAACAATTGTATTTTAGGGCCATTTATTTAAATCTTATTTAAAGTAATTGCAGAGACCAACACAACCCTAATCTAACAAACCTAATAAAACTACAACACAGGTTTAAAACCTTGCCATTCTACCAAATGACGAAACCCTAATTTAAACAATAAATCTAATCTACCCTAACTCACTGTAAAATCTCTAATCTACATCACTACAAATTCTTAATCTAACTCACACCATTAAAAACCTTTAATCTAATCTAATCTACTGCAAATCAAAAATGACACAATGCAATCACAATTAAGACGTGAAAGTGATGGTGCCCTAAAATAGAAAGAAACGACACGATAAAACAAGACAACAAAGATTTAAAGCAAAATAAACAAGCCAAAACAAGAACCTATTCATTCAATCACATCGATGATCATAAAATTGATTTAAAACACAATGATTGAACACGCGAGCAAATACAAAGCAAAACACAATGAACACAATTGTAAATAAACAAGGAACACCAAAGATAAAAGACCTACCTCAAACGCAAACAAAGCCACGCTAACTTTCTGAATCGATTTGCACACAATATCCCTTCGCTATCTTGATCAATTTGCTCAAACAAACTCTGCTATTGCTCTTCGCACTCTCAGACTTGTGATAATAACACTAATGATCGGCTTTAACCCTTAATAAAGAAAAATATGTGAATTTCTACCTACATCGACAACCACCATTAATGCATTAAAATGTAGTAAAGGTGGAGTCGAAACTGTAAGAGAACGAACACTGGTCTACAGTGCAACTTCAGTCAAAAAGTCAATGACAAAAATTGGCGGGGGTGGAACTAAAATGGAAACAGGATCTTAAACTCATAAAATTTCCAAACCTTATTCCCATTCTGACTCCGTGTTCGACAACTAAAAACAAAACAAAAGCAAAAACAAAAAGTTAAGTAAAAGACCAACCTAATAAAACAAAACACAAAAAATGAGACAAAACAAACATTAAAAAGTAGCGGAGGCGGGATCAGAATTGAATTTGATTTTGTAAATTTTGATAACAACCATCCCGATCCCCACTTCGGCTCGACTTCCATCAAAGACCAAAAACAAAGGCAAAGAAGAGACCGTCAGGATAGAACCAAAAACAAGCCTCAAAAGAACTTTTAGAACCTGATTTAGTTTCGGTTCCGATTCCGACAGAGAAACCAAAGAAAAATAAAGCATTGGAAAAAGTAAACTCCAAACTTTGTTTCAAAAACAACTAAGTACAAAAAACACAAAGGGGGACCCCTTTTGACCAAGTCAAAAGATGGGGTGGTTATGCAAGGCATAACAAGAGAGAGGGAAACCCTTCTCCAAGATTTGACTGGCAGATCTCTGCTCCCTGCTCTTCCGACTCCCCACCTCAGTTTCCTTTGTATGTTTGATTTTAGGGGGAGAAGATGAAGCTTCCCCATACAGGTCATTCTTGTCCTTCTTTTCCATGGCACCTTTAGGAAGAGTCATCGTGACCGCATCATCACTACATGCAGTGTAACCCTCTTTATCGATTGGCTTTCTATTCCCAGTTTTACCCAGAATGGGGGAAGAGGGACCCTCCTCAAAAGAGGCATAGGAGTCCAGGACACATTCAACATCACCATCCTTTTCACACTCTGATTCTTTGTTCAAAATAAGCCTCCTCCTCTTGGTTTTTTTGCTAACCCTTTCTTCACTTGAATCCATCTCATAACCCTCCTGAGCTTTGCCAACATTATCCTTTGGGGACACAAGAGATTTGTGCACCTCATGCACTTTGACATGTTCATAAATCAGAAGAATTAACCCCACATGCAGAACCGGGTTCTTGGGATTTTTCCTATGATCCTTAATCCTCGTATCCAACAACATCAATAAATAATAGGGAAATAAAACCCATTTCTTATGCCTGAAATGGTTAAGAAAAATGAAATGGTAGTTATTGATCATTGTGTACCTTTCTTCCAAGGTAACATACCTCATGATTTCCTTTGCCACATCAGACCAGAGCACTTTCAAAGAGCTCCTATACCAACCACCACTTTTCACCAACCTGAGATCAATTGCCTCATTACCTTTGAAGAAAATTTACATCGCATCCTGTGAGTCTTTCTTGTCTCTAAGAACCTTCATACCCTACATAGACAAACCAGTAACTTGAGATATGAGTTCTTCATCCACCATGACATCTCTACCACCCAAATTCAAATTTATGTCATTCCATCATTTAGCAACCATCTTAGTAACCTATGCATTGAAGCCATGAAGTTTCTCCATATAAACGGTTAAGCCACCCTTCTCAAGTATCTCCCAAACCTCCTTCCTCTACTTGATAGTGTCATAGGACTTAGGCTCATCTTGATTTCTATCCCCACCCATCATGAGCTTCAACACAACACACAACCAAAACCACCTGAGATTGATACTCACACCACCCAGAGAGAAAATACAAAACAAAAACCTCTAGAAGCTAAAGCTAAACACACCTAGAATCTGTGCAAAACCCACTGAAGGACTGGAAGGAAATAATGACATATAGCTCCAAACAATGTGAAAGTCATCCTTCAAACTCAACACTTTAACATCCTCCTTCAAATATATTACCCACATGACTAAGGACATGCATCCCACAACACTAGCAAGGATCGACTAGATATCAACTCTCATTAATGATAATCACCATCACTTCAAAAGGAATGGAATCGCTAAAATTCCATTCCTTTTGTTCTTTAACACCAAAGTTAGCGAAAAAATCAGCTAACTTGTTTCCCTCTCTCAAAATATGGGAGATGTAAACATTATTAAAATATTTAATAATTTCAATTGAATCCTTAATCAAGGCTTCAGTGGTCCATGACAGAGGAGAGACCAATTTCAAATTGTTAATAATATCTAGAGAATCACCCTCCACCCAAACCTTCCTATACCCTTGGCATTGAGCCAATTTGAGACCATGACAGACTATAGTATTTGAATATGTTAATATTATATGAATTTATTGATATTATAATTTAATATTATAGATATATTACATATATATATATTAATATTTGATTAGCTTGTATGTATTTATATCATATTTATTTTTCCTTTCTTATTTCTCAATTAGATTTTCTTTATGTTGATGTCCTCTTTCTTTAGTTTCCAGTTTTTAATTCTTTTCTTCTCTTTCTTATTTTGTTTTTAAAACATACATTTTTTATTTCTCTTCTTCTCTTAATTTTTTTCCAATATACTTATCTTAGATTATCTCTCTCTTATTGGTTTGTGTGCCCTATTTTGTCCTCAAATTCTCACCTTTCTTCCTTTTAAGCAGATTGGGTCTACATCTAACCATTTCTCATCTCCTTATGCTCTCTATCATCCTGATGATGGATCACTGAGTGTGATCCGAAACGTTGATGAAAAAACTCAAACACAATCAAAATCCAGATTTAATAAATCTTAAGCATTATGGATTGTGGAAATCTCATAGCATTAATCACCACATGAATGTTGTTTATTTAGAATATTATTTAATCAAACAAATTATTGTTCCTTATGCAAATGAACAAAAATCCAATCTATATGTCTCTAGGTTTGTATTGTACAATGCACTGTTAATAAGAAAGGAACATAACTTGTAACAAAGAGCAAGAAGACACTACCAATGTAGGACAAAATAATATGTGATGTGGAGAAACACAAATAAGGAGAAAAAACTAGTACAATGAGAGATCAAGGAATTCCTCCTCATGGTACTATCTACTTTAACCTTTCAACTTTAACCAAAAATAACAAATCTTAAGATTCATGTGGTGAGTTAAGTAATGGAGGATTCATAGTAATTATGGATCAATTTAACACTAGAAAAAGTTTTGTGTTCCTTGTTGTATGGTTTGATGTCATTTGTGTGATGTAGCAGTGTTGATTTATGCCCATTACCAGAGCAGCTAATGCTAGAGGAGAAGATAACTTGATTCCTTGTAGCAACAAATATCCACAAGAATGAAAATAGAGAAATTAGAAGTATGACACTTGAAGAATTAAAAAAATACCTCTACATGGTGACGAGAGATTCAACAAGTTTTTGGAGAGCATTGAAAAAATTTCTCATTCTTTGAAGAAGCTTGAAAGTTGAAAGGTTAAAGAAAATTATGGAGGCTCTCAAGGGTAAGCTAGAAATTTATATGGCAATCCCAAAAGCAAATAAAGAGTTAAAGGCTCAAAATCTTGAGAAGGGGCAGTCCCATTAAAACCAAATGCAACCTTCATTCAAATAGGTGGAAAAAATAGAGATTCAACCATATGAATGTGAAGTAAATGCTAAATTTTTTATCATTTCTAGCTCAATTAGATGGAAATTTTAGTTTGTATCCAATTAGTGAAGAATATAAAATTTATTTCACACAATTGAATCAGGTTGAAAGGTCACCTTAGGACGTCTATTTGTTAGCTAAACCCAAAGACATAGATGAGGTTGTGTTCAAACCCATCACCTTGAGATGAGGTTTTGCTCTTTTGTGTTGGTCTAAGTCCTAGAATTTGTGCCAACAAAAAGGAAATAATTTAAACTCCCTGGAAAATATCTTTAAAGATAATGTTAGAGATTTTACATGGTTTCAAAATCGACATCAATGCCCAAAGTAATATTCACAAACATTGATTATAAAGCAATATGGAGAATTTTAAAATCCATGTTGGGGTACAAAAATGTTTAGAAAGTGAAGGAAAGGTGTATTGTAAGGATGTTTTGACACAGTGGTGGTTTTGAAACTCATGTCAACACGCAATGAGGTTGTCACAACCTCATCAAAATCCAACAAGCTATTCACAATCATGGCAAAGTTAAATAAAGGTTTCTAAGGATGTCTCGTCAATGATGTAAGAAGATTATTTTTAAAGGTAAATCATCCCTTTTATCCCTGAAATGTGGTTTTAAAACCATTTCCTGAAGCCAATTAAGTTTTGAACACCCCTCAAACCTCCAATGGACAAGTTGAAGAAGCATGTATTTGAAATTGAACCAAGGACCATCAATTGGCAGAACTTTACACAAGCCAACTCTAAAATCATGACTAATGCTCTCATGAAGCTTGAATACATTAATGAAAATTAGTATAAAGATGATGTGAAGTAAAGAGAAGACACTTTAACAAGTGATTGTTGAAAATTAGATAGAGAAGTATGAGAGCGAATTGCAATGAAAATTCAAATGACTATGCAAATAAGATTTCAAAGGTAATGTAAAACAAAGGGCTCTCATAAATTCAAAAGGTACATAGCTAATCTCTATTCTCATAGCTCAAAAAGAAAAAATCTTAGTGTTATAGAGAAGATTTCATGAAAACCTAACCCTCACAAAACTATTTGCTCAAAATCAGAATTTGTCTAGATTTGCTTGCATGTGTGTTAAAATATTTTTTTTTTTGCCTTTACAATTTATTTCAATAAAAATGAAGTAAAAATACCATGGATAATAGCATATATTAGGCTTGAAAAGCACACTTGAGATTGGAGACAAGGGCACATAAATCTCAATGATTTTTTGAGAAGAATGGGTAATTAATACATATCTCCAATTACACAAAAATTGGTGGAAGGTGGGATTTTATAGGTGTCAAGATTCCTTGTAGTTGTACAATGAATAGACCTAGTTTTATAATTTATTAATATTTATGACCCCCAAACCCAAGAAGTAAAAACAATAAATAAATAGGTTATTACTAAATTGGATGGGGAGTCTTTAAGTACAATTCTAAGGTTACCTCGAAGAGAGGTTTTAGCAAATAAAAATATGATAATATACCAAAATTTTACTAAAAAGAAAAGTGCATGCCACAACATCATCACAAGACATTCGTTGACAATCCCTAAAAAGGGGAAGTCATAGCTAGCAAAGAATTTGCATAGATCGCATTTCACTAACAATATTTAAAATATTATTGTACTTTTCCATAGGTTGATTGGTAATGCCGATGCACATAATTTTGAAGAATGGATGTATTTGTTTATAATTGTTATTACCCATGGGGAACAATTAATTGATTGGGGTAGAATAATCAATGAAAAACTTCACAAGCAACTCACCCAATTCCAACTTAACATATTTTATATGTCCTCATATTTGTTCTATGCTATTTCCAGCATGAAAGCTTGCTTGGGATTGGTTCCCGTGATCTCCTAAACTGCTATGTTCCTAATGTAAGATGCTAAACAACTAATGATGCAATAAAAATAACTAACACAAAAAAGGACACCTCAATAATTAGCCTAAGGAAATGGTAAACATGAAAGGAAGATAAAACAATTTGAAGTTGGTTATACCTCCATGGTGCTCCTTCCTTGGTTGGCCCTTGATCTTTGTAGATTTGTGTGCTCTTTGGATGGCAAGCTAAATTAAACATGGAAAATGATATGCAAGATGGATGGAGATATGGTAATGGTGTGTGCTAAAAGCTATGGAGGATGAGAGATCAAATGACAATTTTGTAAGAGTTTGGATAGCAAAATATTGATTCTTAAAATGAGAGAAATGAGGGGGTATTTATAGGATAATTTGAATTTTCTAGAGAATTCAATAGTTGAGATTGATCCAATAAAGCCAAGATGAAGGGCTATGGTGAGTTGAGGACTCACAAGCCCTCACATCTTGACATGTGGAATGTGAGATGGCCTAGCATGGGGTGATGTGGAAATGAGGTGGAAGAGAAGTAAATGAGGTGGAAGAGAAGTACATGAGGTGGATGAAGGACAAGTACCTTATAGGTACCTTGGGGGATGAGAAGATTTCCTCAAAAAAGAACTTGTCCCCAAATGAGCATGAAAAAAATATTTGAAGAATTTTAGAATTCCTCAAAAATCTCCATGGGAAAAAGGGAAGTGGTTAGAGAAATAAATGTGAATTGAAAATTCACATTCTTAGGAGAGCCTATTGGATAAGAGAGGGTCTCCAAAAAAGTTGGGGATTTGTCACATGTGGGTGATGTGACAAGTCCAAGGTTCTAGAAGTCCTTGGCACATGTAAAGTGACAAGTCAATTATTCTAGAACTTGCATGGGGATAGGGTAGACCTTGGAAAGATAAAAGTGAATTAAAAATTCACATGGGGAAGAGGGGAGCCTTGGGTGAATAAATGTGAATTAAAAATTCACATGGGAAAGAGAGTCAAGGTCAAGAAAGGCAAGTGGAAAGGTTGACCAAAAAAGGTATGCCAAATGTGGTTAATGATTTTGATTAAGGTTGTGCAAACACAGGATTATGATAATTAATGAGAGATTAGAGACAAGTGGGAGATTATGGAGGATGTGACACTAATCTTGATTAAGTGGTGCACATCCTAATCACAGATTAATTAATTTAATCCGGATTAAAGAGGGTTATGGAGAATGTGAAAAGGAGAGAGAAAAAGAGGAATTTAAAATTAGTTTAAATCCAAATAGATCAAATGAATAAGTTAAATAAATTGTCCCATTTATTTAATTTAGAGAAGAAAATGTGTAAGGTAAAGTATTTAATTTATTTAATTGCATACTTTAGGAACCTTAGGCAGAAAATGAAACAATGATTAAATAAATTATTTAATCAATATTAATTACATAGATGGATAGAGTAGACATTTTTGATCATATGGAAGTGATCAAATTTAGATGTCTACATTTTTTCCCTCTTCGAAGTACTGTTAGAATAACCATGCTTTGAAGAAAAGAAAATGTAGATGACTCTATAGAGGAAGTAACCAAAAAATGATGCCCTAGCATGGGGAGGAGGACTTGAGTTGTCCAATTAGCAGAGGAATAGATGAAGATGGCCCAATCCTCCAAGGGAATGACTATGGTAGGGAAAATAGAGAAATGGGAAGGGTATGCCCCCTTGAGAGGATGACGAGGGAGAAATAGGGGTCCCGGGTGACTTCTCGATAAGAAGAAATAGATGGTATGGTTGGAAAGAGCATACAATATTAAGCAAGTTTTCTTTTTGAACAAAGTCAATTGGACAAACAAGGTGCAACTGGCGACCCCGGGAAGGGAAGGGATTAATCAGAGGAAAAAAAAGGTAAATAAGGGGTAAAAAATATCCCTTAAAAAGGGTGGGAAAAAGAAATATAAGGTAATTTTGAAAATTACCTCACCTCATTTGCATTGTAGTAGTTGAGAGAAGAGGAGAGAAGAGGAAGCAGACGAGGAGCAAAGATGTTGCAGGATAACGACACCGAGATCATCCACCAGGTGGACGAGGTCCGACAAGCGTACAATCAGCAAGGTGGGCCCCAACCGGGTTAGCATAAAAAACCCATATGCATTATTTTCGTGATTTTAATGCATTTAAATTTTTTTATTAAAAATGTAAAAAAAGGGTTTTGTGGGTGGGTTAGGGAAGAAAAATGGGTAGTCGGAAAAAATAAAAAAATTGTTGGAAAAAATGAGATTTTAAAAAAAAAGATTCACCCACAGGAGGGCGAATATGCCCTTCGATGGATGGGTCTGCCTTGGCTTGGGGCGGGTTTTCCCCGGGGTTGGGCGGGTTCACCCCGGTTCGGGGTGGGTCCACCTCGGGGTTGGGTAGGTCTACCCCGGTCTAGGGTGGGTTCACCCAGTGGTGGGGCGGATAGTCGCCGTAGCCCGGTGCGGCGGCGATGCTGCCCCTAGCCGGTGGAGCCGCCCCAGATGGGGGCGAGTTTGCCCTACCGAGGCTGGGTCCTCCATGCTACAGGGGTGGATCCGCCCCGACAAGCAGCGGATCCGCCCCGGCCGGCGGCGGATCCGCCCTGCTACAGGGGTGGGTCTGTCCCGCGATGAAGGGTGGGTCCGCCTTGGTGCCAGGGGCGGGTCTACCCCGCGACCGGGGGCAGATCTGCCCTAGCCCGGGGAAGGGGGGAGGAGAGGACAGGGGTGAGGAAAGAGAAAGAGAGAGAAGAGAGAGAGAGAGGATAAAGAAATTTCTGAGATCATAAAAGAAATTGACGAGGGTTGATAAGGTGAATGTTATGATTGTAGGATTTTGGTTGATTATGGACCCATGAGTGGAAGCTAGAGGCACTGGCAGTGACGATAGAGGCTATGAGTGGGGTGGACCATTCAACACTGGGGAAGGTGGGGTTACTGCACTTAGTGCAGTTTCCGAAGATGAGAGCGCATCGGGCGATGTTGATAGCCCTGATAGAGAGATGGAGCTCAACGACATCAACTTTCCATCTTCCAATAGGGGAGATGATAGTTACCTTAGAGGATGTGTGGCAGATTTTGAGGTTGCCGATAGCATGTCCGTTAGTGAGTGAGGTGGTGTCGAGAGGAGCGCAGTTAGATGAGACTGTCCTAGTACTATTTGGGTGAGATGACTTGCCGATATAGAGGGGGCAGATAGACGTAGACAAATGTCTGGCCTTGGGGTTAACAACATTACCACTATTTTTTTGTTGTCTGATTAGTGGGATACTACTGCCAGATCAGAGCAGTCAATTCTACAGCTTACGGTATATGGAGGTGATTCAACATATTATCGAGTGGCAGGAGGGACAATTTTCCTGGGGGTCATGTGTATTGGCCCAGTTATACTGAGACATGCATGTGATATGCTATCAAGGGATGCAGAGCATGATGCACATGACACTATTGCAGGTGTGGGGATGAGAGCATATCGCGATGACAAGACCCATAGTGGTGAGGAGAGGAGAGTTGGATGATAGAGATCTGATGGCTTGGGAGTTCAAGGAAACTAGGGGCTGCATCCTATAGTATGAGACACAGGGAGAGATGGATTAGTAGAGGAGAACATTTGATGATTTATGGGAGGAGGACATCGTATGGCAGCCATACATGTATCAATGGTTTAGGGGATGGAGGGCCAAGGAGGAGAGACATCAGGGTTTCTTTAGATGCAGATGTTTCTTGATTGGGAGTCAGGGACATACAGTGGAGGTGCATCATCCAGATAGGGTGATGAGGTAGTTTGTACTCATGCAAGATATTCCAGCAGCGTTGACTATGTTCTATCGGCTTACCAAAGAGGTACCATGGGGAGCGAGGTTGTCAGTGAGGGCAATGAGGGAGGCATGGGTGATGGTAGGTGGGGCACCCTATCCAACGAGAGGGGTGGGCCCAGAGGATGTAGGAGTTACAGATCGGTACACTCGATGGTTTTGCAACCACCAGTGGGAGAGGGTCACATCAGAAGAGCCGATCATGGGAGCCATGGAGTGGGGGCCAAAGGATGAGTAGGAGGAGGGCAGACAGGAGGATGTGGTACATCAGAGTGGCAGGGTGGATGAGGGTGGTGTTGGAGATCAACCAGAGAGGAGGAGGGTTAGGAGGAGGCATCCTTGAAGGAGGGCCAAGAGAGTTGTGGGGGAGGAGATGGAGGTAGGAGGGGTAGGTGATGGGGGGGACGAGATGGAGGTAGGAGGGAGAGGTGATGGGGGGGAGGAGATGGAGGCAGGAGGGAGTGAGCCAGAGGTGGAGATTCTAGGGGTGGTGGAGGGGAGGGCTACTCAGAAAGGGATTGGTGGGAGAGTATGGCAGAGGCGAGTGCAGGTGAGAACTGAGCAGGAGGAGGTAGAGGGGGAGGGGAAGGCTGGAGGACAACCGAGGAGATTGATGAGGGTGGGGAGGAGAGGACAGCCATGGAGGATCCGAGTGATGAGCTAGGTGGAGCCGGTTCGGGAGGAGGTAGAGGTGGAGACAATGGACATGGATGTGCAAGTGGTGGAGTGATTAGCAATAGTATCGGTGGCTCCAGTGAATGATACAATGGTGTTACTGCAAGGGGCCCAGACGAGGATATGGGTATTAGAGGAGGAGTTGAGGAGGGCATAGGTTGAGGTGCAGAGGGTTGAGGAGTTAGAGTTGATAGAGTTTGAGCATGTTGTGGGTCGTCTGATGATAGATATATTGGCGACAGAGAGGGAGAGAGAGGAGATACGAGCGGAGATGGGGAGAGTATAGGGTGAGCTGGCTCAGGTGACTTGGAACCGAGACAGATTAGAGGTAGTGATGACAGTGGCTCAAATGCGAGGTCAACCAAAGCTAGTAGGGGGAGGGGAGATGGAGACACTAAGAGGACAGGTGGTAGGATTGCAGGGAGAGCGGGCATACCTTGTGGAGAGGATATCTACTATATAGGCATCCTTAGAGGAGATGAGAGTGAGGGCGAAGGCTGCAGAGGCTAGATTAAAGACAGTGCAAAGAGAGAGAGAGTGCATAGGGACAGGTGCAGGTGCTATAGGGAGAGAGGGATGATGCACTGAGATAGGTCTAGATTCTGAATTTTTAGAGGGATGCAGTAGTGGGCTGGGCAGAGAATGCAAAGAGGGATATAGCACAAAGGTAGGCACATCGAGTGCAGGGCGATGGGACAAAGTTATCTATACAAGGCTTGCAGGAAGAGCTACAGAGTGTATATGTAGAGAGGGGGAGGACCACAAAGTAGGTATGACTACTGACAATGTCATAGGAGGCATGAGAGCAGGAGTGGAGAGCCATCACCAGAGAGTGGGATAGATACAGGTATGAGCAGAATGCCACCAAGTTCCAGGCTAGACAATGGGATGAGTATATGCAGGAGGCGAGCTATTGGAGATGTGCATATGAGCAGGCAGTGCCAAATCTGACATAGCGAACAACATGATATGTTAGGTAGGTACCATAGATGTCGATACTGTCCCAGTCATTAGGGACATAGACTAGACGGTATAGTGATTTTTAGCCGACTCCTTCACGATTTGGGACTCCAACTTGTGAGTCTTAGGGGACTCCGACATATAGGGGACCAGTGCCTGAGTCTCCTTAGAGGTTAGATGTGGGCAACTCAGGGCAAGCAGATAACAGGTGACAAGATACAGGTGCTTTGATAGGTACCAAATGGAGGTGTAGCATATATTCTGCGATTATGCTTCTTATTTGAGGATGGGATGTATGTGATTATGAGATGACTATATTTTGGATATGATATGATCATTGTATTATTTTGATGATGATATGTGATGGTTCCCATTGATATTATGCCAAACATTTTTGTGACAGATGATTTATGTTATGCAGATGGCTATATATTTATGTTTTTATGACATATGATGTATGTTATGCACATGTATATGATGAGTTGTGTTGATGTACGATGTTAATGATCTATTATGCATGTGTGGATGATGTGATTATGAATGAGGTTAATGATTTATGAATGGTAATGCAATTGTATGTATGATGTAATTAATATGGGCCTAATCAATGATGCATAGATGGGTATGAAAATATATGGAAATGTATGAACCTAAATGAATAGATGTAAAATGGATAAATGATGAACCTAAATGAACTTGATGTAAATGGATAAATGAACCTAATGAACTTGATGTAAATGGATAAATGAACCTAATGAATTGATGCAAATGGATAGATGATGAACCTAAATGAATTGATGCAAATGGATAAATGAACCTAAATGAATTGATGCAAATGGATAAATGAACCTAATGAATTGATGCAAATGGATAAATGATGAACTAACACACTAAATGTAATGTAGATGTAATTATTAATGGGTAGGTGATAGGCATAGGGTGTGTGGGGCATGGTACCTATCAAGAATTGTAGGGATCTTGAGAAAGAAAGTAAGAATGGATGAGCATTTGCACAACCAAAATCAGGAGTCATAGATGTAGGAGGAAGATTGGATGAAAGGGGAATATGCAATGAAATGAAATGCAACATAAATGAAAATTTCCATCCTTTAGAGCACTAATTTTTGCTATAGCATAAGACATCGGTCGTCACGGTATGTAAACCAAGACAGATTAATGTCTAATGCATAAAACAAACACAAAAAACAAGAAGGCTATCCCAATACCCCAAAGTTGCGACGAGTTTGGTTGGGTCGGGTATTGGAATAACCACAAGCACAAAGGGATGCCCCCACATAACACAGGATTCGAGAGGAATCCTGATGGGTAATACGTGGAGCATCCCAATAGACAACAATGATAAAGTAGTCAAGAGATGCCCCTATGTTGACTAGGAAAAACACAACATAATATGATGGATTATGGTGATCTTGACTAGTTAAAATGGGGAGCTCAAATAATAAACAAAAGCCAAAAGTACCAAAAGATCACGATCAATTAAAATCATCCTTTTCCATAAGATCCCAATGATGGATGGGGTTGATGTGGTCTATTAGGAAGGATGCATCTTGTTAATACTGATGATGGATACTAAGCTAAAGGGACCTAGATGACGCAGGATAATTGCCATTGGGCAGATTTCTTGAGATGAGAAGATCTTGTTTGTGAAGAATCAACGATGATAGGGACATACTTGACAACAAGACAACAAGAGGATGAGACACAACCTAAAGACCTAGGGGCTTGGGGGTAGATCAAAGATAAACCTTGCCTACGTGAAAGCACAAAGCCCTCGTAGTTCAGGAAAAAAACCATGGTAAAAGAGTGGAAAGTGGACTGATGGACACCAATGGATGACCAAGACAAACACAAGGCCTGGGGGCAGATCAAAAGATCAACCTTGCCTATGTGAAAGCGCAGGGGCAACGTAGTTCAGACAGGACAAAATATCGAGGATGGAAAAGGTCAAAAAGTGGACCATGAGGACAGATGATGAAGGAAACAATGCCTTGGGGGCTGATCCAAATATTAGCCTTGCCTACGTGCAAGCGCAAAGGCATCGTAGTTCAAGAGAAGACATGATGAGACCTAGATGGAGATGAACACGAGGAGTGAACCTAAATGGAGACGCACACGACAATGAGAGGACACAAGCTCAAATTAGGATAATAAGCTCAAGATGTTAGATAGCGGATGACGGTTGTCCAATGCTCAACCAAAATATACCAAGCGACGAGGTAATGTAAGTGCATGGAAGGATAGGGGGATTGAGGAATCGGCGGATAAGCCATAAAGTAACCAGGATGCAAGGTAGATAATGATTAAGCCCTATACGAGAGGCATCTGTTGCCAGGTTTTCACCAATCATACGTATCCAAGGTTCCACACAGGGGTGGTTTTCACCATAGGAAGAATTAGTTCTTTTCGCTATTTTTTGGATTTCTTGATTTTTTCGTATTTTTTGACTTTGTTGATTTTTTTGTATTTTTTGACTTTTTTGATTTTTTTTTGTATTTTTTGACTTTTACCAGGAAGGATACCCCAACTGACCTAAGTATAGAACTTCTTCAAATGCATGATGTTGATGGGTTCTTCCAAGGGCTCCCCTTCAGGGGTAGAGAGCTTGTAGGCGCCAAAACCATACTTTGTGGTGATGACGTAAGGGCCTAACTAATTTGCTTCAAACTTACCCTTTTTCTCTCGCTCTTGCTGATTCCACTGATTCTCTTTAAGGAGAAAATCACCAACATTGAATTGGCGAGGGTGAACTTTCTTATTGTAGCTCCTTTTGAGTCGGTGTTGATAGGCTTGCAGATGGTTATAAGCTTTGACCCATTTTCATCCAGCAATTCCAATTGTGCCAGGCGTGCCACTCAGGTGTCTTCGTCAGTGATGAGATTCTTGAGGTAGATTCAGAGTGAAGGGATTTCAACTTCAATTGGAAAGATGGCTTCAACACCACAGACAAGAGATTATGGAGTAGCATCGGTGGGGGTGCGGATGGATGTACGGTAGGCCCAAAGAGCAGGATGGATATGGCGGTGCCAATCGTGACCAGTGTTATTGACCATCTTCTTAATGATTTTGATCAATGTTTTGTTTGTCGATTCCGCTTTTCCATTACCCTGGGGGTAATAGGGGGTGGACCAGTGATGTTGGATATGATACGTGTCACAAAGGAGCTTCATACACTTATTCTTGAATGGTTTTCCATTGTCGGTGATGATGGCGGAGGGGATACCATACCTACAGAGGATATGGTAGAGGATGAACTTAGAGATCTGGAAACTAGTGATTTGAGTGAGTGGAATGGCTTCCACCCACTTGGTGAATTATTAAGTAGCTATGATGATAAAAGTGTGACCATCAAAGGATGGAGGGTAGATCTTGCCAATCAAGTCAAAACCCCATTGTGAAAACGACCAGGTTGTCGTGATAGGTTGTATCTCTTGTGCCAGAGTATGAATCAAATCTGCATGTTGTTGACACATAAGACACTTTCTAATATATTCACAAGCATCATGTTCCATTGTAGGCCAGTAATATCCTACTCTTAGAATCCGTTTGGCTAGGGTCATACCATTAGAATGAGCCCCACAAATACCACTATGCACTTTCGTTAATTTCATGTAGGCTTTGGTTTCGTATAAACAACAGAGGAGAGTTCCATCATACCCATGTCGATAAAGTGTATCATTGATGATGGTGTGGTGGGCAGTGCGTTGGATGAATGATTTATGTTGGTTTCTTGTGAGATCAGGCGAGAGGGTGTTGTCATGAATATAGGTGTAAATTTCGTGGCACCAAGGGGATTTAGGACCTACAATATCACACACCATGTCACTCTCAGGGATATCATATGCTGGGATTAGGAGTTGCTTGACTAGGAACTGACACTCTATGCGGTCTTTTGGTATGTCGATGAGAGAACCAATGGTAGCCATAGCATCCACTGCCTTATTCTGGAGTCTTGGGATCTGCTCAAATTGGATGGAGGTAAAATATTTTTTGAAGTCATCCACCATACATTTGTAAGGCAACAACTTTTTATCTTTTGTTAGAAACTCATCATTGACCTATTTTATAACTAATTGGGAGTCACCAAAAACTTGCAGATGAGTGATGTGCCATTGGACTGCGATTCTAAGGCCTGTGAGAAGGGCTTCATATTCAGCGATGTTATTTGTGCAAGGAAAAGCCAATCTAAATGATTTCGGTATGTAATCGCCTTGGGGGTGATAAGCAAGACTCCTGCCCCTGATCCATTATTAGTGTGTCATCCATCAAAGTACAATGTCCATGTGGTAGTTTCTGATACTACAAAGACTCCTTCATCTAGAAATTCGGTTTCTATGGGATAAGCATCTACTAATAGGGCATTTTCCAACTGATCTACTATTACTTGTCCTTTGATGGATTTTCTATCCACATATTCTATATCAAATTAACTAAGAAGCATGATCCATTTAACCATTCGGCTAGTTAGGGTTGTCTTAGATAACAGGTACTTGAGGAGGTCGACTTTTGATATCAACTTTATTGGATGGATAAGCTTATAATGATGCAATTTTTGTGTACTGAAGACCACAACGAGACATTCTTTCTCCATTGGTGAATAATTAATTTCATAATCGACCAGTGTTCAGCTAATGTAGTAGATTGCTCGCTCTTTTGAGGATTCGTCATGTTGTGCCAACAATGCCCCCAATGCAATTGAAGTGGTAGAGATGTAGAGCAAGAGGGGTTTTCCAAGGATAGGTGGCATGAAGATTGGTGGGTGGGCCAAGTATTCTTTGATCATATCAAAACCCAACTGACATTGTTGATTCCATTTGAAGGTGGTGTCTTTCTTTAGAAGGTGAGTGAATGACTGACATTTATCCGCAAGCTGGGCTATAATCCAATGGATGGACTATAGCTTTCCTTGAAGGCTCCTTAACTATTTTAGGTTTCTCGATGGAGGCATATCCATGATAGCTTTTACTTTATAAGGGTCAACCTTGATGCCTCTTCCAGAAACTATGAAGCCCAACAATTTCCTTGACGTGACACCAAACACACACTTTTTCGGATTCAGCCTTAGCTTGTATTACTCCAAGCGCTCAAAGATCTTTTTCAGAATGACAGGGTGCTCTTCTCTGGTTTTGGATTTTCCCAGCAATTCATCAACACAATCTTCCATGATAATGTGGATGAGGTCATGGAATATAACAGTCATTGCTCGTTGATATGTTGCCCCCGCATTTTTGAGGCCAAAGGGCATGACATTATAACAAAAGGTACCCCAAGGTGTTGTAAAGGTGGTTTTGTGTTGATCTTTAGGTGCAATTCGGATTTGATTGTAGCCAGAGAAGCCATCCATAAGGGATAACATCTTGTGTCCTGTAGTAATGTCGACCAACATGTCGATGTTAGGTATTGGGAAGTCATCTTTTGGACAGGCTTTGTTAAGATCACAGTAATCTATGCAAATTCTGATGTCTCTGTTAGGTTTGGCAACAGGTACTATATTGGAAATCCAATCAAAATAATCAATGGGTCTGATAAAACTAGCATCTAATAATTTTTCCAATACTTTTTAAACTAATAGTGCTATCTGCGGGTGCATCTTTCAGAGCTTCTACTTGATAGGTTTGGCATCTGGACGGACAGCCAAATGGTGTACAACAAGATTAGGATCCAGGTCGGGCATATCAGAGTAAGCCCATGCAAAATTGAAAACCCTTTCTCAGAGAATTTGGACAATGGTGAGATATTCTTCTTCTGATAAAGATTTGGCTACATAGGTGATCCTTGGAGTTTCTATTGTCCCCAAATTTACCTCTTGCATCTCTTCAATTAGAATAGAAGACTACTAAGATATTTGTGTTCCCACAAGGGGAAGATGAATGTCCCCATCTTCCAGTGTCGTATTGAGGTTTTCACTGTCAGATACACCCTTTGTTTTTACTTTTTCCCAGTCAAAAAGCGCCTCAGTGAGGTTTTTACTTGATGAACTATTTTTCTTTTGTTTCTTTTTACTTTTGCGGTTAGGGCATTCATCTTCCCCCAATCCCATGAGATGTACGTAGCTATCCTCTGAGGGAAATGTTTTGATAGGTGTGCTACCTTGTAGGTCATGATCTATAAGTTCAGTATGCTTGAGGGATAAGGTTATGGTGCAAACAGACAAGCATTTAAAGATGGTGGGGAGGTCAACATGATTCAAATCATCGTACGCATGTATGATGGACTCTTCCTCTGGTATGTCTTTGAGGGAACCGTCGTCAACACTAACATTGTTAGAAGTGCTAGAGGATGTTGTAGGATCCTTCTATTTAGTATCATAACCCAAGCCTAGAATTTTTGGTTGGATGGTAGTTGCTTCAATGGGCTGGCGTTTTCCTTCTTCTTCTATGCCAAGGCCCCTGCCTCGGTAATGACACTTTTCAACAAACTTGGAGGCACGTGGGTAAACTTCTTAAAAGTATTATATAAGGGGACATGGTGGATTAGGTTCCTCTCGATAAACCCATTGACTGATGGCTTCTTCCATTTGATCCTGAAGGGATCCCAGATCATTGAATGTTGTCGAACCCATGTTCTTGGAGGTGAGTGTAAGTGTCTTTTCTTCCACTTTTGGTACTGGCAGAGTTGGTTGTCCATATGTGCGGGGTGAGGGTGGCATGGTTGCAACATTTAGTGAGGTATTCATTTCATATTCACCACATCCCTTGTCTATGATTTGGACCTTGGTGACAATGGAAGCAGGTGTGGATGATGGTGGAGATAAGGTGTTTAGTGTATTGGTGGATGGTTCAGAATTGGATGTTGGGGATGCTCCCATTTTGACTCTTGGGAGATAATGTGAATGCGGGAAGGAAGCTTCCAAAGCATGACAATATTCAAAAGGTTGGGGATCAGCTTGTATGGTAACCTCCATTCCTTGAAATGGGAACTTTAAGCATTGATGATAGGTGGATGGGATGACTAGCATAGAATGAATCCATGGATAACCAAGAAGGATGTTGTATGGGAGTTCAAGGTCCAAAACATGACACATAGTGTAATGTAAAATAGGGCCCACTTGAATAGGGAGGCAAATAATTCCTTCAGAATCCCGCTCTGCATTATCATATGCTTTGATGGTGATGACTTGACTTCTTAAATCAGCCTGGGTGTATCCAACCTGTTGTATGAATTTTAATGTGCAAAGATTTAGGGACAAACCATTATCTACTAGTACCCTTTTTTAATTTTTGAAAATTTACACCAACCTCAAGATGGAGGGGGTGGTTGTGGCTTGAATCAAGATGTGGCATGTCTTTTTGGCTAAATTCTAACTAATAGGTTGATGAGAGATTGCCTACCAATACTTGGAATTGGGTAGGGTCAATATCATCTGGCACTTGTGTGCTTTGCAAAGCTTTAGTTAAGATATATTGATGCACGGGAGATGACTTAAGCAGATCCAAGATGGATATTTGGGCTGCAATCTTGCCTAGATGGTCTAGGATGTTATATTGTGAATGGGCGGATGACCATTGGGTAGACGGAGGAGCTGCGGAGACTGTGATGTGAGTTCCCTGCTCGGTAACAACACATTGTGGATCTTTTCATTTGACATGTATCATGGATACACATGGCTCTACTTGTTCTATATGTGAGACCACACCTTGTTAATTGTATGGCACATTTTTATAGATGATTTTATTAGTGTTGTTACCTTGCTTGTTATTGTTGCTAGATCCAGGATTAGAGTTGGAAGTACTAGGACCCTGATTGTGGTTAGGAAAAGTGTTTTGATATATCTGGAGATGAGCATTGGACAAAGATGTTGTGTTAGAATCTAAATGTATTTCACCTTGATCAACAAGGCCTTGAATGTAGGTTTTTAGGCCTTGACATTTATCTAAGGTATGTCCCATAATCTTGTGGAACTCACAATATTCGTTGTCTTTAAACCAAGCTGGTTTGGGTTTAGATGTATCAAGAGGTTTGGTGATAGGATATGTGATGGGATAATTAGCTTGAAGAAGCTTGTTAAACACCATGCTAAGGGGTTCTCCCAATTGAGTGAACTGTCATTTGTTTCCCCCTTGGTTATTTTGGTTGGATTGTTGTCATGGTGCCCCTTGGGGGACGGATATGGAATTTTGAACTGATAGTTGTTGCCGAGGATGGTATCTTTGCATGGTGGTGACCACTTGAACATGTTTAGTGTCAATGACACCATCATTGACAACATTTTTATTTCTATTCCAATAACGAGGTTTATCCCCAAAGTACTTCTCTCTATCAGAATTGAAATATTTGACTTGCCCTTTTGCAACAAGGGATCGTTCCAAGATGGGGCCCATCTCCACAAGCATCGCAAAGGTGGTGATACAATGGAGTTGGAAGTTATGATCCATATCTAGGTGGGAATTTTTGATAAATAGTGTGACCATATCCTTTTCTAATGGTGGGGATTTCATCCTACTGGCTAAGGCATGCCATCTTTGCAAGTAGCTTGCAAAGGTCTCTCCCTCACGTTGTTTTTCTTTCAGGAGATCAAGTATGTCAATATCCTTCTCTAGATTAAAAGAGAAGTGGGAGACAAACTGTTCGGATATTGCAAATGTTTCAATAGATCCTTTTTCAAGGCCCATAAACCAGTTAAGGGCAACTCCTTGTAGACTTTTAGGGAAAAGTCGGATAAGATAATTGTCATTATGCATGACCTCTTGGCAGTGGGCGTAAAATTCTTGAAGGTGGGCTCTAGGGTCCTTGGTTCCTTTGTATTTATCAAATTTTGGTATCTCAAAATGTTTAGGAAAAGGAATCAAGGAGATGGAGGGATCAAAAGGATAAGGACATATGTCCTCAAAATTGAATGTTTGTTTACCCGCTCCAGCTTGTAGGTCCTTTAATGCGACTTTTACTTCTTCTAAGTCCTTATTGACGAGAGTCGTGGGAGTCAAAGTGGATTGATTGTATGGATAGTATTGCGCATATGATGAGGATGACCCTACCATTGTTGGATCATAGACGGTTTGAGTCGGATAGGAGTTTGTTTTTTGATTATAAGTGGATTGATAGTTGGATGATTGATTGTGATGAGTGGGAGCCACTTGTTGTTGATAGTACGAAGAAAGGGACGAGTCCTATTGTTGTGTTGCATTTTGGTAATATGTGGAGGTAGGGCCTCTTTGTTGATGTGATGATGGTTGTTGGTAATAGGAAGTGTAAGGTGCCCCCTACTGATAAGTTGGTTGTTGTTGGAAGTGAGGCAGATAGGATTGGTATTTTTGCACAATGGTGGGTTGTTATGTGGCATATGGGGATGGATTAGATGTTTGTTGGTGGGGGTGATGTTGAGGTTGCGAAGGGTTTGTGTAAGGTGGCGGTTGAGTGTGTTTGGTTTTGAGCTTTATGATGAGGATTCATATTGAGAGGGGATGGAACTATGTATGTGCTAGAGGGATGATAGAGGTACTTATTAAGTGGATTATGGTGTGTTTGTGTAGGGATATGCACATGTTGTTGTGGTTGTTTTTGATGAGATTGTTGTTGATGAGATGGGTGAGATGAGATATGTTTTTGTTGGGGGGCAACCATGAAAGGGTTATATGATGGTGGTTGTGGTTGTGAGATAGGTTGCACCACTTGATGTGATGGTTGTGTGAGAATGGTAGTGTGTTGTGGATGTTGTGGATGCAAGGGTTGAGATGAAGCTAGAGTGGTAGCAGTATGTCATGGTGGTGTTGGTAGTGTGGTGGGTTGGTGTGGATTATTTGGAGGTTGTTGAAATGCAGGAGGTAACACATTGGTAAGTGTAGGTGTGTCCCCAATATTAGAATATGGGGGAGGAAGTGATGGAGAAGATGGGATGTATGGTGGCATGCCATAGGTATGTGGATCATTAGGATCGGATGGTGGAATAGTAGATGTTGTGGTCGGAAGACCAGGATATTCTTGGACTTGATGGATGACAACATTTCCAAATTCGGGGTGGTACCAGTTTTCAGTGGGTGCACCTTGAGGAACATAGGAACCCTCCGGAACATTTTGTGAGGTTTGTGGATTGAAAAATGTGGGAAGGGAATATTATGATGTATCAAAACCAGATGATGGTTTGACTCCCTTCATGAGTAAGGTGGCAAGGATCTTATTTGCACGTTCGTTTAGGGGAAGATCTGTCATTTGGACATTGGTGGGATTACTAAGATATTCGTCAATGGTGACTTCGGGTTGATTGACCATGTTTTCGTCACTGGGTGGTGTGATATTTTCGATGTCGGTGTTCGATTGAGATGAGATGTCATTATGGGGATTGTGTGGAATTTTATTAGGATCTTGAGGGACATTTGGTTGGGAACCTTGAGTTTGTTGGTTTGCCATTTGCTTTATTGTTTGTGAACGGGTCTGAATGGGCATGAACGTGTAAAACAACTAAGTGATTTTAAGATACAACTTCCAAGGATGATCTAGGAGATGATTTGGATTGATTGATTCAGATTGGATGATGGATCAATTGATGATGTATCAATTTGATGATTTAGATAAGGATTGGGTTTGATTGGATGATTTTGATTGATGATGATTTGGATTGGATTGTTTGGATCAATTGGATTGGTGATGATTTGGATTGGATTATGTATTAATTAATTTGATGATTGGATAAGGATTGGACTGTTTGGATCAATTGATGATGTATCAATTTGATGATTTTGGATGAGGATTGGATTGGATCAATTGATGATATATCAATTTGATGATTTAGATAGATTGGGTTGGATAAATTGGATTGATGATGATTTGGATTAGATGATGTATCAATTAATTTGATGACTGGATAAGGATTAGATTTGATTGGATCAATTGGATTGATGATGATTTGGATTGGATGATGTATTAATTGATGATGCATCAATTAATTTGATGATTGGATAAGGATTGGATTTGATTGGATCAATTGATGATGTATCAATTTGATGATTTTGGATGAGGATTGGATTGATGGAAAGGGTCCTAAACCCAATTCGGAAACCACCCTAGGTGACTTAATACGTTGGTTGATCAGATTAAACTGGTTAAATCAATGATCACAAAACCAAATCTGTCTTGAGATAGAAGGGGGTTGATTTGGGCCAATGATGTTGACTTACAACACAATCCGCCTCAAGATAGAAGTGGATTGATTAGGTTAAAGACAATGATTGATATGTAGGATAATGATCAAACTTAATGCCTTGGTCAATTTGGGAGATAACTCCTAAAACAAGGTTTAAGGGATTTTGTGTTGAGAGATGATGATGAACGCAAATGGAAGATGTCTTGATGGAATGATCTTTTTGGAAAGTGCAAATGTTTAGGTCACATGGTAAGATGGTAGAATGGGTTTCCCAGATTGTGAAATGATCAATGTGAATATGATAAATGGACATTTAGAAAGGTTAAATGGAAGCTTGAAATGGTCAAATGGATGTTTGGATTGGTCAAATGGGTGTTTGCATTGATTAAATTAGTGTTTAGGATGATCAAACGGTCAAATGGAGACTCGGGGTGGTTAAATGAGGGTTTGGAATGGTTAAATGGATGAAACTATCTGTTCAGAAGGGCGTATCCACACTTTTGTAGCAAAAACAGTGGATCAGGAGGGTGTATCCGCACTTCTGCAGCAAAAACAGTGGATCAGGAGGGTGTATCCGCACTTTTGCAATAAAAAATGCTGAAATAGGGGGGCGTATCTGCACTTCTGCAGTGAAAATTGCTGAAAAAGGGGGGCAAATCCGCCCCTCTATAGTGGAAAATGTTGGAACAGGGGAGCAAGTTCGCCCCTCTGCAGTGGAAAATGTTGGAACAGGGGGGGAAGTTCGCCCCTCTATAGAAAAGAAATGGCTTGGTTTGGATGATGAGATTATGCTAAGGACTTTGAAAGGACTTAATGAGGATGACTTATCAAAGTTTACTGGTTTTTCACAGAAAGACACTTTGAACAAGCACAATCCTATGATTAGTGTTAAGGGGTATGGCTAGCAAAGGTCTTACTCTAGGATGAACAAGGTTTCTAGGGATTCCTCGATATACGCTCGGTACGTGAGGCACAACCGTGAACACCAGTCCATCACAAGCATGAGTCAGGAATCTCAACGAGATACTGAAAGACTTAGACCAACTCTTCACGTCTATCTAGGTATCACCCTAGCTTTGATGTTCCACCAATTACGATGTAACTAGATTGGGGTACAACTTTGGCTCTTCCTCCTTTGTATACCCCACCAGTATGCGTGGTTGGGATCATCCCTTGGGGTGATGAAATCCCCAAGCAGGTCCCGCTAAGAAGAAGACACTAATCATTTCCAACTAACTCTCGGTCCACACAAAGTGCAAGGGGAAGATGAAAACAAACTAATGCCCCCTTAGGGTAACACAAAGAAAAAAATACAAAGCAAACAACAAGTATTAGTTCCTTCTAATTATACTAAGTGAATAGATAAAACAGTAAGGAAAACTTTTAAAATTTGAATAAAATAAATGCCCTGCAAGCAAATGTTAGCTGTTTTATCTTTTTTCCCTTTGTGAATTTCAGTAAAAATACTACAAAGTATCAGCAAGAAATCTGACTTCACCCACCAACAAATAGGGTTAGAGGGTTAGAACTTCAAACAACAAAAAATAGAGGCAAAAATGAAGCTAAAATGCAACTTTTTTACCTTCCCGAACATGTTGTTTAGGGAAAATCCGCCCCTTTGTAGTGAAAAATGCTGGAACAGGAGGGCGTATCCGCACTTCTACAATGAACTGTCAAAAATGTCAGAACAGGAGGGCAAATCTGCCTCTCTATAGAAAACTATCAAAAATGTCAGAATAGGAGGGCAAATCCGCCCCTCTGTAGAAAAAAGTTAGAAAACGTTGGAACAGGAGGGCGTATTCGCACTTCTGCAGAAAACAGTTAGAAAACGTCAGAACAGGAGGGCATATCCGCACTTTTGTAGAAAAATGTTAGAAAAATCATTGAAATAGGAGGGCGTATCCGCACTTCTGCAGTGAAAACTATCAGAAAACGTCAAAATAGGAGGGCATATCCGCACTTCTGTAGTGAAAACTGTCAAAAAATGTCAGAACAAGAGGGCGTATCTGCCTCTCTGCAACGCCTAGGAGGGCAAGTCCACCCCTCTATGGGGAAAATCTGCTTCTCTGCGACCTGAACCTACAAACAATTTAAACAACAACAAATGTAAAGCAAAGAGACCCGTTTGTGGGTCCCATCGGGCATGCCAGAAATGTGATCTCCTAAAATGCTATATTCCTAATGTAAGATGGAAAACAACTAATGATGCAATAAAAAGAACTAACACAAAAGAGGACACCTCAATGATTAGCCTAAGGAAATGGTAAACATGAAAACAAGATAAAACAATTTGAAGTTGATTATACCTTCATGCTACTCCTTCCTTGGTTGGCCCTTGATCTTTGAAGATTTTTGTTCTCTTTGGATGACAAGCTAAATTGAACATGCAAAATGATATGCAAGATGGATGGAGATATGGTAATGGTGTGATGCTAAAAGCTATGGAGGATGAGAGCTCAAATGACAATTTTGCAAGAGTTTGGATAACAAAAGATTGATTCTTAAAATGAGAGAAATGAGGGGGTATTTATAGGATAATTTGAATTCTCTAGAGAATTCAATGATTGAGATTTGATCCAACAAAGCCAAGATGAAGGGCTATGGTGAGTTGAGGACTCACAAGCCCTCACATCTTGACATGTGGAATGTGAGATGGCCTAGGGTGGGGTGATGTGGAAATGAGGTGGAAGAGAAGTACATGCGGTGGATGAAGGACAAGTACCTTGGGGGATGAAAAAATTTCCTCAAAAATAAACTTCTTGTCCCCAAATAAGCATGAAAGAAATATTTGAAGAATTTTAGAATTCTTCAAAAATCTCCATGGGAAAAGGGGAAATGGTTGGAGAAATAAATGTGAATTAAAAATTTACATTCTTAGGAGAGTCTATTGGATAAGAGAGGGTCTCCAAAAAAATTGGAGATTTGTCACATGTGGGTGATGTGACAAGTCCAAGGTTCTAGAAGTCCTTGGCACATGTAAAGTGACAAGTCAATTCTTCTAGAACTTTCATGGGGATAGGGTAGACCTTGGAAAGATAAAAGTGAATGAAAAATTCACATGGGGAAGAGGGGAGCCTTGGGTGAATAAATGTGAATTAAAAATTCACATGGAAAAGAGATTCAAGGCCAAGAAAGGCAAGTGGAAAGGTTGACCAAAAAAGGTATGCCAAATGTGGTTAATGATTTTGATTAAGGTTGTGCAAACACAAGATTATGATAATTAATGAGAGATTAGAGACAAGTGTGAGATTATGGAGGATGTGACACTAATCTTGATTAAGTGGTGCACATCCTAATCATAGATTAATTAATTTAATCTGAATTAAAAGAGGTTTATGGAGAATGTGACAAGGAGAGAGAAAAAGAGGAATTAAAAATTAGTTTTAATCCAAATAGGTCAAATGAGTAAATTAAATAAATTGTCTCATTTATTTAATTTAGAGAAGAAAAGGTGTAAGTTAAAGTATTTAATTGCATACTTTAGGAACCCTAGGCAGAAAATGAAACAATGATTAAATAAATTATTTAATCAATATTAATGACATAGATGGATAGAGTAGACGATTTTGATCATATGGAAGTGATCAAATTTAGATGTCTACAGTTCCTATTAGTAATTTTGATGAGGGAACTAAGATTTATGATCATTACCCACAACTCCAATTGGAGCATAGTTATAAGAGCTTCAAAAGAGTGAATGATTAATTCACAATGCATGTAACCAAAGAGATTCAAGGTGATAAGAACATGCAGATATCTTTGGAAGCTGCCCAGGTGATCAACACATATGGAGGCTACTTCATCCAAATTCCAGAGGTTCACCTACATCACGATTGAGGTTTATGATGGGTTCCCATACAAATTGCCAAGGTATGTGAGTGATAAATTAATCTTGATTGAATTCTATAGACAACTAGGTGAAGTGAACAAAAGGTGTATAGAAAGGATAAGGTAGGTATTCCTATCCCCATTGGGTTATCCCATTACCAATGTAAATCCTTGTCTAATGCATTAAACATTGAGATGGATTTAGTGGAATATACCATTCATTTCTTTGTCATGAGTTTCCCATTTGACAATAGAAATTATGTCAAAAGCAATCTACAACTTAGACCTAGATTCTGTCACCTTCCTCAAATTGAGGATTATTAGGCTGATTGTGATAATGAATTTGAAGTCAGAAAAGGGACCAGAAAAGATTTTCCTAATTCAATTTGAATTGGGCTATCCAAGGTCTAGAAGATGATGAATCATACTTGGTTGACCCTACTTATTTTGATTATATTCAAACATAGCCTCTTTTTCTTATCAAATGGGGTATCAAAGAAGTGAAGACTATGGAAGAAAAAAACACAATGGTACTAAGGAGGACACAAGAAATGGATGATGAAGAAGACTGAAAAGAATCCAACCATGAAGCCTTCTTAAGTGAAGGAGATTATATAGAAAAAGATAGAGAAGAAAACAAAACCTTCTCCTTATCACCCTTCCTCATCCACCATCTCTCAAATTTGTTAGTTGAGATGAAGGAGTTGATAATGAAGATCCCCAAAAGAGGAAGAATCCATAAAGAAAATGGAAAAATAGCTCCAAGGTAAATCCAAGAAAGAGTAGAATAAAGAGAAGTTGGAAGGTATCCAAGAGGAACCAAAAGCAGAAGCTATCCATGGGTGCTGGCAAGAAGTTGAGTCCACTTTTTGGCCAAAAAGTGGAAGTGTTTTCACTGATTTTCAGAGTTTGACACATTTGACCTTAAAATTTGAAGCACTTAGAGATGAAATCTTCAAACAAGTCACTAATCATAAAATGTAGTACTCAGAGTCTAGTTTCCAAATATGTAATTTATTTCAATACCTAGATTGTACAAATTGAGTTTCAATAGGTTTTTGTAAAAACCACTATTTAAAAGTCACTTTTTTTTACCATACCATGCACGTGTACGACATCCATATTTTGACTTAAATTATCATATTTTTCTAAATCTTTTTGGGAAAAGACTTGTGACTCACTGAAGCGTGTCCTGGATATTTTTTTGTAATTTTTTATTGAATATTTTTTTTTGTTAAATTTTTATCAAGCATATTTGACGTATAGAAAAATTGTCATGTACGACATGCATAAGATGACTTAAAGTTATCATTTTTTGCAATTTTTTTTTTTAAATTGAAAATAATTGTTCGAAGTTTGTCCTTGTGCAATTCGTTCGTCAAAATGTTATGTTGATCAAAAGTTATTAAAATAGTAAAAAACATTGATATTTAAAGTTTATGGACCAATTTCATCAGAAATTAATTGAAAACTAGAAAAAATAATCCAATTGTAAAAAAAATTGCATATTTGAAATCTGCATTGTCTCATCTAAAATTGGTTTTAATTTTGTCAAAAAATGTTGTCAGCCATATGTCCAAACTCGATTTTTTTCCCTAACATTGTTAGAACCTTCAACTTTCAGGTCAAACCAGGTTGAAGGCATAGGTTTGGACTCCCAATGCTTTTTCTGAATCAAAATCCAAGGCAAAAACCCGATCACAAGGCAAAAAAAATTAAATTATAAAAAACGGGATCCCATATTTAAAAAACGGGATCCTGTTTTAAAATTGGGATCCCGTTTCCGATTATTCAATGCAGTGATAGTTGGCAGGGGAATGGGATCCTGATTTGTAAAAAATAAATAGTCTTACGAAATGGGATCCCGGTTTGTAAAAAATGGGATCCTGATTTTTACAAATCGAGATCCTGTTCTTTACAAACCGGATCCCATTTCTTCTCCACGGGTTCGGGACCCTCTAGCAAACGGGATCCCATTTTTCAAAAAGCGGGATCCCATTTGTTATTCAGGCTCAGAATCCCAAACCAAAATGGGATCCTGATTTTTAAAAATCGAGATCTCGTTTTTGCTTAGCCGATTTCATTTTTCGGCTAAGGAAAAAAATTCCACGTTTCGTGGACCAAAATTTGTGCATTTACCCCCATGTTTCCTCCTACCCTTATAAGGTATGTTCCTTGTCATCCTCTACATCTTGTTCATCTCCTACTTCTTCACCACCACATTCACTCCAAGATCCCTTTGTTCAACCTGATACTTCACATCCATCTTCACCTAATGTTTCATGATTTAACAAGGTTGCACCTTCATTTACTACACCTCCACCCATGAGGCCATTACAATTCTCCCCCAACACCACTGACACCCCATCCAATACACCATCTTCCTTTTTACAAAAAATCTTGTGAAGAAAGAGGAAAGCAACTCAATTGAATGTCCCTTAGTTTGATGTTGTTACCAATTCGCTCCAAAGGACACCTCAACTTAAAAAGGCCAACCACTTCTAGGTTGATGAAAGATTCTACTTCAAGCCATATGTATGTAGAATTTTCCCATCCATTTTCCAAGAAAGATATCGACAAGGTGACTGAGAAATATTTCAACATCATAAGAATAAATATGGGCCCTTCCTCACATGATGGGGATATTCACAATTTTCAAGTGTATGCTACTAGGCTCATTGAGGGAACAAAAAAGCATAAACACTCCACAAATGAACTCAAACAATAGGTGAAAACTTTAAATACTAGCCTCAAGTCCATCGTTGACACCTCAACTCATCCATTAGATAAAATTGATGCCTCTTTTGATCCCAAATCAAGAAGTGGGAAAGAAATAATTGAAAAGATATGTAGGTATCAATCTTATGGCAAGATAACTAAAGATTGGGTGAATGAATTTATAACCAAAGGGTCAAAGTTCATTGAGGATGCAAATAATTTATATGGTGATATTAGTTCTAGGAAAAAGGAGGTTGATGAGGAGATTAATTTATCCAAACAAAAAGAGATTGTTAGATAAGGGTGAATGAGAACCTTAAGGAGATGATGAGCATGAATAGTGACAAGCTCATTACAGAGAAATTTTTCTCAAGTGGTGAAGAGAACAGGTGCCTCCTTTGGATAAAAAGCATCAAATGGAAATGGTAGCCATCAAGCAAAATATCCAAGAGCAAACTAAATGACTAAAGGAGTGTGATCAACTAATTTTAGATATTCAAATTGATTTATTATCCATCAACTCAAGACATTAGAACAAATGAATCTCATATCATTGACACTTAGTCTCAAGAACAACTTCAAGGAAATGATCAAAAAGTTCTTTGTTAAGAAAACATTTGATGTGGAAGCAATGAATAAATTGAGCAATATTGACACCTCTCTAATACATTATGTTGATCACCTCATGATACTTCAAAGCAAGTTAGAAAGCATTCAGAACGACAAGAAAATTTAAAAACTTGAGACCAACAACATGATCATCCCCAAGACACAATGAAATTTCTCCTACCATCAAGGTATTTTGTGCTTACAAAGTCAAAGGTTATGCTCAAGTGCCACAATCCACAATTCTAGGTTCATCACCCATAAAGGAAAAAGATGATACAAATTAAGATATCATGAAACCCTAGCATAATGTTTAATGTGTTTTATAAAATTTTATTTCAAAGACTCCATTATTTTAAAGCATTTAAGTTTTTGAAATTTTAAGGAAACTTTTAGCCTTTATTTAATAGTTAATTAAAACAAACAGTTAAAATTAGAAGCTATTTATATGCAACTAATTATAAATGAAAGGATTTTTTGGGGGGTTTGATAGTTTAATTTTAGTACAGAGTAGTTGAAAGACTAAATATCTTTTTCTAATATGGAAGTTGTAAGCCTATGAGCTTTGTGATTTTAAGCATTTGAAATAAAGAGATTTGTTTTCAGTTTATGTTTTGGCAACAAATTTTTGCATCGTTGTTATGTGATGTGGTGTAATAGCTATTTTAAGTTTGAGTATTCCGTATTAATTTATATTCTAAATTATTTATGAAGTAAATGGAATCTACTATTTTTGGTAGGTGATTTATTGGCCTATGAGCTTGATATCATCTGAAAAACTATTCTTGATTACATGCTATATATATTTGTGGCTAAGAAAAGAACAAAACTTTGAGTTTGTTTTCATTCGCATGAAAATAAAAATTATGTTTTGCATAGAGGATTTATTAGCTTTCTTTATATTCTTGAATTTCGCCTTTCCTACTTTTTGGTCAAAAAACAAACCCCAAAAAACTAAATTTATAATATGAGGGATATGTACCTAGAAAATTCAAAGGAAATTTGTTCTAATAAGATAACAACTTCTCCAACTGTTGGTTTATTTTCCATGACAAAGTTGGGTGTTTGAAAGATCCCCAACCCCAACCTGATCCAATTTTTTGATTTTTGTCTTTTTCAAAATCTTTGACCAACGAATAGGAATGTTTGTTTTTGTTTTTTTTTTAATACGTTTGATTTCCAATGATTGATTTTGGGGTTTTCCAATTGATTGAATGCAATAGATGGATTTTTAACTCAAGAGTGGAATCATATTTATGACTGAAATAAATGATTGAATTCTATTTTTTTCTCAATAAAAATGCATAAAATTGTAAAAGTAAAGATTTAGGAACACCATTCATCAATTAGTCATACTTGGAGTTTAATGCTATCTTGCACATGAATTTTATTGATGGAATTGCAAAGAAGTATAGAATTATAAATCAAATTAGGCTCTCCAATAAGTTGTCCAAACCCTAGCAACATCACAAGATGGTGCAAATTCCCTTTATGATAGTTTGACTATCCCTTAGGATGGTACGACTAGCCCAAACAATCTCTAAAATCAATAAATCTGACCTCTACAACCCTAGATGCTTGTTGTCAGTAAAATCTCTAAAACTCTAACTAAAATCTTCCTTCAATAATGCCAAAATAGTACAACCAATAAGTAGAATGCAAATATGTGATAGTATTAGCTTGGTTGAGACTCGATCTATCAATGGTTGCACCTGATCTAAAGAAATATGTTGATATAACATTGCTACAAACTCAGGTCTATAAATTGAACACCTGAAACTCCTCCAATGAAGCCCAAATGAAGACCTAAGGTAGGTCCTCCTCAAAGGTGAATTGGGTTCTCATCCAATTCACGATAGGCCTTGGGAGTTTTCATTCCTAGAAGACTGAAACCAAGTTGAAACCCTTTTCCAGAGCTCAAACCTGCAAGTGCTGATATGAAAAATGACAAATGAATGCAAAAATAGAAGCCCAAAATTCACTTTATAACCTCCCATGAGGTTTTTTATAAAAGATAATAAAATATTCCTCCTCAAGGGTCTTTTCCTCATCAAAAGAAAGGGCCACTTTTTAAAAACAACTTTGTTTCACTAGGATGGGAGCACTTTTCACTATTCACTTTATAATTCTCTATTACTATTCTATTAAAGCAAACTTTAATATTTTCAATTTATCCTTGGATTCAACAACTGAACTCCAAACCGAAAGGCTCGTAAATCTCTTGACTAGGCTCTGCATCCCTCGTTTGGGTCCCCTAACCATACTACTGACCTATGAGAACCCTAATAATAGGCCAACCTTGGCTAGTCAGAGTTGCCTAAGGAAGGGAGATTACAATGTTTATGGGTCATTTTAATATAAAATTAGGGGTGAAAAATTTGTTAACCAACAATATTAAAGCTAGATCATGTTGAGGAAGCTCAATCAATCAGGTACATCGCCAATCAAATGGAATGGAGAATAACATCAAGAAGAGGAACTGCAACAATGTAGTTTGAAGGAAAATTATGAATATTTACACAAGTAGGGGTTGTAGGTCAAATTGCAATTTTCAACTTGCAAACCTCGCAAGTTCCAAGTGCAAAATAACTGGTAATGTGGAAACACTACAAGATAAACAAGACTCATTGTGGATCTGTAATAGTCATGAAGGATGAATTTTTCATGGGAGTTTGAATCCCTCAAATTTGTGGTCACATTTGGAGATGAAAACAAGTTGCAAAAGTCATGAGTCACATCCATAGTTTGCAATTCGTTGATTACTCTAGAAAATTTCCTAGGTAAATCCTCTAGCATCTTAATATTAGTGTAGTGTCCCCTTCCTATGTTGTGATGATGATTATTGGGATTAGCCTATTCCTCAGGTTTCTATAGGCTAATATGGTTGGATAGGGGTCTCCTCAGTTCTTGATGACATGTTTGGGATTTTAGGAGTATCTTTTTGGCACTTTTTGAAGCAATTTCGGGCATTGGTTCTGATACTATTTTTAGTAAGTCACCTCCTTGGCACCGACATCGTACTTTCATGTTGATTTGTCATCGAGATGCTTAGTTGTAATGCCTAATATTGTTTTGGCGAGATTTTTTGGTCTGGAGGGTTTAATTTAGAACAATGTTAAATTTATAAAGTTAAATTAAATATTTAACTTGTTATTTTAATATTTTTAAAAGGTGACTTTTGGGAGACATAAGGAATATTTGAAAAAGGATAAAATATTTGGTTTTTTAAATGGAAAACCCAAGAGGGAGACATAAGCAGACTATAATTTTTTTAATAAAGTATTTTATTTCTCCAATATGGGGCATTGGGTTTAGGGAGGCATACAAAAACAATTTGGAAGCTCATTTTGAGTTTATGCTTGATACACTTTTTGAGGATACTTACAGGTTTATTCCAACAAGCTTTGTGAGGATGAAAACCCTTGCAAAGATCACCCATTTTGGTTGTGAAAGATCAACCTTGGTGGATTATCTATAGGCAACTCATTCCAAAATCATTTGGGGCTTCATGGTTCAGTTTGCATTAAGATTTTGAGGGGTTTCACACCAAAAAATTGGAAAGCACATTGGAGGAGGTCAAATAACAAATATAAGGCATAGTTTCTAGACATTTAGCAATCCT
Source organism: Sequoiadendron giganteum (assembly GCA_007115665.2). Classification (NCBI taxonomy): domain Eukaryota; kingdom Viridiplantae; phylum Streptophyta; class Pinopsida; order Cupressales; family Cupressaceae; genus Sequoiadendron; species Sequoiadendron giganteum. The sequence continues at coordinate 387,994,701 of CM021108.1, read as the reverse complement.
CTTTGCTAGTCGTACCTATTCACAGATAGGATGTACTATCCCAAGGAGGGTGTGTGGTTTGTGGAGCTGGGTGCCTAGTATTTGGGCCCTTTTTGGAGCTGTTTTAGGATGCATAGGGTGGGGAAACAATTGGTTATGGTTTATGGAGTGGATAAGGCACTAAAAATGGAGTTATGAGCATTTTGGGTACTTCTAGTTTGTTGTTACAGTGTGGCTTCATACCCGCACTTTAGTGTTTCTTGCAAGGTATGTTCAAAAATCAATATCTTTGTAATTCCTAGTTATTCTATACTACTTGTAATATCCCCATTTTAGCTCTACACTCTTCAGTGACTATTAGCCTATTTCTAGAAACCCATAGGCTAATCAGAAGTGCAAATCAGGGTTTCTTATGTTGTAGGAAGTTTCAGATGAGCTTTAGAAGGCTTGCATGCAGGAGTTTGGCAGTGAGCTTTTTGGAGCTTTCTAGGTTTTTGGAGAGCTTTAGAGTGTGGTAACATGCATTTCATGAAAATGAAATGCATTTCTATTGGGTACTTTACATGTATGAAAGGTTTTTGTGTTTTTCTGGCTTTTCTGAGATCTCTAGAGGGGTGTAACATGCATCTGATTCTATCAACCTTTCTAGACACTTACTATTTTTAGTAAGTCATGATAGCTACTTGGTTTGTGTTTAAATGGAGTTTGGAAACACTTACTATTTATAACAGTTAGCTATTTTTGGTAAGTTCTATTTTTGATAGTGAGGCAATTCAATTTGGGCATTGGCTTCTTCATTCCTCTTGGAGCTAAGTTTAATAACTTTCATTTTTTAGTGTTTCTTTTTGGAACCCATGCCTAGGAGATCAACTTCAAGTTTGTATAAAGAGGGGCTTGTCTTGGACGCTTAAAGTGAAGAATTAAATATTTTAAAAGTAAAATATTTGCTTAAGTTCCTTATGGACGCCTAGGAAGAGGAATAAAGTGTGTTGATTAATATTTTATATTCTCCAAAAAGGTTGGGAATCCCCCTTGAGTAGATGAAGTGTTTCATATTCTTTTCTTGGAGGTTATAAAGGTGATTCAATTACCAAGAAGAGTATTTAATGAGGCCTTGCTCCTTCATTTCCATCTTTTGAAAATTATGATAATGTTATGCTACTGAATTGAATTTAAAAGTGTTTCGAGGAACACATACCTCTTAGCCATTCCTTCCAGTCTTCGTACTTGAGAGACAGTACCTAGATGGACATACTCAAGAATGTGCTTCACTCAGGAGTGCAAATTGAGCTTAAATTTCTGATTTACTAAAGCAAATTGTTGTTGTATAATCTTTTTTACTGTTCCTAATTCGTGCTTGGTTGTAGCACATTTTCATTCATAACTCCTTGGGAAATTTTTCTATCATTTTGGGTATTGAAGATATCATTTCTACTACCTTGGGTGCCCCCTTCCACAAAGTTGCAGATTTTATTATGAAGTATTCAATTTTATAGAGCTAGTATCCCTAGCCTAGGTTGCCATTCCATTTTCAAAATTGTCTTGGGAAGCATGCACAATAATCTAGAGTTATTTGTGATTGTATGTTGCCTTTTTCCTAGTCACCTAACTCTTAGATTTCATTTGCATTCAGTTTCAACTTTATCGAAGGTGTTTGGAGAGAGTTATGAGCATATTGGTGAAATTCTATACTGCTGGTTTAATTTTCTGTTACATTTTTGTTACTTATCAGATTTGATATACAACTGAATGTGCTTAATTTTTGATCATTTTCATGTTATTATAGTTAGAGAATATCTCTAACTTTCAAATGTATCTGGTTTTAAATACTAAGTTGTTTTGTGCAACTGAAACTTCATATTTGAAAAGCTGATTAGTAGTATTAACAACTGTTATTTAAATCTGCACTTTATATTTTATATTTACTCCCATTGAAGAAGTGGTTGAGTCATTATTTTACTTTCGACACTTAATGTTTAGATTCCCTTTGCTGAATAAGTGGAAGTGTGGTTTCATGGTTGGCTTTCCGCCTAGTTAATTGTTATATCTTCACTCCCACTGCATAAGTGGTTGAGTTTGTAATTTTCTTTCATTCTATAGCCGGCTCGCCACCTATGTTCAGTTGTAATTATATTCCAATTTGATAATGATCCCCGACACTGTATGTGTGAGATACCTTACTTAAGATCGGTAGCTAGATATATGTGAATTATAATACTTCTGTTGATTTCTTTGCAAGTAGTATCAATCTCAGTTCATGTCTTTTTTCTTTATAAATCTTATAATGTATTTGCGTTGTGAATAGTGATGTTCCTATATACTTCTGAATAATCTGGCTTCCCAAGCTCTGATTTTATAAGCATTTATCAAATCACAAAGGTAAATTTTGAATAGTAGCTTACATAGATAATTCAAATATGCTGATTTATATTCTGATGATTTTTATACTTTTAGATAATAATAAACTGAGATTTAATTGTTTGTCCTTGTACTCATCTCTGAGTCACCACCTACAACACTCTCATTTATTGATAATCATCGCTTGGAGAGAGAATTGTTATGTGGATGTCCTCGACAGTGTAAGGCATCCTTTTTTTTGTGTGCTAATTGATGATTCTTCAATTCTATCCTAATTCACCTTCCTCTCATACCCTTTCATTCTTCTGATGTAGTTTATTGATGACTTCAATCTTGATCGCGAGCTTCTTTTTCGTGATATTTTTCCTTTCCGTATCTCTGATCTGATGCACACTCCTCCAACGTTTATGCCTTCTTTTTTCTTTTTCTTTCCTCATGATCTTCCCCTTCAAGGTTCACACTAAATATAGGCTTGTAATCATCGCATCCCTCCAATCCTTATGCACCCATCTAGAAGACACGTCTGGTCCTTATCCTTCATATGGTTTCACCAACTTGTCTTTCATCAACTGCATACACCATTGATTAGTAAAATGTATATATTTTATTTATGATATAAATATATTTAATTATATATATGTATATGCCTCTATGTATGTATTAAATATATATGTATATATATATTTAAATATATATTTGTGGTACCCTAAATTAATTTTTGGCATTCTGCTTAAATTGAGCTAAATCATGTAAAAATACCATCAAAATTTTGTTTTAGGTAAAAACCAAACATAAGGTTTTTGTGGTTTTTGTCAAGGAACATATGTGTAAAGTTCTGAAAAATTGAAAATTAGGGTTTCGCGCCCCTATTTTTTAGGGAAACCCTTGAAAATAGGACCTTCCCAAAAATGATTGAAAATGATTTTGATAGGATTAATTGAATTCACAATGACACTGGTCAAGTCAGAATCATCAAAAAAAATGTTTTACTCTAGTGGGTCTATTCTTATTTTTCAAGAACAAAGTTAGGAGCTCCGCAACCATTAATGGAAGATTGGCTAGTACCAGGTGCTGATAGCTAAGCTTCAAAAGTTTCAATGAAGAAACCATGGCAAAAATACTTTGAAAAGATGCTATCTCACAGAGGGGATTCTCAAAATCAAAAAATGAAAAAAAAGACTAACTCTATAAAAGCCAACGCCTTGATACCAAGGAGGACAAACAATTCAATAAAGTAAAGGTACCCCTACTAAAGAAACGCTCCCTTGAACAAGAAGATCTTGAAGTCACCTTCAAGAGGACTTATCTTAGGATGATCTCTTCAACAAAAACTCAACCTCACAATGAAACTATCAGCCACCCTGCAAGACATATCAAATTCCAACAACAGTTGATCGTCAGAGCATGTACCATTAATAAAAAATCAATGCATAACAAAGAAAAGGTGCCCTGCTAGCCAGGGGCACCCTTGAATCTGAGGCACCTAATGAATTTTATATCCACTGATGCATACATGGAATCTACTTATCTCTCTCTTAGCTTCACGATCAATCTAACTACGTATCCATAAGACCTGTCAAACAATTAGAGGCAGAGATGAAGTAGAGAACACCTAATGGTGGAAGCTGAAGGAAGAATGCCAAGAAATTGGCTAAGTATTGGTCAAAAGATCCCCTGCTAAAGAGAGGTGCCCACCTTTTTGAAAAATCAAATGCATCTTATGAGCTTAGTTACCTCTAGGATGATCTTCTTTGTTATGGTCGATCTCAACAATGACGCCGTCAACAAAGACAATAGAGTAAACTAACACCTAACAATAGATATCAAATTGGCGTCACTCTCGAAGGTTGATAACATGAAAATCATAAGTTAAAAGGGACAAAGACGCCCCTATTGGCCAAGGGTTCCCTTGAATTTGAAGGACCTAAACAGACCTTCAAGAGAACAGATACCAATCATCCTTTCTTGGACTGGGCTAGTTACCCAATGCATAGTCAAGCAAAGCCATCTGATTCATCAGTCAATGGTGATGTCAGATCAAAGCATAGAGGGTCTAAATGGTGAAAACGAAGAACAATCATGAAAAATTGACTAAGTTAGAGCTAAAAGTGCCCCTATTGAATAAAGGCGCCCTTGAATCTAGAGCCTCAAACTCAGGTTTCTGACTTGATGACTCCTAGGCTACCTCTTCAATATTTTTCCATCTCAACAACAAATCTATTAGCAACTACTAAAGATCAACTAAACGATTGAGAGCAAGGATCAAACAGAGGCACTCCAAACTAAAAAAATGATGAAAAATGTTCAACACTCAAAAAGGATGCCTAAAAGGTCAAAGGTAATTTGTTGATTGAGTTAAGATATTTTAGAGGTAAAAAGAGGCCAAACATCCCACAATCAATGGAAATAAACTTTTAGAACTCTAGATCAAGCTTAATTAGGCCTAAGACAAGAGTTGGTGCCCAAACTTGAAGGATTCAGATTTGAATCACTATATATCAACTCTAGGCATCCCTTTTTCATTATTTCTTTTGCAGGTTGAAGATCGAAACAAAATTTTTCTGTCAAGGACGTCTTTTCAAGATCTGGTAAGGGTTTTGGACAGTTCAATTTTTTTGAGGATCAGTGGCATAAACAAATTTCTTTTCAGAGGTTGAATCCAGTGACAAATTTTTACAAGGAGGCAGCTAATAACTTCCAATATACCTCTTGTCTAATTCCTCTCTTTTGTCTTAAATTTATTGCATGTCACAAAAAAAAGTAGGCTACCATAGATCTTGTCAATTGGGTATGATCAACATAATTTTCCAGTAAAACCATCTCTTCAGATTTTCTAGAAACAACAAACTTGCTGCCCCTATTTTTAGGGATTTTTGTGGAAATTTCTTAGAATAAAAAATCTAAGGAACTAGGTTTGTTCAACATTGAAGCACGAACAATACCCATGTGCCATATTTTTCTCAAAAAAATACTTCTCAGCAGACACTATTTTTAAGGGTTTTTGGAAATTTTCAGAACAGGGTCATGTGCACAGTTGATCTTTGAGTTTTTTAGAATGCATTACTCCCAAGTACAATACAGCACCAAAATGGTCTTGTACCATGATTTCTTGAAAATGACTGACACATACCTACATCAGAAGAACCCAGAGGTCAATTCAAAGGATTTAGAGGGCATGAATCAAATTACATTGCAAAACATAGAAGAATCTGGATTGCTTCAAGCTGCAATAATCCCTATCACATTATAGAGTATGGAGCTTTTAATTGCTTTCATTAAGCATTACAATCCTACCATATGAGAAATCTAATCAGTGAATGGGAGAGTGATCTGTAGCTTGAAACCAAAAGACATTGAAAATGTATTGCTATTCCACCATGCTCGACAAGTAAAGTCATATTTGTGAGAGAATGTGAAAAGGAATTCGAAGCTTCAAAGGATAGGTGCTCACTAAAAATGGTAGAACAATGGTTAAAGGTGAAAAATGCCAACTTTCCAAAATTGGTTGGATGAGGAGAATTCTGAGATGAGTATGCAATGTTGATCACTCTACTCAGCAGGATCATTGTACAGGGAGATAACAATAAGTTTTAGTCATGGATGTACTACATCATTTCCAAGATTATTAGAAAAAGAGAACATTATGATTGGGCCACCTTGATTAGTGAATCACTCCACCAATAGATTATCGAGTTTCTAAAGGCTCATAGGTTCCACATGTGTTCCTACCTTGTGTACTTGATTGCCTTCCAAGGCGAGTTCAGGACACTAAGAACTGTGGGGACCTTAGGTGTATAGAAGGTCCATGAATAATTTTCGCGTCTTGAGTTTACTCTAGTGGAAAGAAACATCAAATGGATAAGTGACATCTTCATCATGCACATCGTACGCGATCTCAACCATGAGATGCACATGCATCTATCACCAAGAACCAAGGAGGTAATGGTAGACTAGGTAGATTGGTTTATCTATTTTCCCATCTTCACCTACATATGCCTATATGGTTACAATGGTCACCCCACAATGATTCCATTCTACCATTCACATAAGGTAGTGTTCATGGAGTTCCTAAGGTAGTTGGCTGAAGTTCACACTCACCTACGCCTGAAGAAGAAGTTAAATACAAACTTTCCCATTCAAATGGGACTATAGATGTAAAATAGCGACTGATGCCAAATTGATGAGCCAAGAAATGGTGAGGCTCAGTCTCAAGTACCTCATTCAGAGAAGGTCATATGATCCAAGATGCCTTTATGCAGCACATCTTGAGCAATTCTCATCACATGAATCTTCTATGGAAGATTATTGGGTCAATTGTGACTATGAGTTTGAGGTACGAAGAAGGAACTATAGCTGGCTTAAGCTCTCACAAATTGCTGACTTTATGTCAGAAGAAATTGAGGGCCTATCTGATGATGAAGGGGAATCCATTCTCCCCTCATTCTTCATAGATCAAGTGGACTCACAACCACTCAGAAGAGTGGATTGGTATGCAAAAGAAAACACATCTATAGAGGAGATAACAATTAGAGTTGTCAAAAAAAATCAACTCTACCTAGATAGTAAGAGGACAAGGAAGGTAGTACTTCCCTGAACAGAGCCACAACCAATTCAATCTTCACTACCTTCCATGTCCAGGAAGAATACAAGATGAAAGCAGTGGATCAATCCTCCCAAAGGGATGCAGATGTCAGGGAATACATGGGGAAGAACATAGATTGCTGATGTAAATCAACAAGTATAGGTGGAGACAACCACCAACTTACCTAAGATAGTAAAGACCATTGCAGCTGAGCCCTTTTGAGGCAATCACGGCCAAAACAGAGCCCATAGCAGAAACAACAATAGTAGATACGATGCCTGTGATAGAGACAAAGTCACCTACTTCACCACCATCATAAAAGTCACAAGTCCCCATCAACTTGGACTCTCCACCGTGAGACATCACTACAACATAGTCTCATTCAACAAGCATTCAAGGGCCCAACATTCTTCCTTCTAGTGAGGCTAGTTGAAATTCCATCTAGCTTGAGGGTGTGCTGGGAAGGAAGAGGGATAGACCATCCTACCAAATTGACTTCATTGAGTTTGATCATGTTCCTGTCGACATGCCAACAAAGAAACTGAAGAATAAAGTGCATGTAGGAAGGAATGTGGATAATGATTTCATCATAGAGACTATTGCACCACTTGAGGACAAAAACATACATGATGTAGGGGTTGAAGACTTCACATTGTCGAAAATCAACCTCAGAAAGATCACTCATTAGGTGGAGGCAAACCTTCTTGGAATTGCCTCAATGGGCACCCAAGAGAGAATGGATAAGGATGGCCAAGATAAAGCAACCTTAAAGGTTGAAAACTGACAGTTGAGGATGTATATTTTCAGCTTAATGCATGACACTCCCAACTTCTCTTCTTTACCATGAGGTCACTAGACCTCCCCATGGAGCAAAACCACCACTAGTTGATTACATATGGAAAACACATGAGAAATCAAGTGGAAGAATTTGTTGTCAAAGGACAGTGTGTACTAGCAAAAAACATACCAATTGAGAGACAAACCACATGGACTCCACTCAGAGATCCAACACTTAGAACTAAGGACAATAGAGAAGAGGCCAAGGGATGAAATGACAGTCATAGATTTGCAATTGGCATACCAATCAGTTACCACCATAGAGAACAAGCAACATATTTTTTCTTGGAAGGAACAATTGGCATACAAGGTGAAAGCCTATGATGCCAATTCTGTGGAACTGATTGACTATGGACATATTGTCGCAAATATTATCATTTTCACAAGAATGTTGGTAATATCCTTCCCTCACATAGAATATCAACACAAGGGAGGAGAGTGTGTTGAGCTAGAAACAATGCAAAATCAATTTTGGGACGTCATCCGTAGAACATTCATTGATGATCTCGATGGTTGCAAGTTGACCAAAGTTGCAGCCATGTCTACTTTGTTGGATGATGCAGCTGCCAAGTGCATAGACTATCAACAACAACTTGTGATAGGTGAAGAAATGCTAAGACACCACACCGTCATCTTGTAGAGCATTAATTGCCCAGAGGCTGAAGAGGTCAATGACTGGATAGAAGCACTATTGACCAATGGTGATGAGGTGTAAAGAACCCCAAGAAGTATGTCCTACCATCTAGAAAGATATTAATTGTGACTTGAGTTAACTTGGATTGATGCCCCTTTCCAAGTTAATTTCAGGTCCCACAGACCATGCATGTCAGATCCCACTAATTAAGGATGTGTAATTTGACTTTCATGATTTGTCTATTTTGGAGGCACATTTATAATTTAAGTTCACTTATAGTTAGGTTTCAATCAACTAAGGTAGACTTCCAATTTGAATTTTGTTTATTTTTAGTTAACCGAAGTAGATTTCTAGGTAACTGCTTGCTCACCTACTTTTAGACTTAGGAATAATTCTTGTTGATTGGAAATAAATGATTGTTAACTTAAGGATATTTTAGGGTTTCCTACTCCTTTGAGTTTCTATAAATGAGATTTAATTGGTTGATCATAATTGTGCATGATTTCATGCCTTTGTTGTCCCAATCTTTGTAATTCGTTGGAAAATATTGAAGAAGAAAATCAGATGGCACATTCTTGTTTGGTCTAAATATTTGAGTTGGTTCAACATCTTGTTTTCAATAGCTTATTGTTTCAATCTCCTCCTCAGACAAGGGTTCCTCCTCCTTGGATATTTTTTCATCGATAGATATTGTTTGATGTTATTTAATGATCCATGTTTCTAGTACGTTGTTTCCCAACCTATACGCGATACAAGGATTCCTCCTTCCTTGAAATTGTTAGATCAAACCGACCATAAAGAGTGTTCATTTGTATAGAACTTTATCCTAGAATATATCCGAGAGTTCAGAGCCTTGACCATATTCTAAGGACACATCAGATTTGAGTGATCCAACTCATCCATTTTGCTCCTATACCCTCATTCTTTATTTATCTTGAGGAGATAGAATAGTTTAGAAGCTAGTTTAGTCATAGTTAAAGATCTATAGAAACCAAAAAAAACCTTAGCTATGGTGCATTGTGTTTATGAACCCTTGTGTCCTACCGTTGAGTAAAAAGGATAGGAACCTTAGTCTACTCTAGCCTTTTTTATGTACAACATCAGCAAAGTGAGATCTTTCTCTCTATAATCTGAAGAGCAATACTTTAACATCTGCAATAGTTGTCCATTTCCAATAAGCACTCCAGAGGTTCTAATTGAAATGCCAATAGTTTTCTAGCGCCCACCATTGGGAAACGAGGCATAAAACGTCAAGAAAAAGCTAATGCTTTTATGACACAAAATGGGCATTTGGCATCCTTGGGCTCCAATTGAACAACTTGATCTTGCTCCAACAACTCTCCAACTAGATCTTACATTCATTGAAGGAGAGTAGATGAAAATCATCGATAGCTTACGTACTTTCATCTTCGAATAGAATACATCACCAGCTCAGTAGAGAGCTGAGACTATTACTTTAGATGAGCAAGAAAGAAAGGCTGATATTACAGTCAAGAGGCTAGTGTTACCACCACTCACGTGGTAGTAAGCATCCTGGATCACCGAGTATATATACAAAGGAGAGCCAATCCTTTGTTTCAAGAAAGATATCAGAAAAGCATATTGTAGACACTGAAAAATGTCCTAAAATCTATGAGCAACATTTTTCCTTAGTCATCATCCTCTAATAATTAAATATTCTTGATCATATTCCTTTAGTAATTAAATGTTTTTTAAATTATTTAATTAATTCACTTTCCAATCTTTATTCTATCTTGATGAATTAAAATCAATTAATTGCGTCACTAATACCCCATCACATGTCTATAGTCAGATAATAATAATTATTTGACTTTTTATTCTTCTATAATTAAATAATTGATAAAATTATTTATTTGTGTCATTCTTCTCTTTTAAATAATTTCTATCTCCTACTTTAATTAAATTTATGAATTTAATTAAATCTCCTTTTTCATTTCCTCCAAATAAATAATTTATTTGCCACTTGTCATCCTCCTCCATTCTCGAATAATTTAAAATAAATAATTTATCCCTCCATTTTGGTCAAAGATCCATGTCATTATTTCATGTCATAGCCTGCATGTCCTGCATATCTATCATAGCCGTCAACATCATATATTTTCCATGCATGGCATATTCTGGTTGCATCAATTTTCAACCATAGATCTTGGCATCTTTCTAGAAACTTGATCTTGACCATCCATTTCATAACCTCCCTCTTATGAATCCTCATCCGTTGATCTTAGAATCTTTTTAGAAGATCAATCTCGTCCGTCCATTCGAATGGTTGTCTATAAAAACAACCTTTCTCCTCCATTTTTGATTTAACAACTAATTATCTCCAACTTTCTACTTACTATTTTGCAAGTATTTGCACATGTGAAGCAATAAATATGAGGGAAAAGATTGCAAAAAGGAGAAATAGGAGAGCAAGAGAAGTGTGTTTTGATTTAATGTTTTTATTTTTCTTATGCTTTCATTGTTTTATCTTGTTTGGATGAGGTTAATAGTTTAGAAGTGTTGGCTTTCACTTAATCTAATCTATTTTATTTTTTCCATATTACATTGGTGAACCCGACGTGAATCTTACAATTTTATAGAGAATTTGTTTGTTTTCTTGTTTATTTTTGTTGTTTTGCAAGTTACAATAAAGAATTCATACAAAATCCCGTCATCTTCTTTTAAGCACAGAAAAGTGGGTGCATAAAGTCTTTAAAAATGATCATCTAAGTTTTGTAGCTCTCGTTTTCAGCTTTCCAAAACTTCAAATGGTTTAAAATTTCGTTAAGATTTGAGAAAGTTATGACTGTTTTAGTATTTGCTGTTTTTTTAGTTTAGCTATTAAAATCCGTGTTTTCTTTTGCCTATAAATTTTTTTCATGCAAAATCTTGGAAAAATAATTTATGGGTTTTAAGGTTTGAGTGTTAGCTTTGCATGGATTCAAACGATTTAAAATTTCATTAAATTTTGAGAAAGTTATGGTTGTTTTAATTTGCTTCTATCATTAAACTTTTCTTTTGAGTTACTAATCTCTTGTTTTTAGCATGTGACACAGTTTGGAGGGAGTCTAAAAACTGTTTCTTTAGAAATAAAAATCAAACTTTTCATTTCTTTAGGCATAATCAATATTATTTGTTTTCAACAACTACAACAAACTGCATGCACACTCATTGGTTAAAATGAACATGCATTTCATTTCATGGGATTAAAATGAACACAATTTGCATTCACACTCATTGGTTAAAATAAACAAGCATTTCATGTCATGGGCTTAAAATGAATTCAAATTGCATTCACACTCATTGGTTAAAATGAACATGCATTTCATGTCATGGGATTAAAATGAACACAATTTGCATGCACACTCATTGGCTAAAATGAACATGCATTTCATGTCATTGGCTTAAAATAAACTTTGTTTGTTTCACATCAAGTTAAACTTTTAAAATGAACAAAATGTCTTGTGTGTTCTCCTCACATTATCATTTGGTAATTAAAGTTTACAAGTGTCTTCAATTTTGTGTCACCCTTTGATGTAATAATTGAAGTATCCTCTCTCCTTGTGCATTCATGCGATCCTGGATGTAAGAGAAACAATTATTACCTCTAGAAGTTGAGCCTTCTTTGGTGGGAAAAATTACTCACCCCAAGGTGACTCAAACCAACAATGGAGCTCTTTGGCCAAGCTACCCCCAACCAGTATATAAATGTGAATCCTAAGGGAAAGCCTAGGATTACGAGTGCGAATGTGTCATACGGACCAAGTAGTACTCCCCAAAACCCTGTTGAGCGTAACCTCTTCAGATTGGAGTGCCTCCTAAATGGAGCTTAATCTTGTGCCCCATGTATGGCCACTCGAATGGGGGTCCAGAACTAAAAACCTTTGTGTAGTTTCCAAAATCCTTCTATTTGCTAGGGCAGCAACGATGGTTGTGAAGGCATCCACATTCTCATAGTTCTTAGTAGAGGTGATCAACTTGCCATGGGAATTTTATGGGGGTTGGAAGCTTGGTTGTCTTGAGAAGTGAGTGTAATGTAAGGGGGAGCCCATGCGGTGAAACTTCTAGATTCACACACTAAGAATAAGTGTGGCTAGGGAAACCTGCGTGGAATCTAGTGAATATTGTCCTTGCCTAACCTAGGATTGTGCTTGTCTTTATTGTGCTTGATCAAGAACAAAATATTGTGTTTTTCAAGTGTTTTCTCAAACATTCAAACAAACAAACACCATTACACAAATTTGGAAACATACACATTCAACTTGAAACAATTCCAAATTTTGCAATCTAAAACCCAAGACCAAACTTGTCCAATTTGATATCAAACAACCTCTTTCCAAAACCAGAAAGAAAATTGTGCAAATCTTCCATTAGTGACATCTTTAGTTTGCATTTACCTATAGGTTCATCCTTGCAAAACTTAGTTTCATCCTTGAACATCATCATCTTCATAAACCAGTTCTTGCATCCTCATTTCATTTTCAGATTTTGGATTAGGAAAACCCTACCATACTTTATGAAATCATTGCCTTCAAAGAGTAGGTTGTCATTAGACTTAGTCAACATCATGTTCCTTAGTCATTGTCCTTTTGTGAGACCTTTCCAACTCAAGAGTCTAGTTAGGAAAACTCACTTTTTCATCTTGTCCTACCAACAAGTCCTTTGATGACCCAAATTGAGACATAGATCAAGCTTAGGGTGGTTGAGTAGCTTCTTTTTCCATATCATTTAGGCCTTTGCATTTACTCACTTTAGACATTCATGTCATTTTAGTCCCCCACCTTGCACATTCTATTCTTGAAAATCCAAAAATTATTGTCATAACTTCTATCTTAGTCTTCATTTGGCATCTAGACTTTGCATTGGTCATTACCTTAGTCAACATTTTTTTTTCATATTAGTCCTCATTGTCACCTTGCATTAGTCATCTTCCTAGACAAACATCATTATTACCTTGCATTAACATCCTTTATTCCAAAAACAAAAAAAAATGTAGTTTAGTGGCATCCACCTCTTGCATTATCCATCAAACTTGCAAACATCTCACATGGTTGAAACAAGGTCAAAATCCAAAAGAAAGGACATGGAATATTCAAGTGGCCCATTTCATGACACTACCCTTGGGTTTAATTCAAATATATCCACACCTCATAGAGAGGTGTCACAAAGAGATCAAATCGACAATTGGGACAATCTAAATCATGATGAATTCAACAAGAAATTGGAAAACCTAAGCATAGAAGAATTCAACAAACAATTGAATCCTCAAGAAATTGAAAGAGCTTATCAAGATCCAAAATTTTTAAACATGATTGATCAACTTGTTAGTGCTGATCCTAATAGATACTTCTATGCACTAGCTAAAAAGGGTGCCAAACTACCTCAAGATTTTGATGTATCAACCCTTGTAGAAGAGGAAACTAAAAATCCATTTACACTTGGCATGCCATCATCATCACAAACAAAAAATATAACCCTTGGGATAACCTCACACATGGGTACCACCACCACACATATCCTAAATATTCCAACATTTGGAAACAAGGAAACCCATACTGCTACACAAGGACAAAATTATACACTTCCAGAAGCAACTCCAACTCTTTGGGTAAGACCTTTACAAATACCCTTTTCCAAAACACACATCAAGGTTCTACCTCACAAGGTCCTACACCTTTGACTCAAAATGCAAACCAAGGTCCCATTCCTACACTTCAAAACACAAAACAAGGATCCTTGTTCCAATTTTCAAGTCAACCTCGAAAGGTCCACATTGTCTCATGAAAAATCCAAAAGAAAAAAAATAATAAAGGATCCATTCCATCATTCCAAAATGCGAATCAAGGGTCCCTCTCACCATTCCAAAATTCTAACTAAGGAAACATTCCACAACAAAATATCAATCAAGGGCCTACATCTTCATTTCAAAATACCAACCAAGGGACCCTTTCTTCATCACAAAACACCAGTCAAGGACCAACACCTTCGTTTGCAAACCAAGGACCTAATTTATAAAAAAAAAACACAAATCAAGGGTCTACACATCAATTCCAAATCACCATACCACATGCAAACATGACCTTTGGGACAAACCTAAATGCCAATTTCATTCCAAATCAAACCAACACAAATCAATATGGCAATGAAGGGCTCACATCACAAGGCATCAATCATAATTCAAATCCAACCTATGACCTCAATGCTAGCATCATTACACCAAGTCAAAGCAATGCAACACCATCACTTGTAGACTTCTTGATACAACAAGTACAAACCCTTCAACAAAAAATTACTAACATGCAATTGGGGACCAAAAAAAAGACCTATTCCACGAAGGAATTATGCCCCTTCCCATTCGATCGCAATTTATATATGCCACCCTTTCCCCCTCATTTTATAACATCACGTTTGCCTAAGTATAAGGGGACGGCGGATCCAATAGAGCACATTCAAGAATTCAACACATCATGCATGGAAGTCTCATATGATCCAACTTATTTAATGAGACTATTTCTGCAAAGTCTTACAGGGGAAGCCTTAGATTGGTTTTCACATCTTCCTCCAGGAATAAGAACATGGGGTGAACTAGCTGAAAAATCCATTAACAATTTTTCCTTCAACATTAAAAATGATGTCACCCTTGCAACATTAAGCACCACTAGACAAGAAGAAGGAGAATCCCTTACCTCGTTATACCAAAGATGGCGAGGTTTGGTTAGCAAATTCCCATTCCTGAAAAACAATTGGTCACCATGTTTGTGGAAAATCTTAATGGAGAACTCATGAGCTGAATTCAAATCCAATGTTGTACAACCTTTGAAGAGATCCTTGAGAAAGGTCTTATCGCCAAAGGAATAGTCAAGATAAATAGAGAAAATAAAAAATCTAACAATGATAAGAGCAAATACTGGTCTCGAAACAAAAATGTAACAAATGATGGAGTTGTTGATGCCAAAATGATAACTAAAGGTCCAACCATTCAACTTAAAGGTCCCTCCTCATCATCAAACATGTCAGATACAAGAATCTAGAGTCAAAACTAAACATTAAATGCTATTCAAAACAATAAACAATGAAGAGGACCTCCTCGTACCAAGAGAACCTACACCCCCTTGGGTGAACCTATCGAATTAGTTCTCAAACGACTCTTGCAAACTAATACGATCACACTACCTAACACCAAGAATTATGAACGTTCCTTGATCAAACCAGATTGGTGGAAAGAAGATGAATATTGTGAATACCATCGTAGCAAAGGACACAAAACAATAAGATGTTGGACACTCAAGAACATTATTCAAGACCTCATTGAAGATGGAACTATATTAGTAGGAGATTCACAAGGAAAAACCAATGCTGATCACACCATATTCAAAACTCCTTTGTAATACCATGATAAAGGGAAAGCTTATAGTTCAGGGAACAATAATAGTGCCAACTATGCCACAATCAAACACAACTATAGCACTATCAATCTTAACATAACACCCTTTGATGATCACATTGCTACCATCACCATAAACAAGCCAAAATCAAATTGTGTTGTTGCTACTCACAGAATCAAGATAACTATTCTAGGACCTCCACCCAATCCTTGGCCCAATAACCAATATAATCTCCTAGAGCAGTTGAGAAAAACTCCCACACAAATCTCTATCTTGGCGCTCCTTCGTACATCCCCACAACATAGTGCTATAATTGACAAAGCATTGCAAGAAGTGTCTATCCCTACCAACCTAGATGTCAATGCATTTCAGGCCATGGTCAGATACCTAGCTATGCCACATCATGTCACCTTCTTTGAGCAAGACTTTTCTGCACCAAAATCTGATCATAATGATCCCTTGCATCTTGAAGTTTGCGTTGATAAATGAAAGATTAGATGAGTCTTAGTAGACAGTGGAGTGGGTCTAAATATTTGTTCACTAAAATTGGTGAAAGCATTGGGATACTCTGAGAATTGTATAGAACGAGAAAAGAAAATCATTATCAAAGCTTATGATGATGTTGAGCATTCATCCGAAGGTGTCATTTCACTTCCTATAAGAGTTGACCCAGCCATACAACATACAATATTCCATGTCTTGGATCTAGACTTGCATTATAACCTTCTCCTTGGTCATGCTTGGATTCATGCTATGAGAGCTATCCCATCCACCTACCATCAATTCCTCAAATTTCCACACAATGGCATTGAAATCACCATTCCAGATGACCCCAATCATTTTTAGTATTGTTCAAACTTAAGAGGAACTACTAAACATCAAGTGCACATCAATCGAGAGGCCTCACCTTATACTTCATCTGCCACTTCATCCCACTAAATTGACCCATCTACGTTGGTCAAATCATCCATTCCCTTCACCACCCCCTTTGTGCCTAAGATCCAAATCCAAGACAAAGGATGCAGAGAATATAACATGAAGAGTTTCTTTTTCATTAGAAAATTGCCTAAATCACTAAAGTCTTATGGAAAACCACATCCCATGCAGCCTAAAGTCATCTTTCATAATCCCCCTACCACCTTCACTAAATGGAGAGAACTTTCCAAGGAATCTCTAGATGATCACATTCTCACATGGTTGTACAGAGAAGAAGAAGACACTAAATCTAAGAGGTTTCCAGTTGAAGAGTATCCAAAAGGGTTCCCAATAATGAAACAACAAGGATATGATGGACACAGTGGTCTTGGACTAAATAAACAAGGAATGATAGAACCCTTGCAACCTCCTAAGTTGATTAAACATCAAGGGTTAGGGTTTGTACCTGTAAGAGTGACTATCCAAGGTATCAGATTACCTTCAAGTGAGGTTGCTAATGCTTCAAATGAGATTGAGACATATGAGGACCCTTGGGATTTTGATGCCAATTCTAATGAATATGAATGGGATTCCCTATCCTCCACTACCTTTATGGACTTAGATAAACTATTCAGAATACTTGATGAGCCTCCTTTTGAAACACAATTTAGTCAAAAGCTTACAATTGGTTCCCTGATAAGTCTACCAAGCCCTCGTCCCAAAGCCCCCTTAAATAAAGAAGAATGGATTAATCACTTTTGGGAAACCATCGACGCTACCTCCTGGGAACCTGATGACTCTACATCTGTCTTTATCCTCTCTTCCTACACCATGAATCTTGATAACAATGATGATGGATTACCCCTTGTCTACCCACAACTCATAGATTGGGATCAAAAAGACCCACCAAGTTTGGACACTTTCGAGAACGACGATGCAATCGTTGAGTTTATGGGACTTCATGAAGGAATACCTAGTGGGGATCATAAGGCTAGATTTTCCATAGAACTTGATTATACCACATAATTTGGTGATGCTATCCTATCCTCTAGTCACAAAAGTGAATATGACAAAATAAAAAATAGAAATAATAGGTCTTCACGTGAAAATCGAAAGGCGCTTGTTGACCATGAAAAAGTAAAAATAAAGGACGTATCCGAAGGTGAAAACCTCCCTGAGGCACCTGAGGATGGAGGATTGGACTGTCTCCTAATAGACCAAGAGCGATTGCCATTGTTGATAGAAGAAACAAAAGAGGTGAATATTGGAACACAAGATAATTCTAGAATCATACAATTAGCAACATCTTTGACTGCCAAGGAAAATCCTGAGTTCACAACATTCTTTGTAGAAAGACAAGTCAATTTTGCCTGGTCATATGCAGAAATGCCATGATTGGATTCCGAATTGGCTTTATATCACTTATCACTTCTACCTAATGCCAAGCCATACAAACAGAAGCTAAGAAAATTGCATCCACAAATCGCACTCCTTGTCAAGGTAGAATTGAAGAAACTTCTAGATGTGGGATTCATTTGTTCTATTGATTATGCAGATTGGATATCAAACCTTGTCCCTGTAACTAAAAAAAATGGTAAAATTAGAATTTGCACAGACTTTAGAGATCTCAACAAAGCTTGTCTCAAGGATGATTTTCCCCTACCAAACATCGACATCATCATAGACCTCACAGCTGGGTACGAAATGCTATCACTCATGGATGGATTCTCGGGTTATAATCAGATAAGGATTGCTACTGAAGATCAACCAAAAACAACTTTTACATGTGCTTGGAGAACTTTCTGTTGGGATGTAATACCGTTTGGACTAAAAAATTCTGGAGCTACATATCAGAGAGTGATGACCATAATCTTTCATGACTAAATGCATGTGCTGATGGAAGATTATGTTGATGACCTTCTCTCTAAATCCCTAGAACGAAGTGGACATTTAGAAGTATTGGAAAATATTTTCACACGACTAGAAAAATACCAACTCAGATTAAATCCAAAGAAATGTGTTTTTGGGGTCCAATCAGGAAAACTCCTTGGATACATAGTATCACGTAGAGGAATAGAAGTTGACCCCATGAAAGTAAAAGCTATCTTATAAATGCCACCACCAACCAACATCATTCAATTGAGGACATTGCAAGGGAGAGTACAATCAATCTGCAGGTTCATTGCTCAGTTAGTATACAAGATCCACCCATTCCAACATTTGTTAAGAAAAGGCATTCCCTTCAACTGGACATAAAAGTGTCAAGAAACGGTTGATCAAATAAAAAATTATCTACTGACTCCCCTAGTTGTAATGCCTCCATTCGATGGAAAATATTTGATATTATATGTGACAACAACAACATTAGCACTGAGGGAATTATTAGCACAAAATGATAATGATGGAAAAGAATGAGCTATATATTACATCAGTCGCACCCTGGTTGGATATGAGTTGAATGATAGTCCTATTGAACGAGCATTTCTAGCAGTGGTATTTGTAGCACAAAAATTGAGACATTACATGTTGAATCATAAGACAAAGCTGATATCCAAAATTGATCCTCTAAAATATCTTCTCAGTAAAGCAACACTGACAGGAAGACTAGCTAAATGAGTTATGATGCTAAGTGAATATGACATTGAGTATGTAGATCAAAAGGAAATAAAAGGACAAGTGATAGAAGATGAACTTGTAGATGCACCCCTAAAGGTAGATCATCCTTTGATATCTGATTTCCTAGATGAATCAATATTTGTCATAGACACACTAATTACATGGAAGTTATATTTTGATGGATCCTACACAAGTCATGGTTCAGGAGCTGGAATTTTATTCATCACACCCCAAGGAGACTCCATTCCCAAGTCATTTTGAATAACATTTCCTTGCACTAATAACATAGCAGAATATGCGGCATTATTAACAGGACTTCGAATAACAATAAAATGAAAAATCAAGGATCTTCAAGTCTATGGTGATTCATAGTTAGTGATAAAATAAGTTAATGATGATTATGATACTAAGGATGAGAAATTGATGCCCTAGAAATGCATGGTGGATAGATTCAAACTATACTTTGACAATTTTTCTTTTGAACAAATCCCAAGAATCTAAAACAAAGCAGTTGATGCAATGGCTACCATCGGATCTCTCTTGGACATTCCCAATAATGCATCACAATATGAGTTATTGGTAGAACAACTATTGATCCTTATGTTCGATGTCCTCGAAACTAAATTTATGTGTGAACTTGTTGGTCTTGATTCACCTTGGTACAAAGACATTTATGCATATTTACATGACCAGATTATACCTCCTGACTTGTCCCTTAACCAACATAAGACCTTTATCCGACAAGCATCTAAATATGCCATCATTGGGGACACCCTTTATCATCGTAGCATAGATAGTACCCTCCTTTGATGTATCAACTCAAATGCAGCACAAACAACCTTACAAGAGGTACACCATGGTATATGTGGAGCTCACTTTGCTGGTCCTACCTTAGCCAAAAAACTCATGAGAACGAGATATTATTGGCCTACGATGGAATGTGATGCCTATCATTTTGTGAAGACATGTCACCAATGTCATATTCATGGAGATCTCATACATGCACCAACTCAAGAATTGCAGCCACTTACTTCGCCATGGCCATTTCCTCAATGGGGACTTGACCTCTTAGGAAAGGTCCATCCCACCTCTTCCAATGGACATAAGTTTATCCTTGTTGCCACTAAGTACTTTACAAAATGGATTGAAGTCGTTCCATTGACTTACATTATTGGTAAGAAGATAGCCAAATTCATCCTGAATTACATCATTTGTCATTATGGTATCCCACACTCCATCCTTACAGATAATGGCCACCCTTTCAAAAACCAAGATGTTCATGAGCTCTGTGACAAATTCCATATTCAACATCATTTTTCCACTCCGTATTACCCCCAGGGTAATGATCAAGCTGAGGCATCTAATAAGACTATCCTAAAGATCTTAAAGAAGTCTGTCAATGACACTGGTCATGACTAGCACTTACAACTTAACCTTGCTTTATGGGCCTATCGCACCAGTATTCATACCCCTATAGGAGCCACACCATATTCTGTTGTTTATGGATCTGAAGCAATACTTCCTATAGAGGTCGAGTTACCATCCCTATGAGTCTCTATGCACGACTTGATTGACCAAGAAGAATACCATGTATCCCGTCTACATGAGCTAGAGTTACTGGATGAAAAGAGACAACATGCTTTGACACACTTGCAAGCATATCAGAACCGCCTCCGACGTAGCTATAATAAGAAGGTTTTCCCTAGAATTTTTGACATTTGTGATCTAGTCCTAAAGGAGAATCCAAAGAACCAAGTAGAACAAGAAAAACCTGGTAAATTTGAGCCTAATTGGTTGGGCCCGTACATTGTCACAACAACATATGGATTTGGTGCTTATCAAAATTTTATTTCTAAAGGAGAACCATTGTCTGAATCCATCAACAACATGCACCTTTGCAAGTATTATTCTTGATTCTTAGAGTATCCCTTAAAAAGTCAAAAATACAAAAAAAATCAAACATATAGTAAAGAGAAATAATTCGTCCAAAAGTGAAAACCACTTTGATGGCGCTTTGGATAAGTACCACGGTGAAAACCTGGCAAACAAGCACCATGTGTAGTCAGTCTATGCTCCTTCGTCTACTTTCACTCCATCTAGTCTTTTGTCCATTCACACCCATTCCTCATCCTTAATAAAGCTTTGTCATCCTTCCCATGGCCTGAAAACCACCGACATTTAGCATCCTTCGCTTTCATATCCACCTGTCACATTCGCTGCTTCCCCTCGTGCCTAGTAAATTTGTCCTATACTTGACTGGGGGAAATTCCTTGACTTGCATCTTCATGGGAAATAATACATGGTATCAACCCTTTAAAACCTTCAAAATCAATAAAAATCATAAAATGTCCTAAAAAAATCTAAAAAACCATAAAATGTCCTGAAAAAAATCCAAAATAAAATCATAAAATGTCTTGACAAAATCTATAAAAATCATATAATGTCTTGAAAAATCCATAAAAATCATAAAATGTCCCAAAAAATCTAAAAAACCATAAAATGTCCCGAAAAAAAAAAAAAATCATAAATGTCTGAAAATTCAAAAAATCATAAAATGATTTGAAAAAGATTAAAAAAAATCATAAAATGTCCTCAAAAAATTCAAAAAAATTCATAAAATGTCCAAAAAATTCAAAATATCATAAAATGTCAAAAAAAAAAAAAAATCAAAAAATCCAAAACAAATCAAAACATTTCAAAATCCAAAAAAAAAATCAAAATTCCTGAAAAACAGAGTCTAACTCTAAGTTTGAGTCTGAATCGGTTTTGTTAGAGTGGTCGAACTACGTTGCCTCTGTGCATTTGCTACGTAGGCAAAGTCATCCTAAATGAGCCCTCGAGGCATTAGGTTAGTCCCTTTAGGTTGTCCAAATAAAATCATGACTCGATATTTTGTCGAATAAGACAAAGTCAAGTCATGTCAAACTACAAGGTCTCTGTGCACTGCTACGTAGGCTTTATCGATCTAGGTCAAGTTGAGTCATGTGCTTGATTCGAAAGCAATCATCATTCAAACTACATCAAGAAACACAAACAAATTAAATCTTTCATCAATCAATTATCTTATCATCAACTCAATCAGGTCACTAGTTTTATATCGGAATGGGGCATTATGTCGTTTGTCTCATTCGGTCTTATCTCTTGTCTTTTATCATGATACGTCCTTCCTGGGATTAGAATTTCTCAATGTTTTCATTTATCTTAAGCAGGATGTATCCTTGCAGTTAGGTGTCATGTCAACACTTGTCACTTGGTCAACTTTATCAGATGTGTCCTCTACCTAAATAGGATGTGTCCTTCCTGCAGTTGGGTATCATCACATCGCTTGGTCATATTCATCAATATTTGTCAAACAATCAAACAATCTTGTCAACTTTGTCAATCAATCTTTCCTTAATTAGGATGTGTCCTTCCTAAAACCGGGCATTATCATTATCAATCAACTTTGTCACACCACTCAATCTTATCAGCTTGGTCAATCAATCTTGCCTTCATCAGGATGTGTCCTTCCTAAGGCTAGGCATGGTCAATCAAATCACTTTATCAATCCTTATCAACCTATCAATCAAATCAGTCATCTTGGTCAACCTAATCAACCAATCAAACAATCATCATTATCACTGGAAAACACTATCTTGGCAAACACTTTGTTGGTTTGGATTTTCTTATCTTTTCGATTGGTTTTGGGTCATGTTACTAGTCTCCTCAAGGATTTCCTATCAATGTATTTAGAGGGCCGATGATGGATCATGGCCTCTTTTCTTTGTTTGTTGCATGTGGTTTGTCTTGGCAAAAAGACTGGGACAATCGAGTCCCTAGTATGACCTGGGGAATTCCTTGTCTTTTTTACTGTTTGTCTCCCCCAAATGGTCACCTTGCACACCTTGGTTTATGTCATACCATGGTGTTTGTGGTCCATTTGTGACATTTTTGACGCCCAATGATGATAAATATAAAAATGTAAGCATGAAAGTTGGTTCCCTTATCATTTCCTATTTATCTTCTTTCCCCTTTTCACGCTAACATCCCATCTCCCTTGTTTTCTCCTTCATGCTAACATTTCTTCTATATTTCATCCTCTAGTCTTATCTTCCATTTCAAGAGCACATTCGTATTATTTGAACCCACATGTCCTCTCGAGGGGGCATACCACAACCCTCTTGGTCATCCTTCCCCTTTCTCTTTACACTAGGGCATATTTCAGAATTAAATTTCTTTGACACAAAGCGATGAATTATATTATGTCAAAGAGGGGCAAAATGTAGACATTGAAAAATGTCCTAAAATCTACGAGCAACATTTTTCCTTAGTCATCATCCTCTAATAATTAAATAATTTTAATTATTTAATTATTCCTGATCATATTCTTTTATTAATTAAATGATTTTTTAATTATTTAATTAATTTACTTTCCAATATTTATTCCATCCTGATCAATTAAAATAAATTAATTGCGTCACTAATACCCCTTTCTTCAATAATTAAATAAATCATTATTTATTTAATTATTTATCTTTCATTACATGTCTATAGTCGGATAATAATTATTATTTGACCTTTTATTCTTCTATAATTAAATAATTGACGAAATTATTTATTTGTGTCATTCTTCTCCTTTAAATAATTGATCCAAATCAATTATCCATATTTAATTTCTATATCCTCCTTTAATTAAATTTATGAATTTAATTAAATCTCCTTTTTCATTTCCTCCAAATAAATAATTTATCCCTCCATTTTGGTCAAAGATCCATGTCATTATTTCATGTCATAGCCTACATGTCTTGCATGTCTGTCATAGCTGCTAGGCGTCATAGCTGTCAGCATCATATCTTTTCCATGCATGGCATATTCTGGTTGCATCAATTTTCAACTGTAGATCTTGGCATCTTTCTAGAAACTCGATCTTGGCCATCCATTTCATAATCTCCCTCTCATGAATCCTCATCCTTTGATCTTAGAATCTTTCTAGAAGATCAACCTCGTCCATCCATTCGAATGATTTTCTATAAAAGCAACCTTTCTCCTCCATTTTTGATTTAACAACTAATTATCTCCAACTTTCTACTTACTATTTTGTAGGTATTTGCACATGTGAAGCAAAAAATCTGAGGGCAAAGATTGCAAAAAGGAGAAATAGGAGAGCAAGAGAAGTGATTCAAGATCAAGCATGGGGAGCATTTTGATTTAATTCTTTTATTTTTCTTATGCTTTCATTGTTTTATCTTGTTTGGATGAGGTTAATAGTTTAGAAGTGTTGGTTTTCACTTAATCTAATCTATTTTATTTTCCCCATCTTACACATATGATATAGAGAAAATCTTTGAAGAAGTTCCTGAGCATTTTCTAGACGAACAATAGCAACAACCTACAACTCAAGCGATGGCGGACAACCGCATCAACAAAGATAATGATAACAACAATGACATTGGCAACAAAAATGGCAATGGAAATGATGACAATGGCAATAGCAACAATGGTAATTGTAACAATGGAAATGGCCACAATCTATTTGACAATGGCCATAATGCAAGAAATGCGTCTAGCACCTTTGTCATGGGGTAACAACATACGCCCATTGTCGCTAACAAGAAACCATGAACTTCCCAAAGGATCATGAAATCACTTCTCAAGATTCTTTAGTGATGGGACTCGACACCCTAATGAGCATATATCAGCAGTCATAGTGGCTTGTTCCATTTTTTTCATACCACATGAAGATATCACCATTTAAATCTTTATCAAAACTCTTGAGGCAAATGCTTTCGACTGGTTCCATCACTTACAACCAGGTATTATCACAAGCTGGGAGGTCATGAAAGAAACGTTCTTGGCGAGGTTCAAGCCTGCCAAAGACAACCATCAACTATTTTCCAAGTTATTAAAATCTAATATGGAGCCTACAGAACCAATGAGGGAGTTCGTAGAAAGGTTTAACTTCCTCGTTACATGTATCTCTCACACATTTAAGCCATCATATGAGATTTCGATGTGCAGCTTCATCAATTCTATCCCCTCATAGATAGCCTTTTTCATCAAAGGAAGCCATGAAGAGAACTTGCAAGTTGCACAAGATAAGGCTATCAAGATCAAGGATCATATGATCACCATGGGAAAGATGAAGGGCTATGGTATTAGATTGCTGGTCTAAGCATCAGTAGATCCACTACTACAAAAGGTAGAAAATGAAGTGACTATCCTAAAGAGACAGTCACCCAATCAAGGGAAACAAGCACTACCCACATCACCATCTTATAAAAAACAACAATAGTACCAACCTCAATAGCAGTACGAGCCTCAACAACCGTACCAGTTGAAGAGGAATAATTTCCAACCTTTCAACAACTACAAGCCTAAAAATCAAGGACCTCTGCAAAAAGGAGTAGAGGTCGAGAGATCTAATGTGTTAGTTTGCTTCTATGAGATGGATAAACACACCAGATCCACATGCCCTAAGAATCAAAGGAAGAACCAGATCATGGGATATGCTAGAGATCAAGCATCAAGCCCAAGTTTTGTACCTTCAAATATGAATGTTGTCTCACCACAAACGAACAACTTCAATGTTGACTCCACAACGAGATGCTTCCATAGTGAACCCAAAAATCAAGAAGAAGAAGACTACCATTAGTACTCTCTTGATGTCAACCATGAGAATATGTCAACGCCTATATTCACACGTGCTCAAAATTTCAAAGCACATAAACAACAAGAAAGATGAAAGTCAAATTAAAAGGGAAAAGAAGCTTCCACGTCTAATCCCAAGTTTACACCGGAGAACGTCACATCAAATGATCAAGATCCATCCTCGACGAAATTTGACATTATGATGCTATGATGAAGATGAAGGTATAGATCTCACAGCTGGAGTATCTCTAGGACCATCCTGATCAAATGGATTAGATTGTCAAAGTAGTATAGAAGTAGGTTATCATTCAGCCCATGTTGCTATAATCTTCCGTACTAGCAAAATAAACTCAGGAGCATCAGACAACGTCATACCTTTGAAAATCGACTCAGGAGCATCAGACAACGTCATGCCTTTGAAAATCATGAACTCATTGCGACTATCGGGCACTGAAGCCCATGGAAAGTGCTACTCATTTGAATCCAAACTGGTGCTATTGGTCAGACAATTAAAGGATACTCAAGAAAGATTGGCATCTTGTCCAGAGAATATCATGATGACCATCCTCATAGCTATCACTCCAATTAGTTATGGGATGCCACTGAGCATAAGCTTCTACACAGATCTCGAAGGTGAGATTCAATTGGACTGGTTGTAAGCAAAAATATCGTTAAAGAAAGATAGCTTCAACTTGGAACCAGAGGCTAAATCTAGATTCATGGTGGTGAAGTCTCAGGACCCCCAAGCTCAAGTGATATATCAGAACATAGGTACTAGTACGTACACCTTGCTGTATGAAGTAATCAAAGAAGAAAAGAAGGTTGCATTTACCACAAACACATCAAAAGAAAATTCAAAGATGTGGACAATGCAATTCGACAAAAGTTGCTCGAGAGCAGGAGTATCATTACCTCTCCTGAAGGAAATTTGTACCCATTTCCTTATCGCTTGCATTTTGATAACACGAACAACCCTGCTGAATATGAGGCACTCATACTATACCTAAAAAATGCAAGAGATATGGGTATCAAATACCTTCAATTCGAAGGTGATGCAAAGCTGATCGTCCAACATGTCATCAAGTGATACCAAGTAAGAAAAGGTTGCCTTCAGTCTTATAGACAAAGGGTGTGGAATGCTATTGATTGGTTCAAAGCATTCAACATTTGGTACATTCCACACGAGAAAAGTAGCAGAGCATATGCTCTTCCAGTATCTATTTTTCTCTTCATGCCCCATTCTAACTTCCATCAGAATGCCTTTGCCATTGAGCTCGTCTACAGGTTGGTTGTCCCCAAAAACTGCAAGAATTGGTAGATCTTTGATGATGATGCCATCAAATAATTCCTCTGCATGAGGGACAATTATCAAGAATTATTCTTTGAAGATAGTGTTTCTCCTTTCAAATAATTCATAGAAGAAGATTCTAAAGCAATGGAATCTGACATCAGCTAGTTAAGAGGAAAAAACATCCCCAAGGTTCTAGTATCCTTGGAGGACATATTTGATAGGAATTATAGACATGTGCAAGATCAAAAAATTTAGACAACAAAACATCTGCTGATTACAGCCAAGACAACATCGGCACCAAAGACAAGCCCTGACTTGTCAACTTTGGAAGATGTTGCAGTGCAAAGGAAAAAAAAAACTTTATCTACTTATTCAGATAGTACATAGATGTCTTTGCATGGACCTATGAAGATTTTAAAGTCTTCATGCCAAAGGAATTATCTCATACAATTCCTCTCAAGTCAGATATCAAACCCTTCAAGCAAAAGAAGAGACACTACAACCTGCGTGTCCAGGACATAATCTACATAGAGGTATAGAAAATGGTGGATGCCAAGATCATATTTACCATCCATCATTCTACCTAGGTGTCCAATATCATTCCTATGCACAAGAAGAAAAGAGATCCGGATTTGCATTGACTTCAAGAACTTGAACCAATCATCATTAAATGACAATTATCCTTTACCTATCACGGAGCACACCTTGTAGATGGTAACCAGATTAGAGATGTTGTCATTGTTTGACAACTTTTTCAGATACAACCAAACTATGGTGGCTAAGGAGGATTATATCAAGATGACATTCGCCACCTTGTGGGGAATGTTCACCTATGAGAGGATGCCCTTTGGCCTCATGAATGCCAGTGCCACCTTTTAGTGAGCCATGGACTTGGCGTTTGGGGATATAAAGGACAAATTGATCATCGTCTACGTTGATGACCTTACCACTTTCTCAAGGAAGTGAAAAGACCATTTTCAACACTTAGTGAAAGTGTTCGAGAGATGTAGGTATCATCATATATCATTGAATCCAATGAAGTCTATCTTTACGGTGATGAAAGGAAAACTATTGGGCCATATCGTCTCCAAAGAGGGAACTTGAATTGATCTTGATTGAGTGGATTCAATCAAGAACATATCTCTCCCAACTAATACCACTCAGGTGGATTCCTTCTTCAAAAAAGTGAACTTCATATGAAGATTTGTACATGATTTTTTAGAGTTGACCAAGGACATATCAGTGATGCTAAAAAAGATGGCTACCTTCAAATGGACTGACAAAGGAAAGGAGGCATTCATCAAGATAAAGGAAGCCATTAGTAAGGCACCAATACTGGTCTGACCTGACTTCAATAAATAATTCATTCTTTATTGTTACGCATTGGAATATACCCTCTCTGCCATACTGACACAGAAGCTGAACAAGGAGACAATATCGTCGATCACCTTCATGAGCAGTAGTTTCAAGAACAATGAATTTTGGTACTCCCAGATCAAAAAGAATGCCTATGCAGTTGTGAGAGTTGTGAATTTTTTTAGATTCTATATCTTAAATTCTCAC
Organism: Sequoiadendron giganteum; assembly: GCA_007115665.2. Lineage (NCBI taxonomy): Eukaryota > Viridiplantae > Streptophyta > Pinopsida > Cupressales > Cupressaceae > Sequoiadendron > Sequoiadendron giganteum. The sequence continues at coordinate 387,965,914 of CM021108.1, read as the reverse complement.
ACAATAGTGTATGTCATTGATCCTGCAATCAAGAGAATTCTAACTCAGTAGGAGATGGGCACTAAAAGAGGCAACTGGATCGCAAAGGTCCAGGAATATGACTTAGAGATAAATCTAACCAAACTTGTTCGTAGGAGAGGTCTATGTCAACTCATAGCAGAGGATGGTGATCTAAAGCACCAAGTTGTTGATGGCGAGGTAGAAATAGAGATGGAATAAGACCTTCCAATGGTATTATTAGTTGATTATGTGGATGAATGGTACTCAAAACTTTGGTACTGCGTGACCTATGGAGAATGTCTAACCCACTTGGACAAACAATAGAAAAGAACCTTAAGGTTAAGAGCACAAATTTATGTGTTGCGAGGTAACGTTCTATACAAGCATGGACTTGATGGGAATTTATTGCTTTGCATTAGTAGAGAGCAACAATGGTGCTTGTTGGAAGTATTTCATAGTGAAGCATACGGTGGCCACTTCTCATCAAGGGTCACAACATTCAAAATTCTACGGGTACATTTCTTTTGGCCGACCTTGTTCCATGACACATATGAATGGGTGCGAAAATGTCAATAGTGCCAACATTTTGTTGGAAAAATCAAGCTAGCAACCATTCCACTGAGGCCGATGATAATGGATGCTCCATTTCAGCAATGGGGTATTGACTTCGTAGGTCCAATAAACCCACATTATAGTAAGGGACATGTCTATGTCCTTACAACAATGAACTACTTCACGAAATGGGTTGAGGTAGTTCCTACAAAGAATGCTACTTCCAAAATTGTGTGCAATTTTCTCAAAGAAAACATCATCACACATTTTGGGGTACCAAGGAAGATCATGAACAAAAACACTAAAAGCTTCTCATTAGAAGAGTTGGTAGAATTCTATTTTGACTACAACATCACACTATCTCATTCTTTAGATTACTATCCACAAGGCAATGGATAGGCTGAGTAATCTAACAAGAGCATAGTCATGATTGTGCACAATATGGTTGAATCCAATCAATGGAATTGGCACACAAAATTGTAAGATTCTCTTTGGGTTGACAAGATCATGCCCGAGAGAGCTATTAGCACTTCTCCTTTTGCTATCATGTATGGCACAAAAGTTGTGTTACCCATCACTCTGGAGTTATCCACCTTGTAGTTGGCATCTGTAGTAGAAGATGAAGAGTTCAAAGATCTCATTGAGAAATGCATCTTATTCTTGACACAACTACAAGAGGAAAGGGTGGAAGTTGTTGATAAGATCACTCAACACCAAGAAAGAGTGAAGAAGATCTTTGACAAGAAAGCTTGGCAATGAGACTTCAAGATTGGAGACAAAGTTCTATTGTGGAACAAGAGACATGAGCCGAAGGGAATGTATAAAAAATTTGACTCCCTTTGGTTGGGACCATTCTTGATCCATGATGTTATAGGAGAGAACTCCTACATTCTCTCACATTCATATGGGAGGCTCTTTCCACTGCCCTACAACAAAAAATACTTGAAATGTTTCATCCCTTTGGGGATGGGGTGAGTACTTTGTAAATAATTTCATTTTTGCTTTAACGGTATGTTGTTATGTGTTTCCCCATTTCATGAAATATTTTCGTGTATTAGGTGATTTCTTGGGTAGTCTTGTTATTAGGTGATTTATCAGGTGAGCTCCAATAGATAGGTGAACTTCCATTATTGTGTGAATTAGGAAATAAATCCTGACTCCATTGCCCAACTAATAAAATAATTGGTTTGCAAAACTTGGGATTCGCAGTTATCCTATGTCATAGGTATGCGACATGGTCACTAGATGGAGCCTAATGTTGTACTCAAAATTATTTTTTGGCATTCTTCTTAAATTCAACTAAATCATGTAAAAATGTCATCAAAATTTTTTTTTAGGTCAAACCAAACATAAGGTTTTTGTGGGTTTCTGTCAAGGAACATATGTGTAAAATTCCAAAAAATTGAAAATTAGGGTTTGATGCCCCTATTTTTAGGGAAACCCTTGAAAATAGTAACTTCTTGAAAAATGATTGAAAATGATTTTGATAGGATTAATCGACTTCACGATCAAACTGGTCAAGTCAAAATCATCAAAAAACATGTTTTACTCTAGTGGGTCTATTCTTATTTTTTAGGAACAAAGTTAGGAGCTCTATAGCCATTAATGGCAGATTGGCTAATACTAGGTGTTGATAGCTAAGCTTCAAAAGATTCAATGAAGAAATCATGGTGAAAATACTCCAAAAATATGCTATCTCACAAAGGGGATTCTCAAAATCAGAAAATGCAAAAAAAGACTAACTTTAGAAAAACCAACGCCTTGCTACCAAGGATAGGTAGTTCAATAAAGCAAAGGTGCCCCTGCTGAATAAAGGCACCCTTGAACAAGAAGATCCTGATGTCACCTTCAAGAGGACTTGTCTTAGGATGATCTCTTCAATAGCAACTCAGCCTCACAATGAAATTGTTAGCTAGCCTGCAAGACATATCAAACGATAACAGTTGATCGTTAGAGCATGCACCGTTAATAAAAAATAAATGAATAACAAAGAAAAGGCGCCCTTGCTAGCCAGGGGTGACCTTGAATCTAAGGCACTTGATGAAGTTTCAATCCAATACTGCATACATGGACTTTTCTCATCTCTCTCTCAGCTTCACTACCAATCCAACGATGCATCCATAGGACCTTTCAAGCAATTAGATGTGGAGATCAAGTAGAGAACACCTAACAGTGGGAGCTAAAGGAAGAATGCCAAGAAATTGGCTAGGTGTTGGTCAAAATAGCCTCTACTAAAGAAAGGAATCCACCTTTTTGAGCAGTCAAATGCAACTTATGAGCTTAGTTACCTCCAAGATGATCTTCTCTGTTATGATTGTAGACACATAAAAATGGCCTAGACCTGCAAACCACATTCTTCTATATCATGCTTCATCTCAATATAATTAAAATATTTAATTATGTCCTATAGTCCAATGTCAACTATTAATTAAATAATTCTTAATTATTTGATTAATTCACATCTTTTATTCCTCCTGGCAATTTAAATAAATAAATTACATTTATTATTTAAATACGTCGCTAATTGCTTGTCACTCTATAATTAAATAAATTCTTAAATTTATTTAATTACTTCCTCTTGATTATTTAAATAAATAAACTTTATTTATTTAAATATGTCATTAATTATTTATGTCTTCTCATAATTAAATAAATTCTTATTATTTATTTAATTATTATCCTCTCCAAATTTCTTTCTAATTTTAAATAAAATCATTTATTTAAAATTACCCACTTTCTAATTTTCCTCCACAATTGAATAATTTTAATTATTAAATTGTCTTATTGATTTTCTTTCTAAATTTAAATAAAAGCATTTTATTTAAATTGGCAACTTCCCTCTTTCCAAGTAAATAATTTTAAATTATTATTATTTACTGTCACATGAATTCATCATTTTGGAATTAATTTAAAATATTAATTACAAAATAGCATTTCTCTCCACAAAGTAAGTTATTTCTAAAATAACTTGATTTTCTAAATATCTTCTTCTTGTTCAATCTTTATCTTTTGATTTTTACTAATTTCATCTCAATGTCACGTTCATTCTCCACCATTGATTTAATTTTTTAAATTAAATCTTGTCCACACATTTGGGGATTTTTACGCTAACCCTAATTGAGAGTTGTCACTTTGAATCTTAACCATTGATTCTAGGGAATTTCTCAATCTCTCATCTCATTCATCCATTCAAGATTGCATTTTCTATAAAATGACAATCTTGATCTCATTTTCGACATTCTATTATTATTATCTTGAATCTCATTATTGTCATCTTCTATTATCATATCATCTTTAGGCTTATTAATTACTTGCATATTAGAATCAAATTTCTATTTTGCATAGAGTTTTTAAAGAAATCCTTCAAAGCTTTGTTTAGGGCTAGATATTTAGAGTTTGTTCACATACACAGTATGAGGGCATTCATTATCACAACAAAGTTAGAAGGTACAATAGAAATGAGTCATGGAGAAGAAAGGATTGGGTGAGAGCTTTCTTATTCGTTCTTTTATTTTGTTTTCCTATGCATTCTATTGATTTGTTGGATTTAGATTAATATTGCATGCTTTATTAGACTAACAATCTATTTTGCAGAAATCCATCATTAAGTTTCTTATTATTATTATTATCTTTTAATCTCTTATTATCATCTCTTGTTATTACCTCTTATTATCATTGCTTAATATATTTGCATTTATCACTTTAGCTACTTGCATGTTAGAATTATTTTCTATTTGAATTTAGATAATACAAATCCTTCAAAGTTTTGCTTAGGACTAGTCAAATATAGAGTTTTCTCACACAAATTTGAGGGCACATTCTTCAACACAACAAACCAAGGAGGTGCAATGGAAATTAGTCATGGAGGAGAGAAATGGGTGAGATTGTTCTAGTTTCATTCATTCTCTTTATTATTTCTCCTATGTATTCTATTGCTTGTTGGATTTAATTAATATATTGCATGCATTCTAAAACTAACAAATCTATTTTGTAGAAATCCTACATTACATTGGTGAACTCGACCCACTAACACATATTTGCAGGTTCTCGTACGGCCTCAGATTTTTTTTTGTAGGTACAGGAGTACGAAACGACACATCTGCAAGACTATGCAACGTAAGTGCTCTTTTGCACTGCATTTGCACTCGAGAATGATGCATACAACCTGTTGCAACACATACGAGCTCATGAATGATGCATTCAAAATGATGCAATTCATTTGACAGAACCCGAACCGCATCTGCTCTGCCGAGCCGCATCTACCATTTCATGTCGTAAATGACTGGTTATTTTCATTATTAAATTGTTATCTGGATCTGACGTGACCGTGTCCAGTTATTTTATTGATGTATGGGGATTAAAATGAACCAATCCTAGGATAGGCACTTTAATCTGGAATTTATCAATCCTAGGATAAACACTTTAATCTGGAATTTATCAATCCTAGGATAGTCACCAGATTTTATTTTTTTGGTTAAAATGAATCCAATGCTTGTTGTGAAGCAACATCTTCACTTAGTGTAGAAAATCATCATTTGGATTTAAAACTGAACCACTTGTTTGTTGTGCTTATTGGGTAATAGGTATATTCTCTCCCCTTTACTAGGTGATCAAAAAACCAGACTTACCCATTTTATCTTTATGCATTTTATGTTTTTCTTAAATCTTTTAGAAGGCCTACTATAGTGGGAAAAAGTACTCACCCTATGGGAGACACATAAGTGGGAACAACCAAAGCCAGGTTTTCCAACCCACTATAATCAAAAGTGAATTTTGGGGAAACCCATATTCAACGGAAGTGAGCAAGATAACCATCCCCAAATTCTTTGTTCTAAAGATTGGGAGGTCTCCTGAGGGAGTTTATCTATTGCCACGCTGAACGAAAACCTTTACTATGAACCATAGTGTAGAAAGCCAACCATGTCAGTATCCAAACATTATTTCAATCACAGTGCAAGGGGATGGAAGAATCTTCCCCCAAGACACTCACCATATAATCACCATGGATTGTTTGCTTAAGGGATCGAGAAATCTAACCTTGAGTACACACTTGGAAAAGACAAAAACATGGGCACCCTCTAGGGGGTGACACGGCTATGTGAGTCGACACGATTTTAAGCTATGGGCTGTGATTGCTATGATGACCCTTTGACCATTAAGAGTGAGTCTGCTTGAAGTGTCTTCTTATTCAAATACCAATGAAAATAAAAAAGGGTCATGCTCGATCCTTGAACATACACTCAATGTTTTAGATTCTATGTCTTGTCTAAATACAAAAACTCAACAAATGAACATCAAACTGGCCTAAATCTAAAGCAAACTGGTCAAACTGCTGAAATTTATTTTGAGCCGCATTCATAATTTCAAACACTGCATTCATCATACTACACCACAATTGCCTATTCCTGAGTTGCATCTACTCTGTTGAGCCACAATCGACTATCATTTGATGCATTTGTCTGATAAAATATTGTATTTGCAATTGTGAACCACAATTGCTTTATACTGAGCCACATATGCTCTGTCAAGCCGCTATCACCCTCTGAAACACTGCAATTGCTCTGTCAGACTGCATTTGCATTTCTAAATGCCACATTTGCCAAACACCTGTCAAATCTTGCAACGCATCTGCTATTGTGCAACACATTTTCTATATTATGAGATGCATATGATTTTTTTGCAATGAATTTGCCATCCTAAACCACATTTACTGCTTATAATGACGCATTTGACACTGCAATGCATGTGAAACCTGAAGTGACGCATTTTCCTGTCATTTAGAGAAACATTATTGTTGTCAGAAACCTGAGGCCAAACATTTGTAACCAGGATTTCCTGGCATCTTTTCCAGCAGCCTCTATCCAAACCAAAACCAACACTTTTCCAAGTCGGTCACCTTTGCATTTTTAGTTTGCAGTTAGCTTGCAATCCATCATCATCCTCATAGGAAAATTCTTAAGTCCTCAAATTTTTTTTTTTTTTTGCACACCTTTGGGGATAGGAAAACTTTGCTTACTTTGTCACACCTTTGTCTCAAAAATACATTGTCATTGGACCAATTCAAAACAAATCAGTCCTTGGTCATTGTCCTTAGGTGAACTACTTCCAACTCATAAGTCTAGTGTGGAAATCTCACCTTGTCATTTTGTCATCTTGTCACTTTATCCTTCAAACCAGTCCTTTGAAAACCAAAATTGAGACATTGGCCAAGCTTTGAATGGTTAGAAAACCTTTCCTAAAAGTCATTTAGGACACTCCTTTAGGCACTCATTACCACTTTGTATTTGACATTCCTTTTTGTCCTCATTACCACTTTGCATAGTCAGTCTCATTCCATCCACCATCATGTCTTCAAGTCACTATGACATGCTTGCTAGTCGAATTGAATGCCAATTCATTAATAATGGTCAAGCACAACTGGCTAGGGACTTCAAAATGTTATACCTCCAATCCAAGTCCAAATTCACCTCAACCTTTAGGCCTCCATCCATCTATCCATCTTACCAACAATCCATGAGTCCTGGTCCTCTATCCATCTACTATCAAGGGTCCCCTAACACCATCCACAACAAGTGTGTCACAACAAATTTCATTACCCACCCTAACCTTGACAAGGGAAACCAACCATCCATCAATCCTAGTCCATCATACACTCATCCCTTCCAATTCTCCTCATCATATCCTACTCCTCCATTCACGTCATATCCTAGTCCTCCATCCACGTCATATCCTGGTCATGCATTCATGTCCCATCCTAGACCATCATCCCTCAACCAAGTCCAAGCCTCCATGTCATATCCTAGTCCTTTATCCATGTTCTATTCTAGTCCTTCATCTCATTCTGGTCCTTCATACAAATCTCATCCTAGTCCTTCATACACAAACCCTTTCCAAGTATCCACATTCTATCCTAGTCCATTATACACCAATCCATTCCAAGACACTCCAGCTCAAAAAACATTTGGTCATGAAAGCACATCTAGTCATAATCTCCAAAGTCCCATCCCATTTCATAAACTTGAGGATACATGTCAAGAGGCAAGTCCAAAGCACAAAATTATAACATCATCATCATGTCAAGATCAAAGTAGTCCATCCCATGACCCTATCTTTAAATACATTCAAGAAGTCCTCCTAGACAATCATGGCATACCAAATACACCTATCCTTGCTCAAGAGTCCATCCACAACCATGTCATTCAAGATGATCCTATCCTTGGTCAAGATATTATTTCCAATCATGACATTCAAAATGAACCTATCTTTGATCAAGACATCCAAAATGATCCACTCCTTGACCTCTATGCCAGTCACAATCAAACACTTGAAGATGACCCTATCCAAACTTTAAGTATTGGCACTCCCAATAGTGAGACACTTGCCTCGATGGGACACATAGATGATCTACCACTAGAACAAGAGTCTTCTAGCATGGACACATTTGCAAATGATCAAGCTATAGCTAAATTTAGTGGGCTCTATGACAATGACCATGAAGACAATTTTGACATAGAATTTGAAGCACCAGTAGAAGCACAGGAGTTTGACATGTCACCAAATTAGACTGAAGATATTAATCACAAATCTATCCAACATGTGAGTGAAACTACAACATCCTATCAATTAGGATCATCTATCTTTTTCAAATCAGGCTTTCTTATAGAGGAGAAGATTTCAAGCATTAATTTCCACAATAAGGATGGGTTAGCATCTTGCTTCCAAAGTAACAAGTATCCCATTGCCAACAAAATCTGTCAAAACATGCATTATCAAGGAAAAGGACTAGGCCTACATGAGCAAGGAATTATTGAACTAATAAAAGTTCAGGAAAATTACAGACATAAAGGTCTTGGCTATTCATCAGTCGAAAAATATAATGATGTCAGTGGTACCTCCTCAATATTGGGGGCAACTTTATCTAATACAAATGTCAAAATGGGTGTCATGAGTAGTCCTTGTCATAAGATTGTTGCCAATACCCCTTCCCTCCACACCCCAAACCATCATTCCATTATGAATAAACCTTCCATTTGGAACCAACAAAAGTCTTACAAATCTAAAATTCAAAATCAAATGTCAAAGGCCATGGAATCAATCAAAAATACAAGTGGACAAATGAAGCTAAAATGGATCCCAAAACAAAATGGGTCAAGTCAAGAAATATATGAATTAGACAAACAAAATATGCCAAAAGTCAATCAAAATGTGGAGCCACAACAAAAGAGGATTCCCACATATAATACATGTCCACCTCCTTCAAAATGGCCATCAAGAAAAACATATAAAAGTGTTGGTTCCAAATTCTATAAAAAATCCAACCTCCATCATCCATTTCCCCAAGTTTGGAGAATAAAAATGGCTACATCCAAACATCCCACCAACCTGTCCATATCCACCATCATCCATCATAATCCTACATCCTCCTTAAAGTCCAAACATCCCATGTCACAAATCCGTCACATCTTGGCAACAACTCTCTATGATAAGGAATCTCATGGCACTCTATCACGATGTGCGTATTCAAATAAGGCCAACTCTAGTATCAGCAAGGATCACAATGAAATCAGTCAGTTGTATGCAAGCGTTATCATCTTGATGAGGCAACTACTTTAGAAAGGTCATTATTGGCATGTCATGGCACCAGTCTCTACATCGGCACCGTCAAAGGCTTCAGCACAGTCAGTGGTCATCTAAACCATCAAGGCTATCTGGCAAAAATGCAAAAATACAAAAAAAATGCCCCTTGATGAAAACCTGGCAAAAAGGCGTCATGGTGACACCAAAAAAATAAAAAAATAAAAAAATAGTAAAGAGAAAAAATCGTCCAATAGTGAAAACTTGGCAAACGAGCGCTTTGGATAAGTACCATGATGAAAACCTGGCAAGCAGGCATCATGTATAAATAAATTATCTATGTGTACCATTACACTTGGGGGCAAGTCATCTCATCTCCCATTTCCCTTCACATGACATTTCCATCTATCCATCTAAACCTTATCATGTCCATCCATTTTTCCCACCTATTTTGATCTTGACAAAGACTAAAATACAAACATAAGTCATGCTTTGGGAAAAATATTGACATGTCTATCTTTTGGTCATGCCTTATTCATTCCATATCATGTCATTACCATCATAGCCTCATGTGACATTGTCCTTGACAACTATATGATAATAGTCCTCATGTCTCCTATCTTTTACCAAAGCCATCCATTGTCCTTTTATACCTATCACCCATCTTGGTTTCCCTTGTCAATGGTCTAAAGATCCCTTGTCATCCTATCTAGTCCTCACCAAGTCATCCCAAATGCAAGAATATGAAAACCTAGCACATTATACAAAACATTCCTTGGCTTTGTCCCTGGCCCTGCTGTAGAATTTTATCCTCTTGTCATCTCATTGTCATCTTCACGTTGTTTTGGGATGTGTCCTTCCCACGTCAAACAACATTGCCATTGTCATCATCACCTGTCAATTGGTATTCAACTTGAATAGTAGAAAAATCATGGTTGTCCTTGGATTCATGTGCGTCAGCATCATTTACATGCATTTGTCACAATTCTCATAAAATAGCAAAAAATCATAAAAATTGTAAAAAGTCCTGAAAAAAGACCTAAAAATTAAAAAATGTCCTGAAGAAAACACAAAAACATTCAAAAAGTGTCAAAAATCTCAAAATGGAGTCAAATTCAATGCTTGTCCCATTAGTCTAGTTGGTCACGTCAGTCAATATTTATCCCAGTCCGAACTACATTGTCTCTGCGCATTTTCTACATAGGCAAGATTCATCTTTGAATCCCCGAGACATTAGGTCAGTCCTTTTAGGTTTGTCAAAATAAAAATCATAAGTCAAACGTGGTCATGTCAATAAAATAGTCAAACATAGTCACACTTGACACGGGATAGTCATTTGAAACATCACCGTCAAAATGAAGTCCAAATTGGACAACATAGTCCAATCAATCATGTAGTCAAAATCAGTCATCTTGCCAAAACATTAGTCAAAATGTCAATCTCATCACTTTTTGGTCCTCTTCAAGATGTGTCCTTCCTGACTTTAGGCACCGTCAAACTCTCAGACCATCAAAACTATCAAACTATCAAACAATTAATCTTTGGCAAACAAACATTGGCAATACAATTAAATGGCTATTAATTTTTGGCTATTTTGTCTTATCTTTTTATTGACTTGTCTTTTTGTCATGTTACTAGCTACCTCGAGGATGTCCCATGAAGGATTTAGAGGCACGATGACGTCTCATGGCCTATTATGTTCTTCTTTGACTGATGTCTGTGGATTGTCTTGACAAAAAGACTGGGGAAAATTGGCCTCTAGTATGAGTTAGGACATTCCTTGTCTGTGATTGTTTGTTTTACAAGTGGATGACCTTGCACACCTTGGTCTATGTCATACCCTGGTGTTTTTTGTCCATTTGTGTCATTTTACCGCCCAATGATGATTTGAGCAACACCTATTAGTACCTTGGAAAATATTGAAGGATTCTAACACGCATTTCATTTTCTGCACTAACTTGCATTTCCTTCTATCCTAACATTCATCTTTTTCTCTCTAATATTTCTTCTAGTCCGCATCATTATCATCCTTATCTATCTTTCCTATATACTTTTGTGTTTCATCTTCTAGTCTTCTCATCCATTTTGAGAGCACACTCGTGTCCTCTAAACTCAATTGTCCTCTCGAGGGGGCATACCGCTACCTCCTCATCATTCTTCCTCATCTCATTTTGCACTGGGGCATATTTTTGACTTGTTTTCTTTGCAACAATGCGACAAGCTGCATTATGACAAAGAGAGGCAAATGTAGACACATAAAAATGGCCTAGACCCACAAACCACATTCTTCTATATCATGCTTCATCTCAATATAATTAAAATATTTAATTATGTCCTATAGTCCAATGTCAACTATTAATTAAATAATTCTTAATTATTTGATTAATTCACATCTTTTATTCCTCCTGGCAATTTAAATAAATAAATTACATTTATTATTTAAATACGTCGCTAATTGCTTATGTCACTCTATAATTAAATAAATTCTTAAATTTATTTAATTACTTCCTCTTGATTATTTAAATAAATAAACTTTATTTATTTAAATACGTCATTAATTATTTATGTCTTCTCATAATTAAATAAATTCTTATTATTTATTTAATTATTATCCTCTCCAAATTTCTTTCTAATTTTAAATAAAATCATTTATTTAAAATTACCCACTTTCTAATTTTTCTCCACAATTGAATAATTTTAATTATTAAATTGTCTTATTGATTTTCTTTCTAAATTTAAATAAAAGCATTTTATTTAAATTGACAACTTCCCTCTTTCCAAGTAAATAATTTTAAATTATTACTATTTACTGTCACATGAATTCATCATTTTGGAATTAATTTAAAATATTAATTACAAAATAGCATTTCTCTCCACAAAGTAAGCTATTTCTAAAATAACTTGATTTTCTAAATATCTTCTTCTTGTTCAATCTTTATCTTTTGATTTTTACTAATTTCATCTCAATGTCACGTTCATTCTCCACCATTGATTTAATTTTTTAAATTAAATCTTGTCCAAACATTTGGGGATTTTTATGCTAACCCTAATTGAGAGTTGTCACTTTGAATCTTAACCATTGATTCTAGGGAATTTCTCAATCTCTCATCTCATCCGTCCATTCAAGATTGCATTTTCTATAAAATGACAATCTTGATCTCATTTTCAAAATTTTATTATTATTATCTTGAATCTCATTATTGTCATCTTCTATTATCATATCATCTTTAGGCTTATTAATTACTTGCATATTAGAATCAAATTTCTATTTTGCATAGAGTTTTTAAAGAAATCCTTCAAAGCTTTGTTTAGGGCTAGATATTTAGAGTTTGTTCACATACACAATCTAAGGGCATTCATTATCACAACAAAGTTAGAAGGTACAATAGAAATGAGTCATGGAGAAGAAAGGATTAGGTGAGAGCTTTCTTATTCATTCTTTTATTTTGTTTTCCTATGCATTCTATTGATTTGTTGGATTTAGATTAATATTGCATGCTTTATTAGACTAACAATCTATTTTGTAGAAATCCATCATTACAATGATAAATCTCAAAAAATGATACCTTCAACAAAGACAACAGAGTAATATGACACCTAACAACAAAGATCAAACTAGGGCCACTCTTGAAGATTGATAACATGAAAATCATAAGTGAAAAGGGACAAAATCACCCCTGTTGGCCAGGGGTACCCTTGAATTTGAAGGACCTAAACAAAACTTCATGAGCAGAATACTAGTCATCCTTTCCAGGACTGAGCTGGTTACCCAACACATAGTCAAGCAAAGAAATACAACTCATCAGTTAATGGCGATGTTAGATCAAAGCATGGAGGGTCTAAATGGTGAAAATGAAGAATAGTCATGAAAAATTGACTAAGTCAAAGCTAAAAGCGCCCCTACGGAAGAAAGGTTCCCTTGAATATGGAGTCTCAAACTCAAGTTTCTGACTTGATGACACCCAGGAATACCTATTCAAGATTGTTCCATCTCAATAATAGATCTGTCAATTTCTGCTAAAGATCAACTAAACGATTAAGAGTAAGGATCAAACAGAGGCACTCCAACCTGAAAAAATGATGAAAAATGTTCAACACTCAAAAAGGATGCCTAAAAAGTCAAAGGTAATATTTTGACTTGAGTTAAGAGATTTTGGAGGTAAAAAGAGGCCAAACATCCCACAATTAGTGGAAATAAGCTTTTAGAACTCCAGATCAAGCTAAATCAGGCCTAAGACAAGAGTTGGCACCCAAACTTGAAGGATTCAAACTTGAATCACTATATATCAACTCTAGGCATCCCTTTTTTCATTATTTCTTTTGTAGGTTGAAGATCAAAACAGCAATTTTATGTCAAGGACATCTTTTCAAGATTTGGCAAGGGTTTTGTATCGTTCTTCAATATTTTTTGAGGATCAGTGGCATAAAGAGATTTCTTCTCAGAGGTTGAATCCAATGACAGTTTTTTACAAGGAGGAAGCTAATAACTTCCAATCTACCTCTTTTTTACTTCCTCTCTTTTATCTTAAATTTCTTGCATGTCACAAAAAAAAGCAGGCTATCATAGATTGGCCAACCGGTTATGATTAGCATAATTTTCTAGTAAAACCCATCTCTTCATAATTCCAAGAAACAACAAACTTGTTGTCCCTACTTTTAGGGATTCTTCCAAAAAAGTCTCAAAATAAAAATTATGAGGAATTAGGTTTGTTCAACATTGAAGCATGAACAAAACCCATGTGCCAGATTTTTTTCGAAAAAATACTTATTGGCAGGTGCTATTTTTAAGGGTTTTCAAAAATTGTCAGAACAGGGTTGTGTGCATAGTTGATCTTTGAGTTTTTCAAAATGTAGTACTCCCAAGTACAATACAAGACCAAAACAGTCTTGTACCATGAATTCCTAAAAATTATTGACATGGACCTACATCAGAAGAACTTAGAGGTCAATTTAGAGGAATTGGAGGGCATGAATCAAATCATACTGCAAAACATAGAAGAATCCAGATTGCTTCAAGATGCATCAATCCCTATCACATTACAAAGTGTGGAGCTTGTAATTGCTTGCATTAAGCATTACAATCCTACCACATGAGAAATCCAATCAGTGGATGGGAGAGTGATTTGCAGTTTGAAACCAAAAGATATTAAAAACTCTTTTGCTATTCCACCATGTTTGACCAGTAAAGTCATATCTGTGAGAGAATGTGAAAAGGAATTCAAAGCTTCAAAGGATAGGTGTTCATCGAAAATGAAAAGAAAAATGGTTAAAGGTGAAAAAGGCCAACTTACAAAAATTGGTTGGACAAGGAGAATTCTGAGACAATTATGTAGTGTTAATCACTCTACTCAGCATGATCATTGGATAGGAAGAGGGTAATCAATTTCAGTCATGGATGTACTATATCATTTTTAAGATTATTAGCAAAAGAGAACATTATGATTGGGCCAACTTGATTAGTGACACACTCCACCAATAGATTACCAAGTTTCTAGAGGCTCATAGATTCCACATGTGTTCCTACCTTGTGTACCTAATTTCCTTCCAAGACGAGTTCAGGACACTAAGCATTGAGGGGACTTTAGGTGTGTAGAAGGTCCATGAATACTTTTCTCATCTTGAGTTTACTCTAGCAGAAAGCAACATCAAACGGATAAGTGACCTGTTCATCATGCACACTGTACAATATCTCAACCATGAGATGCACGTGTGTATATCACCAGAAGCCCAGGAGGCAATGGTAGACTGGGTGGATTGGTTTATCCAATTTCCCACCTTCACCTACATACATGTGTATGGTTACAATGGTCACCTTGCCATGATTCCACACTACCCTTTAGATAAGGTAGTGTTCATGGAGTTCGTAAGGCAATTGACCGAAGTTCACTCTCACCTACGCCTGAAGAAGAAGTTAGTTGCGCACTTTCCCATTTAGATGGGACCCTATAGATGTAAAACAATGACTATGCCAAATTGATGAGCCAAGAAATGATGAGGCTCAATCTGAAGTACCTCATTGAGAGGTCATATGATCCAAGAGGCTTTTATGCAACACATCTTGAGCAACACTCATCACATGAATCTTCTATGGAAGATTATTGGGTCAATTGTGACGATGATTTTGAGGTACGAAGAAGGAACTATAGCTGGCTTAAGCTCTCACAAATTTCTGACTTTATGTCAAAAGACATTAAGGGCCTATCTGATGATGAAGGGGAAGTCATTCTCCCCTCATTCTTCATAGATCAAGTGGACTCACATCAACTTGGAAGAGTGGATTGGTATGCAAAAGAAAACACATCTATAGAGGAGAGAATGAGTAGAGTTATCAAAAATAGTCAACTCTACCTAGACAACAAGAGGACAAGGAAGGTAGTACTTCCCCAAACAGAGCCACCATTGGTTCAATCTTCACTACCTTCCACATTCAGGAACAAACCTAGATGAAAGAAGTGGAGCAATCCTCATGAAGGGATGCAGATGTTAGGACATACATGGGGAAGAACACAAATTGTTGATGTAAATCAGCAAGAAGTACAGGTGGAGGCAATCGCCAACTTACTTGAGATAGTAGAGACTGTTGCAGCTGAGCCAATGATTGAGGCAATCATGTCTAAAAGAAATCCCATAGCAGGCACAACAACAAGTAGATAAGGTTCCTGTGATAGAGACAAAGTATCCTACTTCACCACCATCATAGCAGTCACAAGTCCCCATCGACTTGGGCTCTCCATAATGAGAAATTAGTACAACATAGTCTCATTCATCAAGCATTCAGGGGCCCAACCTTCCTCCTTCCAGTGAGGCTAGTCATAATTCCATTTGGCTTGAGGTTCTCCTAGGAAGGAAGAGTGATAGACCATCCTACCAGCTTGACTTCACTGAGTTTGATCGTGTCCTTGCAGACATACCAACAAAGAAATTGAAGAAGCAAGTGCATGTAGGAAGGAATGTGGATAATGAGTTCATCATAGAGAGTGTTGCCCCACCTAAGGATAGAAACATACATGATGTAGGGGTTGAAGACTTCACATTGTCAAAAATCAACCTCGAAAAGACCACTCGTCAGGTGGAGGTAGACCTTCTCGAAATTGCCTCAATGAGTGCCCAAGAGAGAATGGCTAAGGATGGCCAAGACAAAGTAGCCTTTAAGGCTGAAAACCGACAGTTGAGGATGTACCTTTTTAGCTTAATGCACAACACTCCCAACTTCTCTGCTTTATCATGAGAGTCGCTAGACCTCCCCATGGAAAAAAAACACCACTAGTTGATTACATATGGCAAACACTTGAGAAATAAAGTGGAAGAATTTGTTGTCAGAGGAAGCTGTGTAGTGGTAGAAACATACCAGTTGAGAGATAGAACACATGGACTCCGCTTGGAGATCCAATAGTCAGAATTGAGGACAACAAAGAAGAGGTAAGGGGATGAAATGGCAGTCATAGATTTGCAATTGGAATACCAATCAATTACCGCCACAGAGAACAAGCAACATCTTTTTCTTGGAAGGAAAAATCTGCCTATAAAGTGAAATCCTATGATGCCAATTCTATGGAACTGATTGACTATAGACATATTGTTTCAGGTATTATCAACCTCACAAGAACATTGGTAATATCCTTCCCTCACATAGAATATCAACATGAGGGAGGAGAGTAGGTTGAGCTAGGAACAATACAGAATCAATTCTGAAATGTCATTCATAGCACATTCCTTGATGATCCCGATGGTTGCAAGTTGACCAAAGTTGCATCCATGTCTACCAAGTTGGATGATGCAACTACCAAGTGCATAGACTATCAACAACAACTTGTGATAGGTGAAGAAATGCTAAGACACCACACCATCATCTTGTGGAGCATTAATTTCCCAGAGGCTGAGGAGGTCAATGAATGGATAGAAGCACCGTTGACCAATTGTGATGATGTGTAAAACACCCCAAGAAGTATGTCCTACCCTCCAGAAAGACATTAATTGTGACTTGAGTTAACTTGATGCCCCTTTACAAGTTAACTCTAGGTCTCATAGATCATGCATGTCAGATCCCACTAATTAAGGATGTCTAATTTGACTTCCACAATTTGTGGATCTTAGATCTCCACTAAATGTGGATATCTATTTTGGAGGCACATTTTTAATTTAAGTTCGCTTATAGTTAGGTTTCAGTCAACTAAGGGTGACTTCTAGTTTTACTTTTGTTTAGTTTCAGTTAACTAAAGTAGATTTTTAGTTAACTGCTTGCTCACCTACTTTTAGATAGGAATAATTCTTACTAATTGGCAAGAACTGATTGTTAACTCAAGGAGATTTTAGGGTTGCCTAATCCTTTGAGTTTCTATAAATAAGAGCCTTGGGATCATTATTTGTTTAACCATTATTTATTATGTAAAATTTATGCGCCATTGTTGCCAGAAGCTTGCAAGTTTGTATTTGTTCGCTCTTGGATGAGAGTTAATTGGTTGATCATAATTGTGCATGATTTTGTGCCTTTGTTGTCCCAATCTTTGTAATTCGTTGGAAAATATTGAAGAAGAAAATCAGATGGAACATGCTTGTTTGATCTAAATATTTGAGTTGGTCCAACATCTTGTTTTCAATAGCTTATTGTTTCAATCTCCTCCTTGGATATTTTATCATCGATAGCTATTATTTGATGTTGTTTAATGATCTAGATTTCAACCTATACTTCAGATAGTGTTGCCTCCTCCTTAGTAATCTTGATATCCATATCATCGTAACTTGTTGTTTCCTAGCCTATACCTCGGTCAGGGGTTCCTATTCCTTGGAAAATCTTAGATCCAACCTACCATAAAGAGTGTTCAATTTTATAAAACCTTATCTCAACACATATTCGAGAGTTTAGAGCCTCGACAAAATTCTAAGGAGACGGAAGATTCGAGTGATCCAACCCATCCATTTCACTCCTATTCCCTCATGCTCTGTTGATCTTGCTGAGATAAGATAGTTTAGAATCTAGTTTAGTCATAGTTAAAGATCTCCAAAAACTAGAGAAAACCTTAGGTACGACACATTGTGTTTATGCACCCTTGTGTCCTTTCGATGAGTAATAAATATGGGAGCCTTAGTCTATTCTACCCTCTTTTGTGTACAACATCAGAAAAGAGAGATCTTCCTCTCTATAATCGGAAGAGCAGTACTATAACACCTGCAATAGCTACCTGTTTCCAATAAGTGCTCCAGAGGTGCTAATTGAAATGCCAACAATATTAAATATATTTTATTTGTTATATAATTATATTTAAATATATGTAAGTATATGCCTCTATATATATATTAAATATATTTTATTTTTTATATAATTATAGTAAATATATGTATGTATATGTATACTTGTATATATATAGCTATAGATGCATTATTTGAGAAATGAAAGGGTATTAAAAAATATACTTATCTTAATTTCTTTAGTAGGATGGGGACATCACAAGTCTCCCCCACTTGATATTGCTTGTCCTCAAGCAATTATTATAGCTCCTTCCTTCCTTACTTTCTTGATAGTCTTGGCTGATACAGTGGTCTTCATCCTGGAAAAAGATTGTAACATCTTTCTATAGCTAATCTCTTTCCAGGCCTTCTAGATACCTGTCTATGGAGTGTATCTAGCCTTAAATCCTGGGAAAATATTGTATCATCCTCCCAAGCCTTCTGGATGCCTTATTTAAGGCATCCAACCTTAGAATCCTAAAGAGAGGTTGTAACACCTCTTTTTAGGCCTTCTGGATACCTTATTTAAGGGTGTCCAACCATAGAATCCTAGGAAAAGGTTGTAACACCTCTTCCTAGGCCTTCTGGATACCTTGTTTAAGGGTAACCAGCCTTAGAATCCTAAGAAAGGGTCGTGACACCTTTTCTTAGGCCTTCTGGATACCTTGTTTAAGGGTATCTAGCCTTAGAATCCGAAGAAAAGGTTGTGACACCTCTTCCCAAGCCTTTTGGATACCTTGTTTAAGGGTACCTAGCCTTAGAATCCTAAGATAAGGTTGTGAAACCTCTTCCTAGGCATTCTAGATACCTTGTTTATGTCTTCCCAAGCATTTTGGATACCTTATTTCTAAGTGTATCTATCTTTGTAATCCTGGAAAATATTGTGACATCTCTTCTAGGTGTTCTAGATACCTTGCTTTTAAGTGTACCCAACCTTATAGCTCTTACATGTATTATAATGTAGTGTTGCACACAATCTTCAAGTTATATCCCTGTGCACGAAGATTGTCTTATTAACTTATTTTGAAGATATTACATTCATAAGTTCATTTTTTTGTTCTAGTCAAGGGCGATCATGTTTTTCCCTTCTTGAATTTGTTTATTTTTAAGTGTCTTGATAGTTTCTTCTCTTTCCCATGTAGCATCATCTTAGAGAAGTCACCTCCATTTGATTAGAAACTCAGTAATACTCTTGTTCCTTAACTTCCTTTCTCTGGTGTCCATGATAAATTCTAGTTCTAAGGTCAGAAAAACTGCAAATACTAACATTTTAAATACTTGAATACTATTAATAAAAGACTAAAAGTAAATAAAATTTTAAATATTAAAAATTGACAAATGAAATTTTTGAATTTGAGGTTTCTATTATATCAAAAATATGACATGTCACATCATAATATCATATCATAAATATGATTACAATGAGTAGCATGATACATTGATATCAAAATAAGTAAAAAATACAAAAATGTAGTGAAGGGAGGCCTCTAATCATCCTTGAACTCCTCATCACTCAAACTATTGGAATCCTCGCGGTCAAGCTCTGCCAAACTAACACTAACCAACCCTACATCTCAAGCTGAAATTGAAGCATCCTCATCAATTCATCTTGGCTCCTCTAGCTCTACATCCCATCGTGCTACTGAAATATATTTGTACACAAGTGTTTTGTGGTCAATGAGACACAAAGCACTATGTACAACCACAAGCTTCTCTGCTCTCCTAGAGGTAAGTATGTTTACTCTTAAGAGAGTGGATGAAGCCATATGTAGAATGGTTCCTCTCAACAATTGAAGAACTAGAAACCTGCGATAAAAAGTAGATGGCTAGAGTGGTAGTCAAAGATCCCAATCCATGGCAAGTCCACCACAAAATTGGGTCCTCTTGTGCCATAGTTTCCATATCCATCTTGGTCACATCTGAATAACCCCTAAGAGTGGAAAATTTGGTTCACTTAGTGTGAATCGTGTAGGCATCTAAAACATCATACATCCTCTGAATGCACCTAAAGAATCCTGACTTTACCTCCACATCCTATATCGGTGTCACTCTACCAGGCCTAGTCAAGTACCACTTAGGATTCAGTTCATAGGTTGCTATGTGCAAGAGAATTTTGAGATTCTCCCATCTCCTGTGAATGATTGGCTGAATTTTCTCATGCTAGAATTCTAATGTGGGGTCCCTCTCTCACACAAAAACCCTCATCTGATCAAGCATATAATCAATGCACTCATACACCTCTCCAAGGTTAGGTGCATCCTCATCCCCATACTTGATAACCCGAAAAACTAGTTTAATGATGGTGAAAATATATTTTGCATCACCCTAGAACACATCACTCTTCACTGTATCCTTCACCCTCCTCCCCTGATCTATCTTAGACTTGGCCCACCTATTCCAATCTGCTATCATAACCATGAGTTTCAGTTCCTCTTGCAACTCAATCATTCTCTCCAAGAGAATGAAATAGGAAACATATCTCGTATCAGTAGGTTTCAGGAACTCCTTCTTAGCGAATTTCTTGAAGAGTGCATGAAATGTGTGGTGGTTGTAGATAAAAATCTGCACATCTCTCATATCATTTACCATTTATCTAATCCAACCAATCTTCCCCATGTCTTTGAGTGCATTTTCTATGGCATGCACATAACATGGAGTCCACCAAATATGCCTATAAGTTGCCTCAACAATTTTCCCCATAGCTTTGCACACATGTATTGTATCTGTCACTACTTGGACCATATTTTGTGCCCCAACCTCCTCAATATCCTCCTTGAGGACCTCAAACTGAAAAAACAACATATTTATGATGCCCTGAACAATCAACTTCCTTATGAAAATTTTGGCCCTCAATACATGTAACCATGATATTAATGAGTGGATGATGGCTAATGTTCGTCCACCCATCCATGACTATGTTACATCTTGTTTTAATCTGCCACTCCTTCATCTTCTCCATCAACAAATTGATCTTGGAATATTTCTTATCCAAGATAATGGTCCTCAATTTCGTCTCACCTGGTGGTACATATGATGGTCCTCCCTTTTCCAACATCAATATCATCTCCTTATAATAAGGAGATCGAGCAACATGAAATGGGATGCCATTAGAAAAGAAGAACTTGCCAATGGCATCATCTATGTCATCCTTGAGCTGCAAATTAAAAAAATATTCTATGGGGTTACTTTGAGTTTGACTTTGCAATTTTCGTTTCCCCCTCCCCTCTCCTACATAGGCACTGGAAGAAGAAGCTGGTGTCCCTCCTACTCTCATTTACAAAGTATGGCTGGAACTCTATGACTGACTATGCAGAAGATGTGTCCTATGAAGCAAAGTAGTAGGCATAGGTGCAACTAGAGTATCATTAGGAACACCCCATAACTTATTTATTTCAACTTTTTATTTGATGTTTTCCAGTTTTTCCAAAAAATAATATATATCCACACCTTTTCCTCTAATGAAAAGAAGGTGTGCATTAACTCTAGTGATGCTCCCAAACCGCTCTAGACCACAAAAGTTGCACTTCTACCTCCTTGTGCCACCAAATGTTGCCCCTTGCCTATTTAGTAATTTTGTTGCAAACTATTTGAGAGGGGATTTGTGATCAAAAGGACCCTTAACATACTCTGCCAGTACTATAGAAGGGCACTCTAAAGTACTTGCTTCACTTGCCATGGAACTATTTTGGGCTTCAAGCTCAGACCCATGTTCACTCCCCTCAGCCTCAACATATTCACTATCAGGATCACTATGAGAATGAACCTCATCCTCACTCATGTCATGAGAGCTCATTGTGACATTGTAATAAACAAATAAATTCTATAAGTGCCTAGTTTTAGCCTAGTCTAGCAAATTTGAAAATAAAATTTGAAAATTTGATGTTGAATCTTGATGGAAAGATGAAAAAAGAACAATGAGCCTTGAAATGAAAATATGAATATGCATTTGCAGCCATGTTTATGAAATTATGATTAAAATTTTAATCATATCTCGTAGACATGACTGATAATGCATATTCATGTGTTCATTTCAATGCCCATTGTAAGATTCAATATCAAACTACATTTTCAAAATGAATCTAAAAACTTAAAAAAAATAAAAATGAAAAAACTTCAAAAAATAGTCATAAAACCTACCTTGTGCTTGAAAATTCCTTCAAAATTGGTGTAGAATTCTCCTCCTCCTCTTCTTCTTTTTCCTTCGCACCCCTCTTGCAGTTTCAACACCTCAAATTCACTCTTTCACCCACTCTTCTCACTAGTTTTCCTCTTCTGCATCTAGCTGTTGCAAAACATCAAATGGCATATGTGAGAAAAAAAATGAAGAATAATAGTGTTTTGTTTAACTTGGAGGCTTTTAGAAGGGTCCCACAAGCCTTTAGGGTTCGTCCCAAGGCTCAAATTTTAAGAAAAGTCAAAGAAATTTTAAAAATAATTGCTTTTTGTCATGCCCCAACGCGGGGGAAACATCTTGAAGAAGTACAAGAGTTCCCGTCACTTCCTCAGAGTCTCCCAAGTCTTGGGGGCTATGGGGGGCATTTCTCATCCATCCCCAAGTCTCTGAAACATCCGGGTTGGGGAGATTACTAGAACACTGATATATATATTGCAAAAGTATTGTTGAAAAGATATGCAAGAGATTAACAAAGTTAATCACTATAGATATGTACATAAGAGAGACAATATTCAACCAGAGAGCATCTAGAGATAAGACAAAGCTAGTACTGCCCTCAACTATGATAGGTATGAGGTACTACAAGGAAGATATATTTCAAGGATTCTATGTTATCTAGGATTGAGCAGCTAAAGTGGGCCAATTAGTTCCTCTAGCAACAACAACGTTTGAGATTTCCCCACAAAAAAGTTGTGTTTGAGGCTCTGTTACCAGTTTTCTCACCTGAAGCCCAGGATTCTAGTTTGATTCACTCCATATACAGATATAGGGTTTAGTTTGCTGTGGGTGTAGACATAGTGTGTGAATTGTAGTCTGGATTCATTCATATATAAATCCAGACTGCAAATCACAAACCCATAATGAACCTCCAGTGAACTCGTTCACTTCTTTTACTTCCCACAATAAGTACAGATCCATACACATTTTAATACTTTTGTGTAGCAGATACCACATCCTCAATAATTTTTATGAATGGCTTGCCTTGTCTGAGTCCAAGGTGTGAGTGGAGCACTTTACCACATCAAGAAACCCCTTAGGGTTGGATGTGATTATTATGACTCTAGAGGTTTTTCCAAGCATCAACATGTTGGAAACATCAATCGTTTGTGCAGATGTGGATGTGGGTGGACAAATTTCTCCTTAAGGCTCATACACACCCCAAAGCCACTGAAATAATTCATATTCCAAGGAAAATTACTTGCAAATTTTGTGGATAATTCTAAAAGATATTTTTCTCAAATGGTGAAAGTTAGGGATGTGTTTGGGGTTTCCAAGGCAACACTTCATTTTCTTCAAAATAGTGGTTGCAGTCTTGCAAGTGTGATAGTTTCATTTAACAGTCAAGATTTAAGGATCTCTGCTCTCCCAAGATTAGTCACATTTTCCTCCAATCCTACAATTTTTACTCAAGTTCTGGGAAAGTCGTTCTAGATTAGTTTGGAGGTGGGGAAAAGCAAAGACTCTTAGGGCAGTTTAAAGAAATATGATTTCCTCTAGTGCTCAACAATGAATTGAATAATTAGTGATATCACTAGTGATGAATTCACCTAGTTTAAGATTCAGTATACATATGAAGCTCTCTTTTGTATTAGGTGGATATGTTTTTAATTTTAATATTGAATAACGAATATCTATCATGACATTTGACTTGAAAAATTAACAATGATGTATTTTTTTTATATTTTTTGTACGAATGTACCCAAAACATACCCAACCCCAAAACTTATATTCAAGATAAAGAAGGCAGATATACTTGGTATTGATTTATTTCAATAATTCATTTCCTGGTGTTTTTTATTGCAATAGATTATTATTGGCCTACAAAATTCTCTCACGATGTTGGGTAATAACATTGAATTTGTCAACATTATTATTCATTTGTCTATTTTTCCATGTTATTTCCTCACAACATGAAGTAAACATAGGAAAATAGTCTCCATGAATGGGTAGTGGGCTTTAGCTTCCCTGAAGTTTTCTTTGAACCCTAATGGCACATGCAATCTCATGCAATATGGAAAGAAGGTTGAGGTAAATTTTAGGGAAATTTTCCACAATTGGAATGGAAAATTTATGGGGGGCACTATACTCACTAGGGGACTAGACTAAGGAGAGTGCATAGAAAGGATGTAATTGATTTGGAGGAGAGAGGGAGAGACCCAGAATGGCAAGAGGGATATCAAGTGTGATGGTGTTGGTAGGTGAGAAATGTAAACTATGGGGGTAAAATTAAGGCTAAGGCAAAGGAATGAGATGCAAATTTAGGGAGGGGCTAAGAGGGTTTGTTAGAGTTAAAAAATAGCAAGAATTTTTGCAACCAAATTTAAATTTAATTCCCCAGTAGGATTCTTGGAAATAGTCATAGTCAATAGATTAAAGGGCATTATTTACTTTTAGGGTTGGATGTGCACAAATCACTAAGTACTCACAAGTTTTTTCACTGAGCGAGTACTCACAGGGTTTAATCACTGATGTTTTTTGCTTAGTGTTTGGAAAAACTCAGCAAGTCCGACAACTTGAGTCGTTATGCGAACAACACATCAAAATCATGGAAAAATACATGGGTTCAATACTCCAAAATCTGTGTTTTTTAGGCTTTATAAGCATTTTTTTTTGCCTTTCAAAAAACTACCAAAACAGTCTTCACCATGAAGGTTTTCAATTGAGCTTGGTACCAAACCCTTGTGAGGGGTATTTCCACTCAATCCCACTGGGGTTGTTTCCCTTAGATCCCCTCGCCCCCCAAACTCATTTGATTCATTTTGTATCTATATTTTGCATAAAATTTTATGTTTTTTCAAAAAATTAAGTGTTTCTTAAGTTGCCAAGTTTTTGCTAAGTACTCTCCAAGTTTGTGTCTATAAAATATGATGCACACCATAATCCAAAAGAATTGGCTGAGAGGAGGGAGAG
Source organism: Sequoiadendron giganteum (assembly GCA_007115665.2). Taxonomy (NCBI): domain Eukaryota; kingdom Viridiplantae; phylum Streptophyta; class Pinopsida; order Cupressales; family Cupressaceae; genus Sequoiadendron; species Sequoiadendron giganteum. The sequence goes on along the minus strand of CM021108.1, from coordinate 387,940,479 downwards.
GCTTGGTTGTGCTCCTTCATAGTTTCTTCATGTTGAGATTTCCTCTTCGTTCTCTTGTAGACTTGAACTTCAAAGGTATTGAAATCCTTTTACTTACCTGTTGGCCTATTAATAGGCATATTTCCCATCAAGTGTTTCTTCTTAGTTAAATCCTTTCCCAAAAATTAATAATTTCAAGAGACAGTAGATGAGGAAAGGAGTGACAAATACTTAACAATATTCCATGGATAGTTGAGACTGAAAGCTTGTAATGTCCCCTTCTAAGGTCTAAGCAAGAGTGATTAATTAGCCTATTTTATTCCCGTGGGCTAATGTTGGAGAGGGAATATTTTTAATTTAATTATTTAATATTATCCCTTCCAACATATTTTAAGGGTAATGTTATTTAATTAAATTAATAAAGTTCATAAAGTGACTTTAAGTGGATTATTTAACAGTGTTCCATGGGGATGCATCCCCCTCAAAAAACCTTGAATTTCCTAGACAGGGATGTCTCAAAGACTTGGGGACTTGGGGGGGACGTCCCCCACCAACCCACCACCAGTGCCACCATCCCACCACTAGTGTCATTGTCTCCAAGATGTTGCTAAGACTTCGAGGATGCTGGGGTGTCCTCAAGATGTCCAATGGACTCCAATTTTTCTCCAAGATGTATAATTCTTATACTTATACATCTCTTTATAGCTATTTTTCAAGTACTATATGTATTTTAGCACCTTGTCGCCCCCTCACTGTCATCCCCTACTGTCCCCTCACTGCCCCCAAACTTAGACCCCCCATCCCCGAAATGTGTCCCCTATTGTCCCCATCCCTAAAACCCCATGGAACATTGTTATTTAATGAAGAATAATAAAGCCACTTTATTCTCGAGTTTAATTAAAATAACAAAAGCAAGAATTTGAAAAGTTACTCTCGAGTGGGATGCAAAAGTGCTTTTAAAGTTCATTTTCACTATGCTTGAATATTGTTCTATTACATGGATTTTGGAAATATTTGGAGCTCAAAACCCTAGGATGGAAACCTTACAGGTAACTTGATTTGGTGGTGCAACATTTTTACCCTAGCCAATTGGTTGGAGAGATTATTTGAATTTCTCATAGTGCTTCTACAAGTGAACATAGAAAAATTCACAAAGTCTCTTTCAGAGAGGATTGATTGCGTGTTTTTAGGGAATATAAGAAAATTAATTAATAGTATCAATGTTTAGCTATGGCTAAAATAGTTGTACCATATATTAAGGGGGCAGTGGGTTGTTGATAATACCGAAGGAATTGATATTTATAACCCTCTGTATTATTTCTTGAGCTAGCTACAACCTTGTGTAAGCTCAACTATTACCACCACCACTTCATAAGACCCATGTGACCTTTGTTGGAGAGTTGAAGCTTGTTTTAGAAGCCATCAATTATATTTGTGACCTTAAAAATAGTGTGGGGTCCCTTCATAGTGATGTAACAGGCCAAGGATGAATATTGATGCAAGCATAGCATACAGGTAGTAGCTACAAGGCGCTAGTTATATATATTGAAAGTTGGGCATTCAACTTGTGTGTGGACCATACAAATTAAGGGCAAGCTGTTGGTGTGATTCTCTCAAGTTAGGAATACAATATCATTATATACTCAATGTGATAAATATAAAAATAATATTTCTGTAGTTCATTGAATCATATCTCCGCAATTTGTTTATTAGTGGTATTTGTTACTTTCAATGTTCTATAATTTTGTTATTAATCTGAAACTGGAAACTACATTCTTGAAGTGATATATTGTGGGATAACCATTAAATGAATTAATGGCACAAAAGTATTTGTAAATCGATGATAACAACTCAAAGCACTGCATTAAAAACTATTTGATGAAATGTCGCTTTACGTGAAGTCATGAAATTGAAAAAAAATTGCATACAAAATTGTCTTGGGATATTTCAAAGCTATTAGTAGTATGAAACTTACAATAATTTTTTTTGGAAAGAGACAACAACAATGTTAAGAGTGAGGTTGTTGAGGTATGAAAAGGAAAATGATGGCTTTAGGAGCGGTAGAAGAGTGAGGTTGCTGAGGTGAAAAAGTTGTTATATTCTTTGAAATCCCTATCACTAGATCATTTGAACATTGATCCATAGGTTGCTACTCCATTCTAGGTGGATAGTGCAATTGGGTACTTTAAAAGAGAACATACAAAGGGGGCAACATAGTGTCCTAAGCTGTTGAAATCGAGAGAGAGAGAGAGAGAGAGAGAGAGAGAGAGAGAGAGAGAGAGAGAGAGAGAGAGTAAAAATCAATTTGTTCCTTGTTATAAATTTTATCTTGATTATCATGATGCCTCAAATGAATTAGCTGCTAAAAAATAATAAGAATTATCTCCAAGCAGTACAAAATATCTATGCACTACTCAAAGAATGTAAATTTAGTTTAACTCCATAAAGTAGATGAGAGAGGTGGAAAGTTCATTCCAGGAGGTAAAGGATTGCATAATAATTTTCTTGGTAGCAGATTGTAAATGAAATAAGCAGTCATCACAAGGATAGTTGCATGTATTTTTGTTGAGGCATCAGATGGTGGAGAGATGGACAAGAGTAAGATGTGCGGGCAAGGGGGAAAAGTGTGGACACAAGTGTTAGTCATGGGGAGGTAAAAGGAGAACTCAATTAGTGGATATTGTTTTTAGGGATGGAGGGAAAGGAGTTGGTTAGAGGATTGGGGGTATGTAAGACTTGAGCTAAGGTAGTGATTAGGATTAGTGGGCAAGAACTTTAAAGTGATAGTTGACATAGATTTAAAACATGTTCAAAATTTAAATCTTTCCAAGTACAAAAATTAATGATTCACACTTTTATTATTATAATTTTTTAAACTTTATATTTTCACAAAATAGGATTGGATTTTCCTTGAACCATGTTTGAATTGCACTTCCTATAGTGCATAATTGGTATGTTTTTCTAAACCATCAACATCACTATTCCCACTGCGAGTCTAGTTCCTAATTTATAGAGCCAAGAAATTATAAGACCTAGGTGTCAAATCCCATAGAAGAGCATATAAGGACCAATAGGTGTTGTATAAATGCCAAACATTTGAGTTGAGATACTGTTAAAGCTTTTGGAAAGTTAATTGAGTCGGTTTCCAAGAGAATATTTAATATTGTCAAGGCGGTGTTGGAGGGCCATTTAAATCCCCTTGTGACAACCTAAGAACTCAACCATATTGGAGGTTTCAATGCCAATGCCTTGTAAGAAGGAAAAGAGCATCAAACCTGCATTGTCACAAGGTGCACCCCAAATGTCAGTGCTTAAGCTAAATTTCTTTTCAAGGCACCATCAAAATTTATTTTAATCCAACTTGGGCATTTGCTATATTGGCCAATCAAAAAGCATTAATTTTAGAAGCAAAGAGAGTCATGGCCATTAAACAAGTATTGTAACTTAATTGTATTAATAAGTTATTGGATGGTGTGTTATTTTAGATTAAGTAGATGAGAATTTTTCTCCTTTCATATTTGCCACATTATGAAAACCAATAAGAACTTAACTATTTTACAAAGAAAAAGCATGTCTATTTTGACCTTGGCCCTTATCTAGCACATTTGTTAAATATTTCTAGCATTGATTATTTGTCTCAAAAATAGTTTTTCTAGTTCTTCCCATATATTTTAGCCAACAAATAGTCCAGAAATAGATGAGTTCATAGTTCTTGGCTCTGCTAGTGATTCAAGCATTTGGAAGGTTCATATGTGCCTCACTTGGAGAGGTTGCCTACAGTGAGAAGCTTATTATGGAGATTAATCCAAAAAAACAATAACTTGGGAAAAAAGATGATGACCAAAGAGTGTTCTAGTTACCATCATTCTCATCTAAAAAACCACAGAGGAGCAGATAAGCTATAGCCACAGTATATTTATCTATGAAAATGTGGGTCCAAATGATACTCATCTTCAATGTTAAACAACAAGATAGTTGCTTAACTCCTATATTAATTGACACTATGTCCTTGAGAGTTGGGGAAGGAAAGAGTGTTATAGCTGAAAAATACCAAATCTGAATCCCTAAACCAGGAGTGCAGTAACTTGGAAATGTAGTTTTTCCTTGAGAATGGGAAAAAAGATAGGAGGGAAGTTATGCTATTTATCCTTCCAAAATATAGTGCTTGCATCTCTAATTTTGCATAGTAGGTGTTCTATGAAAGTGAGCAATCTTTTTAACAAAAAATCAATGATAGATGCAAGAAAAGGTTTCCACTAGAAAGAGTGTTGAATAGCAGTGTTTTGTTACTGATATTTTAATGCCATTATTGACAATTGCCTCCCATATTGTATTTGGAGAGATTTGAAGATACTGTGCAACTTTAGAAGCCAAGCCTTGGTTGAAAAGAAGAAGAATTATGATGCAAATCCTCTAGCTGGTTTGGGCATATAAGAGCCCATGCTACAAGTGGAAACTTTTAATGTTCCCCCTTAATTTTGTTTTGCTTTTAACATAATGAAACCAGTAGCAAAAAACTGATTAGCATTAGCTCCAAAACAAACTAGCTTGAAAATAACCCTCACCAAGAATGTTCATCAAGATCCAAGTGTGGGTGAGGTGATAGTATATGGTTCAAGGATCGTTAGCAACAAAAATGAACTGAAGGTACATTCATCTGCTAATAGCAAGCATCCACAAGGTAGTGGAGATACTCCACTTATTTAGTGGGAAAGATTATTACAAATTGAAAGGAAACAAGCTAGCCATGAATCCTCACTTCCACTTATTCAATGGGGGGAATATATTCCACACTACCACTTATTTTCAAGGGTGGAAATAACAAGAATGAAGAATAAAAAATATTTAACTCAATTGCTTATTCATGGGAGTGTATACAAAATATAATTTGCAGCAATGAATAAATAGTTGTTAGTACTACTAGCTAGTTTTACAAATAACAAGTTTCAATTGGAAATCACAATTAGAAAGAAGGCTAAATATAAACAATGATTAAGGATACTATCCTTAACTCTATACAATGTCTACAATAAGATTTTAGCCTTATTTACTCAGAAAAACTAGAATTGCTTCAAGTCTGATTAGAAATAGAAAACATAGAAAATCAAACCAACAAGTAAGAAATTCACCAAACTTGAACACAACTCCTTCAATACAGCTTCGAAGGACTTCAAATAGTAGTCACAAGAATCTTCTAAACATGGTGTCCATCTTTCAAAGGAAATTCAAACTAGAAACAACAATTCCACAGTCGACACGAAATTTAGTGCACGCTGAAATTGTACGGCCTCTCAAGGAGGTCGACTTGCATTTAAAAATCCAATCTTTAGTAATTAAATTTGCAAACTTGCAAACTTGGGCACCCTTCATAGTTGCATGACATGGGTCAATACCCAGAATGATATAAAATTCAGAGGCAAAGCTATCAACAGAAGTTCGCTTCAGTTATTGACATCAACAGTACAAACAAATTATAAACCAATAATCTACATGTAATTGAAATTCGAATTGAGCACTATCCACACTCTTGAATGAAGCATGGTCTTCAAAAAATTTCCTATGAAGCCATAGTTTCAGGCCTGAAGAAATATGTGTTTGCTAAGCTTCCCCTTAGCCAAGTTTTCTAAGCTACCCCTCAGCTAGGTTTTGGATTCAATCTAGTAGCATAACTCTGCAAATAATATTCAAGCCTAAGAATGAAGGAGCAAGGCACAAATAGATAGAATTCTTCTTGGCATTCAAATCATCACTGTAACCTGCAAGAAAATAATGTGAAATGCCTCAAATTCTCCAAAAGGGATGCCACCTTTTTCCATTTGCAAATGAAATATTAAATTACCTTTTTAATTTCTCTCCCTAGGCGTCCAAGGTAAAAGGCATTTAAAATCATTAATAAATATATTAATTTCTTTGCTTGGACGTCCACTTAAAAAGGCCCCATTTTGAAAAAAGCTTAAATTTGATCACCTAGGCACCAGGGTACAAACTCAAAACATAAAATTGACTAAGTATTGAAACTCAGTCCAAGGAGGTAGCCAAGTGCAATGCCCAAACTGCAACTGATAAACTGCTAAAAATAGCCAACTGATATTTGCTAAGATAAATCAAACTGATGTTGATTCCACTACCACAAATGGACTTGCTAAAAATAGCAAATGCTCAAAATAGCTAGTTTACTTCAAACTCATCAAAAAGCCAAACTAATCAGCCTCACTACCCAAAATAGAAATGTGAATTGTAGATGATTGAGATGCTGCTAGAATGATACTACTCTAAATATACTTACCAAAAATAACACATTGCTATAAATAGTAAGTTTGTAAAACCTCATATGTACACCAACTGAGCAGTAATTAAGACTTACTAAAAATAGTAAGTGTTCCTAGATGCCTTCTGAGCACAAATTGAGCAGCCATCATGACTTACTATAAATAGTAAGTGCTTAGAAAGGTTGTCAAATTTAGATGCATGTTACACCATTGTGAAGCTCTCTGAAAAAGCAGAAAAAACACAGAAACCTTTCCTGCATGCAAACTATCTACCATAAATGCATTCCATTATCTTAACATTCATGTTACCTCATTCTGAAGCTCTCCAAAAACCCAAAAAACTTCACTAGACATGCATTGAAAACTCTCACATGCAAACCTTCAAAATTGCATCAGAACTTCCTATAAAAGTGGAAACCCTAATTTCCAATTCTGCTTAGCCTACGAGTTTCCAGAATTAGGCTAAATCCAAATGAAGAGCGTAGGGCTAAATTGGGGACATTACAAAACTTGAATTTTTTATCCATGTCATGGAAAAGAATGTTTCTTTGTATTCCTTGCAACCAACTACTATACTTGACGGGATTTAAAGGAAAGTTTGTACATAAAGTGGAATGGTTTGGAGAACAGATAACACTAACTGAACTTGTCTTGCATTCAATGTGAGAATTTCTGGGGCAGCCACTTATTGATGGATTTTCATAGGGTCTTATCATACTTGGTGTGCAAAGGGAAGCCCAAATATGTTAATTTGACAGCTCAAGGATTTATTGTTTCCTTCTATGGTAGATTTTAAAAATAGTATAATTGACTTACCCTCATTTACTTGCTTTGAGTGAAAGATTGAGAGGTGACCATTGATAGATATTTGGAAAGTGTGAGGTTGAATGTAGGGGATACCAATATAATTGTTTGATCATTGAAACTAATTTACTAAGATTTTTTGTGATCAATGTCTAGATACATCTATCAAATTCTTTGGAAATATCTAACTTGATCATCAATCCTTAACACTTTGGCATGTGAAGTGAAGTCACTTATATAACTTTTCACATAGAGCCTCAACAAAATATATCACCTTTTTTTTAATGGAGAAAGGATTGTGAGAGAGATAGGGAGGAGGAAAATGAACTTAATTGCTTCCCAAAGCAAGCCACAAGTCTTGCAAATGCACCACTAAATTTTGTCATGGTTGGAATGTGGTGCTATAGATTTTTATAGCATCTTTGATGTCACCATTAGAAGGAAAAAGGTAGACAAGCCACACCACCTTGTTGGTTTGTCTTTTCTGCAATGCAAACACACTTTTCTGCCACTTCACACTTCATGTAACACATCAACAAACAAAATTGGGAAGAAAATAGTAAAACCTATTCGATGCTTTCTTCGCTGCCTCACTAAGCTTTTTACCATGGACATAAAGCCTTTAGCTTTCTCTTATGGCCCTATCCAATATCTGCAAGTGTTCTTTCATTGTGCTTGAGATTCTGTAGCTACACTTCAGAGGCAACATTAATGACCAGTAAAGCCATGCCTCAATGACATCTTTGCATACAAAACCCACTACAAAAAATGACTACACACCCTCTGCAATTCCTTCTTGGACTTAATATCCATGAGTCATTTGATCAATACCTTTAAGAATATAAGATAAGGTTTACAGACTATCAGATGGTTCCTTTTTCACACTGAAACGAGAAACCTCTAAGACCAAACCTAGATGGCATCAACCTAATTACATTCTTATAGAACACAGTGGAATATTCAATAGGGTGCAGCTATGATCCCAATTTTCACAATACACATCTAAGAGATGTCTTGTTCTAATTGAAACACATTTTTAGTACTCTCACACAGACAAAAGATCAATGGAGCACAAATTACCTATCAATGTATTGATATGTATAGTCTGCAAACTACCTCAATCATTCCACTATAGAAGGCACTGGTAGCTTCAATGGAGTGTAGATATAAGATCACTTTGCACACCACACATCTAAGAGTCTAATTGTAATGCATTGTTAGCACTCTCACACATACAAAAGAACAATGGGGCATACATCACCTATTCTCACATTGATTTGCATAGTCTACAAACTGCCTCAATCATTCCCCTATAAATTTTCTAGTTTTTGTCCTATCATATTCCATTCCAATTTTTTTTGTCCACAAACAACATTCTCCTATTGACATGTCACAACATATTTTCTTCAATATTAAATGCAAGAAAAACAAAACATAACAAATTTGGTCAGAAGTTGAGAGATTCAAAAAATGATGGCAGGTAGTCAAACAAAACAAAGATCAAGAGGCTTGGGTTAATTGATAATAATTTAAAAAAATTATCTCAGAATCAAGAATGTACCACTGTCCATCTTTGTTAGCTGATTTGTGGGGATGGCTGGGCCGCAAGTCTTGTTGTAGTAATTCAATAGGAATTGATCAGTCCAAGCTGACTAATCGTAATGGAGATATTTGATTAAATTGTATATACCTTGGAAGAAACTTAGTCACAATAGAAAGATTTGGAGGACATGTAACAACACCCATGAATAGAACAACATTCAGATGCCACAATCTCCACATTATTTGTACTTGTATTACAAGTGAAAAATGCATATTTCCCTACATTGTGGACTTTGTATATTGCTCCGTATGGTAAACAATGCATGCAAAATCAAAATTGGTAAGAACACAACTTAAAAAAATATTTATTTTAAACATTTCACAATATCTTCATCTCTTACTTCACTTTTGAACTCTTCAAGGGCATCCTCTGAGAAATCCTGGTCTAAAAACTTCTTCACAGCAACTTCCTGCTAGGTATGTCAAAATAAGGCACATTTTTTTTAGTTCCAACAAAGTTTGCAACCATATAACCATATAGGTACCTAATAGTATACAAGTACTTCACACAGGATAAGATTTAAAGTGATTTTACCTACTTCCAACAAAAGATATCTTACATTTCAAGAACATCACAAATATAAATGAAATGACTATTGAAATCACCAAAAGGATAAGAAATAATGAAAACAATGCATTCTTTGAAAGAATAAAAATATCAAATAATGTTAAAAAAGGTGTCTTATAATTCTTATAGTGAATGCATTATGTGGCATATAATCTAGTAGATACAAAAGTACAAAAAAATTAAATAGAAATTCAAAGAAACAAATATAAACCAGAAATCAAATTAATTCATAGTATGAAAATCTATGTTTGGTTTGTTAAAACCTTTACAGATGCTAGGACATTGTCCTAGTAATATTTAAAAATAAATAATACAACTAGAGAGAAAACAAGCCAAATGAAATTAAATACCGAAAACAACTCAAATGAGATTAAATACCAAAATATTTGAATAAATGCCTAATAATCATCCAACCAAAATAGAAAAATTCATAACCAAGAGAGTATTTCAAGCAGCTTCAGTTAAAAAAAAAAATTAAACATGAAATTATAAAGACAACAAAATAGGAATTCATGTACTAGAATTATGAGTAATCATTAACCAAATTCCTCATCATCCAAACCAAGGATAGAAGTCTTCTCATGCAAAATAGTAGAATTTCTTAAACATTCAAAAACAACTTTGAAATTATTCAACATGAGTAACCATCATAAATATATGGCATAAGCTTGAGATTTTAGAAAACAGGCTTAAATAATCTTCATGATGATCCATTGGGTGGGATTATTGCCCTTTTGCTTCATTATTTCATAGTATTTCAAGTCTGATAGTCTTGATGAACCCATCCCCCCATTGTTGTTCATTCTTGTGTTTGATGGCGAGTCTCAAAAGAATGCAAAGGGAGGTTCAATTTATCTTCATGTTGGACTAGGGTGGGATCATTACATCTTGCTTCATTATTCTCTAGTATTTTTAGGTATGTTACTCTTGATGGGTCCAACTCCCACAACTATTTGTTCATATGTTGGAAGATGGGGACACAAATATCCAGGGTAGTCTGGATGAGAAAATTCCTTTGTTGTAGTAATGATCATGTCTTTGTTGTGAAAGTGCTTGCCTCTGCTGCACAAGTGATTGTTTTGCTACACAAGCAAGTCTTTGTTGCGCAAGTGAATTCCTTACTGCACAAGATAGCTCTTTTGTTGTGCAAGACAATGAATTCCATAACAAGATCATTGGGCTATCCAAATCAATTCACTAATGATGAGTGAATGAGATTCGAACACCTACATCTTGTTTAGTATAAAAACACTCCTAAATGGGCACACAATCTACCAAAGAGGTTATGGTTGTTTCATAACAAAGCATTATTAGGAGGTATTGAAATTTGCTAAAATGGTAAGTTACCAAGTCGGCTTGAAACCACAATGATTCCAAGAATGAAATATACCAATATCAAAATTGGAACCCGTTCATCCATGGATTCAGGTAGAGCATGATATTTTAAAGCTAGATTTATACCCAGGTAAGCCCGAACAATTAGGTGCATCAGGGTGATTCCTAGGAAATTCCAGGCAGTGGACATCATTTTCAATGCAATTTGAATTTTTTCTTTGACTTCAACCCTCAAATAGTTTTCCTAGGACCTACACCCTAAACAAACAATCATAACTAATACAAACACAAGTAGAAACATATTTTTGGCTCCTCAAACTTTTCTATCCATTCTCAAATTCAAGCGTGTTGCTTCTATGCTGACTATACAGGTATATAACATGGTCCATTTTCAAAAGTTCTAAGATATGTGGAATATTTTTGATATGTTATACCATTTTTTGAATATTTTGTGATGTTATCAAGTTGTTAGACAATAAATTACAATAAAAAATTTGTATTCGTTAAAGTGTGACCAACTACCTTTTTAATAAGCCCATATTTCTCTGTGATGACCCCCTTATAATTTTTTTCAAATTTTCACAATCAACACTTCAACAATAGCACCCATCTGTGTTAGCATAATCAAATCAACTAATGAAAGTAACCCTAAGCCAAGAATGTTCACTCAAACCCAAGGTGGGTGAGGTGATATCATATGGCGTTGGGGATCATTAGTAACAAACTGAATGAAAGTACAATGTTGTAAATGTAAATTATGTAACTCGACCACTTATTCAACAAGAGTGATTTTGATGGATCAACCGATCAACATGATGTAGAATGCAAGTACAAGGAAAGCAAATGGGAAGCTTTCCAATCCCTTCGGCTTGTTCAATGGGCAGTATAGAAAGTAAAGATGACGAGGCCTGTCTCTTCCACCAATGGTGGGAATACAATGCTTATGCAAGGAAAGTAAATTAGGCGGAAAGCTAGCCTCTTCCACTAAAAGTGGGAATACAATAGAGAATTTGTAGAAGTATTAAAGAGTTGAACAGTACTACTAAAACAACTTTACAATGTGAAGTAAAATTTGTAAGAGCCAAATATTAGAGATGCCCAAGTGGCTGCAAATGATATCAAATGTTTTTCCAAACTCCAAGAGACTTCCAACCATGAAAAACAAGCCCAAAATTCCAACTACTACAATCTGATATATAAAATTAGCAAACTGAAAATGCAAACCAACAACTAGAAACCTCACCAAAATTCTCCTAAATCACTCAATACTTCACCAAACAACATGAAATCAGCTGCAAATGAAAACTAGGATAATGGCGACCAAGTCTAAGTGAACAAACTACATCAAATACCCAACCACAAATTAAACACAATTTCTAATGTAGTGACAGGCAAGATACAACCTCTAGGAGGGCGACCTACAAGATTAAATCATAGGCTCCAAAATAAAATCCAAAACTTTGCAAGATGGGACACTTGTGGCCTAGGAATGGATATAGCAAGTACCCATAATAAAATAAAAATCATGCAATGATCTACAAATGAAATAAGCTTCAGCCATAGCCAAACTAGGAACTTGTAAGCAATAAAATATTCAAACTTCAACTATGAAACTCTATTTGCACTCCATGAATGAGAAGTAATCTCTAAAACTTAGCTAGGTGCTATCTTTCAAGCATGAAACCAAGGTTGAAAGAACTAGGAGGTATGCATTCCTCGAAGCTAGCTCTGAAATCATTTCAACAACATAACAATACCATGAACAACATTGGATGCCAAACAAAGAGCTCAACACTCTTATTTATAACCTTTTCTCCTCAAAATTCAAATATGATTTTCCCTCCAATTAGGGAGCCTATCTCAAATTCACATTCATCTTCATTAGTTTGCAATTTGCATTTCATTTAGACCCTTCTCCAATTCATCCCCTTTCATGAAGGTAATAAAATTATCAAAAATGCAAATAAACCACTAAGTTAGGTGTCCAAACTATTAAAGTGAAATAATTTATTAAAATATCCCTTATTTCTCCCTTAAGGCATCCATCAAGCCTTATTAAAATTTCACTTAACAAAATATTTGCAACTTAAATATTTCCCTTATAAAGTCATCCATATTAGCATAGGAAATATTTTCCACTTAAACATTATCTCCTCAAATATTTAACTTGCCAAATTAAATACCTCAAAAGCTGGAGACCAATTGAATATACTACCCTGCCAAAAATAGCCATAATACCAAGTTGTTGAAACACTACCAAAAATAGAACCAAGGGTGTTGGAGACCAAACTGCTCAAACTGACTTGCTAGATATATCCATTGAACTGAACTGTAGAAACCCTACGAAAAATAGAACTTACTAAAATCTGAGCAGCCGTCATACTTACTAAAAATAGTAAGTTTGGAAAAGTCCTTTGATGTAGTTGCATGTCACACCACTATAAATCTCTCTGAAAACCCAAAAGGAATCTAGAATCCCAACTGCAAAACTCCAACATGCAAGCTTCCAAAACTACCAAGGAAAGAAACAAAAATGTAAGTCATTATCTTGTCATGCGTGTTACCACATCCTGAAGCTCTCCAAAAACCCAGAAAGCTCCACCAAACATGCATCAGAAAGTCTCATATGCAAGCCTTCAAAACCTCCTCAAAAAGTGGAAACCCTAATTTCAGCTTTTGACTAGCCTACGAGCTTTTGGAAATAGGCTATTAGACATAAAAGAGTGTATGGCTAATATGGGGAAATTACAGTCCGCCTTTCCCAAAATTACTTATCCTCAAGCAATTGCACAATACTTCAACTAATCCTAGGGTCCCATGTCCATCTCTGAGAAGATCCATCATGTTGATGTTGAACATTCCTGAAGTTCAAACTGAGAAACATGGAAGGATTGAAATAAAAATCTAGCATCTCATGCCCAATAAACTCTGAAGAGTTAACATCTACAATGTTAATAACTGTCACCACTCTGAACACAAAGAAGAATAATCTAATCAATTCAAAAACATCAGAATAACTTCTCAAAGCATCAAACAAGATCTCAATAGTAAGAGTCTTGAAATGCCAAGCCCAATCGAGCAATGGTTCGCTGCCCAAGACATTTTTACATGAGAATGTATAAAGATAGCCACTAGAATGAGCACGATTTCTATCCAAAATTTGATTATGCTTTATCTGAATCACCATTTCTCTCATTTGAAGCCATAAACCATCTCTGGAAAGAGATTGGAAAGTCTGAAATTGAATGCACCAGCTACCAAACAAGACTGAAATGATCAACTTGAGATCTGATTTAAGAAAAATCAGCATCCATGGAGTTAGATAGCTGCTGCAAAACTGAAAATCAACATCCAAAATATCATTTCTGCTCATATCCACAACTGAAAACAACCTCACTGAAGATTTCATCACAACAAATAACCATTCTTTATTCATCTTATCTCTCCAAAACTCTAATGGAAGATCATAAATAATCATCAAATGACTGATAAAGAAGGTAACAACACCCAGAGAACTGAAAATTTGAGGCTTATCATTCCAACACACCTTCTTGTCACATATCAAATGAAAGATGATGTCGGGATCCCAAATCATAAGTAGAGAAGAACCATTCCTTAGATAAAGAATTACTTTGATTAGAACACTTTGATTAATACGTTCTATTTGAATCATCAATTCTTGAAACTCCAAAAAGTATTCAACAAATCTGAATTCACTGAGAAAGTTGAATTTGAATTCTTGAGACAAGATTTGTTGGAAATATTCAATGTCCCCTTCATCAAAATCCATTATGAAATTAGTTACTCTTAAAGAAAGTGGTGCAAGCATGAAGTTTGATAGGAATCTGACAAGCATCTACATCAGATAATGAATAAAATCTTCATCAGATTGCCAATCAACTCTTTGTTTCCAATCAAGAATAGTGACTTAATTCCTCCTTGATACTTGATTCTCCATCTCCTAAAGGGAGGATAAACTAGCAACAATAGTAAAGTCTTCATTATGCAACTCATGTATCATCGTTCCACTACTGGAAGAAGTGCTAGAACTTTCCCCTTCGACATTAGTGTCAAAAGAGCTTTCCTCATGGTTTGAAATCACATCATCTAACACAAAGAGAGGATTATCATAACTTTCCTCAACACCCACTTCAAAGAGAGGATTGTTAAAAACTTGAAATTCATTACTTTCATCTTGTTGCTCCAAATATGTACATGCAACTTTTGATTTTCTTGAAATTTTTTCAAGATCAAACTCCTCTTGAAGTCTATCAAGCTCTCCAATCACTTGCTTGATTTCTTCATCTCTTTGCGCACCCTCTTGCTCCTTGAAAAGTTTGAATTCAACAAAATGATCTTTAACCTCCATTAGAGCCAATTGATTTTCTTTCAACATGTCCTTTGTTGATTCAAGCTTCAGAGTGAGCTCATCAACCTTCCTCTCCATTTATTGGAAGGCACAAATTATCTTCTTTACAACTTCAATGGCATGATCTCAATCTTCAATCAAGTGCATGCAATCTGACTTCAACATCTCCAAAGAGTCTCTAATGAGTTGCAAGTTGGGAAGAGCAACTTCATCCTTAACTCCTCTTTGTCTCTCTTCAAGCTGAGGCTTCTAGTAAAGCTCTTCAACCAAGCTATGTGTGCAATCAAATCGGGATAGAACTCACACTTCCCTTTCAAAGGACTCCATGAATTGATCTTCTCTCTAAAAAATATGCAAAGTTGGTGGACTGTTGGTAGGATGCTTTTCAAAATCAGAACTTTGTTTCTTGCCTTTGCTGCCCTCATTGCTGCTCCAACGTTCTTGTATTTCACCACCAACTAGTGGAGAATGCTCAATGTCATGGAGAGGATCATACTCCACAATTTCTTCGACCCTATGTTTGCAATCAGCTTCTTGAATGGGAAAATAGACTTGTGTTTGAAAACCTCTTTAAATTTTTCCTCTTCAAGAGCCATAAGGCCTTCAAGCTCTTCTTCTTCCTCACTGTCTCTTTGATCAAAGGCTATGGCAGCCGCCAACTCGAATGAAGAATCATTGAATGTTGTTTTGAAAGTTTTGGAAGAAAAAAAATCCTCCTTAGTGGCTGCAACCAACTCAAAGGGATCTTTTTGGAGCTTTTCCAAGCAATCTTCTTCATCAAAAACAACTTCTCTTTCAATAGCCACCTCATAGCTTGCAAAGCAATAAATATTTTGAGCTTCATCAGGATCAAAGGGAAACTCATCCCGCACAGTTTCTTTGTCATCATTGAATGCCTTCACATCTGGATCCCAAGTGCTATGGGATTGATTTTTTTGATCAATAGAGAAGAGCTCCTCATACCCTTCTTGGAGTGTTGACTCTTTGAATAATTCACCTTCCAACTCACATAAATTGGTATCTTCAAAAATATTTATTTCCAATGGTTTAGTTTGTTGATCAAACCCAAGACCAACAATGTGAACACCAAAATGAAGTGAAGAATCTTCAATGTTTTCTATTTTGAAAACTTCACCTTCATTATCATCTATGCGACCATCATGAGAAAGTATGTCGTTGATTCCTTCATGTGAAACTTCTTGGGAAGTTAAGACAATGTCAAGAGGAAAATCCTTCATCACCAAATCTTCAACATGATCTTGCATAAACTCATTGGATTCATCTCCAAGACCACTAATATTTCCTTCATCTTGCTCTATCTTCTTCAAAAGAGGCTTCAACTTTTCTTCAAATTGACTGAAAATTTCATTGATTAACATATCAATAGTGGGAGAAATCTTCTCTTCACATTCATAAGCATCCTTGAGAAGGGATTGGACACTTTCTGGAAGATTATCAACTTTTATGGTAAGAATAAGAACATTCTTGACAACTTTAAAAAACCCCCTCCTCTTGCTCACTCCAAGTCGAGGTGAAGAGATAATTAAAAAATGATAAATTTGACTTTTCATCTCCAATTCTATCAATAGGATGCAAGTTCTAAGTTCTGAAAATGTCTTCAATATAGTAACTCTTCTTAGAAACAAATTACTTTTGATTTCATCCAAATCTTGAAAGCTGTCCACTATCATATTTAAAATGATCTTCATGGTTTCATCATCATAAGGCACCTGGGGTATTACAATTCTTATCACTTCAATGAACTAAGAAGCAACCAACAACTTGGTTTCTTCATCAAGATGCCTTAGCCAATAAGGATGATTCAAAAAGGTCACTGCAAGTGCTAATGCCAACTGCATTATCTCAAAGGGTGATTGCTTCACCTGTCTCAAACATTGGTCCAGCAAATGAAGTGTGTTTACTTCATCTTCCCTTGACTGAAATTATTTTTCAAGTCTTTTTCCATCCATATAAAGTATCTCTGCCAAACCTTTTTAATCATCATAAGCCTTAATCAACTCTGTTTCCTCACGGTTCCTGAACAAAAAATGCAACATCCTCAGAACTTCTGAAAGCTGAAACTGAACTCAGTTTTTTTTCACAAGATGGTAGGATCTTGGCTCTAATACCATTGTGATGACCCCCTTATAAATTTTTTCAAATTTTCACAATCAATACTTCAACAATAACACCCGTCAGTATTCGCATAATCGAATCAGCTGATGAAAGAAACCCTATGCCAAGAATGTTCACTCAAACCCAAGGTGGGTGAGGTGATATCATATGGCACCAGGGATCATTAGTAACAAACTGAATGAAAGTACAATGCTAGAAATGTAAATTATGCAACTTGACCACTTATTCAACGAGAGTGATTTTGATGGCTCAGCCGATTAGCATGATGTAGAATGCAAGTACAAAGAAAGTAAATGGGCGGATTTCCAACCCCTTCCGCTTGTTCAGTGGGAAGTAAAAAAAGTAAAGATGGCAAGGCCTGTCTCTTCCACCAATGGTGGGAATGAAATTCTTATGCAAGGAAAGTAAATAAGGTGAAAATCCAACCCCTTCCACTAAAAGTGGGAATACAATAGAGAATCTGCAGAAGTATTAAAGAGTTGATCAATACTACTGAAACATCTTTACAATGTGAAGTAAAATCTACAATAGCCAAACATTAGAGATTCCCAAGTGGCTTCAAATGATATCAATTGTTTTTCCAAACTCCAAGAGACTTCCAACCATGAAAAAAAACCCAAAAATCTAACTACTACAATCTAATATATAAAACCAACAAACTAAAAATGCAAACCAACAACTAGAAACCTCACCAAAATGCTCCTAACTCACTCAATACTTAACAAAACAACATGAAATCATTTGAAAATAAAAACTAGGGTGATGGTGACCAAGTCTAAGTGAAAAAATTGCATCAAACACCCACCCACGAATTAAACACAATTTCCAATGCAGTGACAGGCAAGATACAACCTCCAAGAGGGCGACTTACAAGATAAAATCATAGGCTCCAAAATAAAATCTGAAACTTTGCAAGATGGGATGCCTAGGGCCTAGGAATGAATATAGCAAGTACCTAGAATAAAATAAAAATCATGCAATGATCTACAAATGAAATAAGCTTCAGCCATAGCCAAACTAGCAACTTGTAAACAAAAAAATCTTCAAACTTCAACTGTGAAACTCTATTTGCACTCCCTGAATGAGAAGTAGTCTCTGAAACTAGGCTAGGTGCTATCTTTCAAGCACGAAACCAAGGTTGAAAGAACTAGGAGGTATGCATTCCTCGAAGCCAGCTTTGAAATCATTTCAGTAGCATAATAGTATAATGAGCAACATTGGATGCCAAAGAAAGAGCCCAACACTCTTATTTATAATCTTTTCTCCTCAAAATTCAAATCTATTTTTCCCTCCAATTAGGGTGCCTATCTCAAATTCACACTCATCTTAATTAGTTTGCAATTTTCATTTCATTTAGACCCTTCTCCAAGTCACCCCCTTTCATGAAGGTAATACACTTATAAAAAATGCAAAAAAACCTCTAAGTTGGGCATCCAAACTATTAAAGTGAAATACTTTATTAAAATATCCCTTATTTCTCCCTTAAGATTTCCATTAAGCCTTATTAAAATTTTACTTAGTAAAGTATTTGCAACTTAAATATTTCCCTTATAAAGTCATCCATAGTAGCATAGGAAATATTTTCCACTTAAACATTATCTCCAAGCAAATATTTAACTTGCCGAATTAAATAACTCAAAAGTTGGAGACCAATTGAATATATTGCCTTGCCAAAAATAGCCATAATGCTGAGTTGCTAAAACACTGCCAAAAATAGCACCAAGGGTGTTGGAGACCAAACTGCTCAAAATGACCTGCCAAATATATCCACTGAACTGAACTACAAAAACCCTACTAAAAATAGCACTGCTAAAAATAGAACTTACTAAAAATAGCATACTGCTAAAAATAGTAAGTTGTTCCAAACTCATTTTAACCACAATCTGAGAAGGTGTCGTACTTACTAAAAATAGTAAGTTCAAAAAATTCCTTCGATGCAATTGCATGTCACACCACTACGAAGCTCTCAATCCCAACTGGAAAACTCCAACATGCAAGCTTCCAAAACTGCCAAGGAAACAACAAAAAATGCAAGTCATTATCTCATCATGCATGTTACCACATCCCAAAGCTCTCCAAAAATCTAGAAATCTCCACCAGACATGCATCATAAAGTTTCACATGCAAGCCTTCAAAACCTCCTCGAAAAGTGGAAACCCTAATTTCAGCTTCTGACTAGCCTACTGGATTTCAGAAATAGGATGTCAGACATAGAAGAGCGCATGGATAAAATGGGGACATTACATTCTTAAGTACAATTCAAAAATAAACAATTCATGACAATATGCTATGAACTATACCATGGTGACCACATTCTGCTACATTTTGTTAAACAATTAGTAAATAATAATAAGCCCATAATTTTCAAGTAGAATTCACATATAAACAATTCATTTACATAGCCAAACAACTACAGTCATGGAGACCAAACCCTAATGCATTTTGTTAAACAATTAGTAAACAAAGGCTTTATTTACTAACTATTAAAATGCATCAAAGTTGTAATCTCCAGACATTCCAGTATAAGTTTAACAAAATGCATCAAACATAGCATCTTCATGACTATAGTTTACTAGTTAAAAAGTCTATATTTGTCTAATGCATTTTGTTAAAAAGTTAATCTAGAAACATTTATCCTTTAGCTACTTGGGCACTTCATTTTGGAACCAAAATGACAAAAACACAAAAATTTAGAACTATCTACATTTGTAATTATTAAATTATTTGTTTTGTTTTAACTTTTTGATGCACACATATAGATTCTGGAATGTGTTATTCAATGTTTTCCAGTCCTGTCGCCTAAGGGATTATAATATCTGTCAATTCTAGCTTTGTGGACCAAAATTAACCCAAGTTCACGTAAAAAATGATAGAGAAAAATCCAAGTGGTGGGATATATGTTTGGATATGTAATGGTTGTGGTCAAAGGTATACAAGCTCATACAAATAGGTGAAATTCTATTTGTGTGGCATTTATGGCATGGGAACCAAAGCTTGCTCAAAGAAGAATGGTTTACCTATGCCAACTCATTAAATAGCAGAATATATCAAAATGCAAGAGGAAGCAAATGTAGCAAATTTCCTTAGAACAAGGCTTCCTCTAAAGAAAGGAAGGGGCTCACAGAGGCCACTTGCTTCCCTATCTCCTAGTATTATCGCTAAAGTTGTTTGTAATAACCCCACTAGATGATTATATTCGAGTTTAAATTAAAGATTTAAACTTATTTTTTCAGATCTGGATATCGATTGCATGCATATCATTTGGTGATTATCATCTGATATGGTAGAAAACTTGTGGTGATATCAAAGTGTTGATTCCAACGCTGGTTCGTATGTCTGTATGTATTTAATTATCTACATCAGAGGTTGTAAATATTTATATTGTCATTTGATTACTACCTAGCATGAACATCGTCGCATGTAATCAACCATTGAATATGCATACTGACTAGTATTTCATTGAATATTATTGCCGCCTCTATTATTCTTTCCTATCATGCAAACCATTGGGTGTTGAGCTTGACAATAGGAGGCAGGGGTCAATGCCATTCAATCTGGCTTTATGGAAAGATTATTATCAAAGCATAAACCTTAATTCAACTGCCACATTGATTTTGAGCACCACACTAGCCAAGATGTGATAAAATCATGGAACAAGACAAAGCCATCACAAATAATATCGGGTCACTCGAATGCCATTATATTACACGCCGGAACATTCAGATTAATGGGCCGACAATTCATATTTGTTTAAGTGGATGAGTTGAGGTATTATTGAGGTGGTTGATGCTTATGTCTTTACGAATAATGACAGGTCTTCGGTAATTACTCAAACTCTTATCAGGATATCTCATATTGTAATATCCCACTCAAAATAGTCACACAAGACATGCATTAGTATGAAGAATAATAATAAGGAATTAAATAAATTAATAAAGGAATTCAGGGTCGACTAAGTCTAAATTAATACCTGGCTGACTAAGGAAATTTTATGGATGCATCGATGATATTAAGGATTAATTTATGTTCAAAGGTGGTGTTTAAAAAAAGGAGATAGTAAAGTGATGTCTCTTTCCATAGGGAGATAAGATATAAATAGAGTAAGAATTATGAGGAGGAACGGATTAAATCAACAAAATTATATCTTTTACTTCAGACCTGAGTGTTCTAAAGGAGCCTGCAATAGCAAGGAATGGACACATAGTTATATTAGCAAAATTCAGGGACTGCGTCAAGTTCTCATCGCATGTATATAAGGCTTTAAATCAGACATAATGATCTAGCAAGGCATTGATCTAGCCTACATACAATCGCATGAATAACCTGAGAATAAATCAGAGACGGTGAATAAGATAGGCACCATTTTTCTCAACTTGCATGTGCATGTAATCCAATTGACAAATTAGAAATTGCATCCAATTTTTGGTGTCTATTCTGCATTCTTAAAAAATTTATAATGGCAGATTATATGCATAAAAATTTATAGCAGGTAATTGCTCACATATATAAGTTTAATAATCAAGTCAATAGTGGTCATGAAGGTTCCTTGTAATAAGATTAAAGTCTATCTCAAGGGGACAACACATTGTTGTAGAGAGCCAACCACTTTAGGGTTGAATAAAAAAGAGCCACCAATGTGAAGAGAAAAAATGGATATTAATAAGAGCATTTCAAAATGATACTACACCCATTGCTAAACAAACCATTCTAAGATGTTGCTATGCAAATGGTTTTTCCTTCAATGTTGTTCAATTACTGGCAATAAATGGTGAAAACAAATAAATGGTACTCCAAAAGGGTACAAAAGCCAAGTTAAAAGAAGGTGCACAACACCTTATTGTCAAAGGAGGTCAAAATATATAACTTTATTAGCTCCCATTAGGCATTTTTGAAAACATAAAGGAGTGCCCATTGTTTCCAATGGATGAAAGGATGGAAAAAAATCAATTGTTGATCAATGTGATTGTAGTGTGCCTAAATGGGTAATATTTTTAAAGCTATGGGTTGTGAGGGGAAGACGAAGAACTCACAATTTATTTCTAGAATCTATATACAATGCGTTGAATAAGTGGATCTCAAAATACTATCCAAGTCATAACAAACATTGCAAAAAAATGTAGAATGGTTGGCATGTTACTTGTGTTGGTGTTTCAATTAGCACCTCTAAAGTGCTTATTAGAAATAAACAACTATTGCAAGTGTTATAGTACTGCTCTTCGAATTATAGAGAGGAAGATCTCTCTTTGCTGATGTTATACGTAAAAAAGGTATAGTAAAATAAGGTTCCTATGTTTTTTACTCAGTGGAAGGACATAAGGGTGCATAAACACAATGCGTCGTAGCTAAGGTTTTCTCTAGTTTTTGCAGATCTTAACTACGACTAAACTATCCTATCTCCTCAAGGTAAATAGAGCATGAGGCCATAGGAGTGAAATGGATGGGTTGGATCACTTGAATCTGCTGTCTCCTTAGAATATGGTTGAGGTTTTCAACTCTTGGATATATGCTAGGATAATGTTTTATGCAAGTGAGCACTTTTTATGGTAATTTGGATCTAAGACTTTCCAAGGAGGAGGAACCCCTGTTCGAGGTATAGGCTGGGAAACAACTCACAAGAAATGACAAGGTATGATGACTTGGCTAACAAGATTCTCGAGGAGGTGACGCCACCTGTCCAAAGTGTAGGTTGAAAGACAATTCATTAAACAACATCGCACAATAACTATCAATATAAAAATATCCAAGGAGGAGATTGAAACAATAAGCTATAAAAACAAGACATTTGGAAGAACTCAAATCTTTATATCAAACTACATGCACCTTTTGATTTCCTTCTTCAAGCTTTCTGAACGAATTACAAAGAATTGGGACAACAAAGGTACGAAATCATACACAATTGTGATCAACCAATTAAATCTCATCCAAGAGTGAACATATATACACTTTCAAACTTGTTGGCAACAATGGTGCAACAATTTTGCGTAGTAAATAAAATTTTGAAAGTGTATATTTTTTCACTTTTGGATGAGAGTTAATTGGTTGATCACAATTGTGTATGATTTTGTACCTTTTCTATCCCAATTCTCTGTAATTCATTCATAAAACTTGAAGAAGGAAATCAAAAGGCACATGTAGTTTGATCTAAATATTTGAGTTCTTCCAAACGTCTTATGTTTATAGCTTATTGTTTCAATCTCCTCCTTGGATATTTTTATATTGATAGTTATCATGCAATGTTGTTTAATGAATTGTCTTTCAGCCTACACTTTGGACAGGTGTCGTCACCTCCTCAGGAATCCTATTAGCCAAGTCATCGTACCTTGTTGTTTCTAGTGAGTTGTTTCCTAGCCTATACCTTAGACAGCGGTTCCTCCTCCTTGGCAAGTCTTAGATCCAACTTACTGTAAAGAGGGTTCACTTGCATTAAACCTTATCCCTGTGTATAACCGAGAGTTCAGAGCCTCGACCACATTCTAAGGAGAAGATAGATTCAAGTGATCCAACCCATCCATTTCACTCCTATGCCCTCATGCTCTATTTATCTTGAGGAGATAGGATAGTTTAGAAGCTATTTTAGTCATAATTAGGATCTGCAAAAACCAAAGAAAACCATAGCTATGCCACATTGTGTTTATGCACCCTTATGTCCTGTCGTTGAGTAAAAAATATATGAACCTTCGTTTACTGTACGCTTTTTTATGTATAACATAAAAAAAAGAAGAGATCTTCCTCTCTATAATTCAGATATTAGTACTATAACACTTGAAATACCTATATGTTTCCAACAAGCACTCTAGAGGTGCTAATTGAAACACCAATAGATTTTTGGCACCCACCGTGTTTTGATTTGAGATCACTGCTGACTAGTGAGTTTGACGATCTCGCCAAAACATGGGGTGGATAACTAGCTTAGTCTTGGAAAGGATGAGTGGTATCTTAGCTCTTGAAAGTTAGTTTAGGTTCTTTAAAAGCTTTGGTGCCCCTGGTGAGCAAGGGCACCTTTGAATTTTTGACTTATGATTTTCATGTTGTTAACCTTCGAGAGTGGCCCTAGTTTGATCTTTGTTGTTAGGTGTCAAATTACTCTGTCATCTTTTTTGACGATGTTGTTGTTGAGATCAATCATAATGAAGAATATCATCTTGGAGGTAACTAAGCTCATAAGCTACATCTGACTGCCCAAAAAGGTGGGTGCCTTTCTTTAGTAGGGGCTCTTTTGACCAGCACTTAGCCAATTTCTTTCCATTCTTCCTTTAGCTTTCATCGGAAGGTGTTTTACACTTGATCTTTTCCTTTGATTACTTGATAGGTCTTGTGGATGTGTAGCTAGATTGATTGTGAAGCTGAGAGAGAGCTGAGTAGATGCCATGTAGCTAGATTGATCTTTTCCTTTGATTTCTTGACAGGTCCTGTGGACGTGTAGCTGGATTAATCATGAAGCTGAGAGAGAGTTGAGTAGATTCCATGTATATAGCAGTGGTTGGAAACTTCATTAGGTGCCTCAGATTCAAGGATGCCCCTAGCCAGCAAGGGAGCCTTTGCTTTGTTATGCATTGATTTTCACTCTATTTGGCATGCTTGAATGATTAATAGTTGTTGTCTTTTGATATGTCTTGCAAGATGACAAATATATTCATTGTGGAGTTGAGCTGATGTCAGAGAGATTACTCAAAGATGAGCTTGTTCAATAGATGAGATTTGGACCATCTAATTCAAGGGTGCCCCTGGTTAGTAGGGGCGCCTTTCTTCATGTTTGACTTCCATTTTGATGGCTTTTGCTTTACAGCCTCTCTTGACTTCACTCATGTTCATCTTTGATTGATGAATTAGATGAATTAGCTCGACGATGCGTTGGAAATCTAGCAAGAACACAAAGAAAGGTTGATGATTGTTTTTGATCTTCTGAATTCAAGGGTGCCTTTCTTTAGTAGGGGCGTCTTTTAGGTGTAAGCTCATCTTTTGCTTTGAAAAACTTCATCTCTTCATGTTTCACATTTTTCGTGCATTGTGACTATGTTTGATCATTATTATTGATGACGTATGCATCCTAGCAAACACCTCCAACATGCTCTATGTATGGGTGTTGGAAAAATGACTAAGGCATTCAACTACATAACCTCCTTGGTAGCAAGGTGTTCATTTTCCAGACAACCAATTTTCAACATTTTTCACTTTTGAAATCCCCTTCATCACAGAACATCTTTTCAAGCCTTTTCTGCCATGGATTCTTTGTTGTAGCTTTTGATGATTAGTTCTCAACACTTGGTACTGGTCAATCTACCATTAATGGTGTTAGAGCTCCTAGCTTTGTTCTTGAAAAATAAAAATAAACCCACCAGAGTAAAACATGTTTTTTGATGATTCTGACTTGACTAGTGTGATCGTGAAGTCAATTAATCCTATCAAAATTATTTTCAATCATTTTCGGGAAGGTCCTATTTTCAGAGGTTTCCTTAAAAATAGGGACACGAAACCCTAATTTTTATTTTTTCAAAATTTTACACATATGTTCCTTAACAAAAACCCACAAAAACCTTATGTTTGGTTTGACCTAAAACTCAAACCAAACCTTTGACGACATTTTTACATGATTTAGCTCAATTTAAGTACAATGCCAAAAAATTATTTTGGGTACAACAAGTTGAGGCATGGTATTCAATATATTTTGGACACCTAAATTGTCCACTCAATCAACCTCATGTTACAAAAGCTCAGAAAGAAAATATATTAGATCAAACAAATATATGCAAAATTTGAAGAAATCCAAATGTTCATCACAAACATGTCATAAGCCAGTTTTAGACCATTCATGCAATTAGAGTTGATGCAGGAGCATCCTTGGTTCTTGGTGATCTTGCATCAACCAAAAATATTTCCTTTTAGTTTTGTTCTTATTTTGTTCCTATTCTGGTTCGAGTTGGTAGATCCGATGTTTCTTCATGTTTGCTTTCCAGATCATCCGTTCCTAGGATTTCATTGTGGACATGTTCAATTACCTTATTCCAAGTTTTCAGCCCATTTGGATCTTTTTTCGACAAGTTATCACTTTCGGATTAAGTGACAGCTTTGGCTCTGGCCCTAGAATAATTTAAAACCCTAATGGCTAGTTGGATCAATCGCGGATCTCGCCCTTTACTTGCGGATCCTCATGGTTTGTTTGGCTTTGTTCTATGGAGTGTCCTCGACCTTACACTTAGGTCCACACTTCATCATACACATCTATCGTGGATGAATTTCAGATTTAAGGCCAACTTGTTCTTGCACACGTTACATTTTCTTCATTGGAGATTGTAGCGATCTTTGGCCAATGCAGATGTTTCTAGACTCGTGGATATGATATAAAGCTAGTATTGAATCATTAGAAGAGACATAGATTGATGATTAATAAGAAGGATATTTTGTATATTAGGTCCGATATGTAGGATTTCACTCGCATGTTGTAATCAGGCCTATGTGTTGAATCTGTAAGCCCAGATGTGGCCGACTATATGTAATCAATATTTCAGATAATGAGAATGTTTGCACCTGCATTTGCCTCCATAAATTATGTTTCTTTTGTTGTGTTACTCTTTTTGCATGGTTCAGACTATTCTCTTTGAGGACCCTCCTTACCGTGACTGCACCAATTGGTATCAGAGCGAGATTCATTCCTTGTGAGATCATCAGAAGTTGCGAAATCCTTTTAAAGATTTTTTGTAGGGTGGCGGATTAAGGATCCAACCTGCAATTGCAGAGAACTTGTATAAAGATGGCAGGAAGAAGGAATGGTAGAGGAAATGGAGGGAATGGAAATGGAGACCCTGCTGTAATGGAAATGTTGAGAGGAATTGCTGCTAGATTAGAAGCAGTTGAAACAGCCCAGAGAAGAGGTTGACCAGTTGATGATGTAAGTGATGAAGAAGTAGAAGAACAAGAAAAAGTTGCAAGAGAAGAGAAACCTGGCCTCGATCAAGAAGAAGAGAGGTTCATAAGAGCCCTAACCAGAGTAAACATTAAGCCACATTTCAATCCATTGGACTATAATGGTAAGTTGGATTTAGACGAATTGTTGGATTGGATAACATAAATGGAGAAATACTTTGATTTTGAAGGTACCCCAGATGATAAGAATGTGAAATTTTCCTGTACAAAATTGAGAGGACATGCATTTATTTGGTGGGAACATTTGCAGGTAGATAGACAAAGAGGAGAAGATAAGATAATGGAATCAAATGGTGAATAAATTGAAGACAAAGTTTATGCCTGTAGATTATCAGATTAGTTTGTTCAAGAAATTGTAGAACCTGAAGTAGAAAGAATTGAGTGTGACAGAGTATATTGAGGAATTTAATAAGTTGAATATTATATCTGGACATTCAGAAGATGAGATTGAACAAGTAGCCAGATATGTGAATGGTTTGAGGTCATCTATTCAAGATGATATTAGTTTGATTAAATTTTTGAGTGTGGAAGAGGCATATCAGTGTGCCCTAAAAGTAGAGGAGAAGCTGAATAAAAGACATGAACAAAGACAAAGAGGAAGAGGTGGAAGATTTTAGAGAGGAAGAATATTTACTGGAGGAGGAAGATGAACCTTTGCAGATCTGAATAAGGAGGTCAATAAGAGTGAAAATTCATACCGAAGAGATGATGGAAACTCTTACAGAAGAGGAGGACATGGTGATTACATAAATGAAGGGTATAAGAAAGATGATAGAGGACAAGAGAAAAGAGTATTTAGGGGAAATTATTTTAAATGTGGTGGAGAAGGACATAGAGCCTTTGAATGCAAACAAGGAGAGTCAAGAAAAAATATTGAGAACAATAGGAGAACAACCTTTGTTGAGGAGGATCATGTTGGATCATCTAATCAACCGAAAGAAGGAGAGGTATTGGTGAATAGGAGAGTATTGTGTCAAAATGAATTGGAGAAAGAACCATCACAAAGAAATAATTTGTTCAGGACTAGATGTAAGGTAGCTGGTAAATGTTGCAAAGTGATCATTGATAGTGGAAGTTCAGAGAACCTGAATTCTAAAGAAATGGTAACCAAATTGAAGTTGGAAAGGGTGAAACACCCTAAACCCTATAAGATAGCATGGATTCAAGATGAGCATAAAATATTGGTAAGTGAACAATGTGATATTATGCCTATGGATATATTCCATGTCTTGTTGGCAAGGCCTTGGCAGTATGATTGACAAGTTATTCATGATGGAAAGAAGAACATATACACCATTGTTGCTAATGGGATGAAGCAGACTTTGTTACCCTTGGAAGATGTTCCTAAGGCTGAGATTTGCACGACTGCTAGAATCTATTTATTTGATGGAAGAATATTTCTAGATGGACTAAGACATGAGAACTTGTGCTATGCATTGGTGCCTAAGAAATTTGAATACTTGAAGCATGTAGAAGGACAACCAGAAGATATAAGAGAGTTGCTGACAAAATATGAGGCTATCATTTTAGATAATGTACTTGATGGATTACCACCTGTAAGGAGTATTAGTCATTGCATGGATTTGATTCCTGGAGCTAGTTTTCCTAATAAAGTAGCACACCAGATGACACTAGCAAAGAATGAAGAATTGAACAGACAAGTGCAAGAGTTGTTGAGGAAAGGTTTGATAAGAGAAAGCTTAAGTCCTTGTGCAGTACCTCTTGTGCTTGCACCTAAGAAAGATAGAGAATGGAGAATGTGTATCGACTCTAGAGCCATAAACAAGATCATGGTGAAGTATAGATTTCCTTTGCCTTGGATGGATGAAATTATGGATTGTTTGAGTGGAGCTAACTACTTTACAAAGATAGACTTGAAGAGTGGATATCATCATATTAGAATCAGAGAAGGAGATGAGTGGAAAACAACATTCAAGACAAATGAAAGATCGTATGAGTGGTTGTGATGCCTTTTGGGTTGAAAAATGCACTGAGTACTTTCATGAGGTTGATGAATGAGGTATTGAAGAAATTATTGGGTAAATTTGTGATTGTATATTTGGATGACATTTTGATTTTCAGTAAGACTAGAGAGGAACATTTGTTGCACATAAGACAAGTTTTTCCGAGGTTGAAAGAAGAACAGTTGCTGATAAACCTAAAGAAGTGTAGTTTCATGAAGGAGGAATTGGTATATCTAGGATTTGTGATATAAGTGGATGGATTGAAGATGGATCCTGAGAAAGTGAGAGCTATTTGTTGAATGGACTACACTTGAAAGCATTGGAGAGGTAAGATCATTTCATGGATTGGCTAGTTTCTACCGGAAGTTCATTAGGAATTTTAGTTCTATTTGTAACCCCATGATAGAGATGATGAGAGGAAACATGATAGATTTTAGATGGACACCTGGAGCAGACAAAAGTTTTGAATTGTTGAAGCAAAAGGTGACTGAGCAACCTGTGTTGGCTTTACTAGATTTTGATAAGGTATTTCAAGTAGACTATGATGCAAGTGGAAATGCAATTGGAGCAGTGTTAAGTCAAGACGGAAGACTAGTAGCCTATTTCAGTGGTAAGTTGAATGATGCAAGGAGAAGGTATTCAATATATGATCATGAGTTCTATGCCATAGTTAAAGCTTTGAAAAAGTGGAGATATTACTTGTTATCTAAGGATTTTGTGTTGTATACGGATCATCAAGCTTTACAGTATTTGAATAGTCAAGGTAAGTTGAATTAGAAACACATGAGATGGGTAGAGTTATTACAGAGTTACACTTTTGTCTTGAAACATAGGAGTGGAAAGTCAAATAAAGTTGTTGACGCTTTGAGTAGAAGAAGGAATTTACTAGCACAGATGAGAGTGGAGGTATTAGGCTTTGATGAGTTGAAGAACTTGTATGAAGAAGACCTGGATTTTGCAAAACCTTGGAAAGCATGTAAAGAACCAATTTTTGAGGATAGAAGTCAGTGGCTGGATTATTTCATTCAAGAGAATGTGTTGTTCAGGGGGAATTAGTTGTGTGTACCCCGAAGTTCAATGAGGGATAACTTGGTAAAAGATAAACATAGTGGAGGATTGGTAGGACATTTTGGAATTGACAAGATAGTAGCATTGGTGAGTGGGAATTACCCTTTGGCCCTAGATTTGTAAGGATGTTAGGAAATTTGTATAGAGTTGCAGATTTTTTCAAGTTGCAAAAGGAAGTAGTTAGAATGTTGGATTGTATAAGCCTATAATGGTACCAGAAGGACCTTGGGAGGATATCAGTATGGATTTCATAGTTGGTTTGCCTAAGACACAAAGAGGTGATGATTCAGTATTTGTGATAGTGGACAGATTTTCTAAGATGACACATTTCATACCTTGTAAGAAGACAATGGATGCAGTACATGTAGCAGATTTGTTCTTCAGAGAAGTGGTTAGATTGTATGGATTACCTAGGAGTATTTTTTTAGATAGAGATACGAAGTTTGTTGGCTATTTTTGGAGGACACTTTGGAAGAAGTTGAAAATAGATTTGAAGTTTAGTTCTACTTTTCACCTGCAAACACATGGACAGATAGAGGTAGTGAACCAGATTTTGGGAAATTTGCTAAGATGTTTGGTTGGAGAGAAGACCGGAATTTGGGATCTAGTCCTAGCACAAGAAGCGTTTGCCTACAATAATTTAGTGAATAGGAGTACTGGAAAGACGCCTTTTGAGATTGTTACAGGAGTTCATCCTGGAGGTATATCAGAGTTGAGAGACATTAGTAGGGAAGATAAAAGGAGTGCAGAAGTAGTAGAATCTACAAAACATATGAAGACGATGCATACTTAAGTGAAACAACATTTGGAAAACATGAACCAAAATTATAAGGAGAAAGAAGATGAAAAGAGGAGACATAAGGAGTTCAGAGTTGGAGATGAAGTGATGGTGTACTTGAGGACAATAAGATGAAGTTGGAAGAATAACTTCCTAAACAACAATCAGATGGGATAGAAGAATTTTTGGATGTCAAAGATGGAAGGAGGACTTGTGGAAGACAGTACATGGAATATTTGGTGAAATGGAAGGGTAGACCAGTGGAGGATTCTTCTTGGATTTCTTAGGCTGAGGTAGACCGTATTGGTTTTCCTTTGGCCTTTGCAAAGTGAGACGCTCACTTTTCATTAACCATGAATGTATAATGTAGGAGCATCCTTGGTTCTTCGAAATCTTGCATCAATAAAAAATATTTCTTTTCAATTTTGTTCTTATTCTGTTCCTATTCTAGTTCCAGTTGGTAGATCCAGTGTTTCTTCATGTTTTCTCGCCAGATCATGCGTACCTAGGATTTCATTGTGGACATGTTCAATTACCTTATTTCAAGTTTTCAGCTCATTTGGATCCTTTACCGACAAGTTATCACTTTCAGATTAAGTGACAGTTTTGGCTCTCACCCCAGAATAATTTAAAACCCTAACGACTAGTTGGATCGATCGCGAATCTTGCTCGTTGCTTGTGGATCCTCGTGGTTTGTTTGGATTTTTTCTATGGAGTGTCCCCAACCTTACACTTAGGTCCACACTTCATCATATGCATCTACTGTGGATGAATTTCATATTTAAGGCCGACTTGTTCTTGCACATGTTACATTTTCTTCATTGGAGATTGTAGCGATCTTTGGCCGACACGGATGTTTCTCGACTCGTGGATATGATATAAAGCTAGTATTGAATCATTAGAAGAGACAAAGATTGATGATTAAGAAGGATATTTTGTATATTAGGTCTGATCTATAGGATTTCGGTCGCATGTATGAGCATTGTATTTTGAGCATGTTGTAATCAGGCCTGTGTGCCGAATCTGTAAGCCCGGATGTGGCTGACTATATGTAATCAATATTTCAGATAATTCCAATGTTTGCACTTGCATTTGCCTCCATAAATTGTGTTTCTTGTGTTGTGTTACTCTTGTTGCATGGTTCAAACTGTTCTCTTTGAGGACCCTCCTTACCGTGACTGCACCAAGAGTTGTTGAAGGTTATCAAAATAATAAAAAAATTAAGTTTTATGTTTCACTTTAGTAATTTAATTTTTTAAATTTAAGTATTTATGAATAGGTTGTTGAAACCCAATTTTCCCCCAACAAAATCATCTTGAGATGACTTGTGAAAGTGTAGAAATCATTTTCTAGTATGGTCATTAACCAACTCTAATCAGTACAGAGGCAATCCCATAGCCCAAGGCCAAACAATATAAGGCACATGATCCCAGATGACACTTAGTGAGATCATGCAGAATATCATTTTAGTTTCACTAAGCTAATCATGAGTATGATCCAATTTACTAAAATGGATAATCCATGTTTGCAAATGGTATATGATGATATCAACTCAATAATTGAGAAGATGAAGTCTTAACATAAATGAAAAAAACAAAATCCTCAAGAATTTTCTTCAAAGAGGAGTAGCCAATTTTTGTTGAGTGATTGTATAAAATAACCACCCTACTACATCTTCTTTCCTTTGCATTAATTCCCACATATTACAACGACGATATTTTTTCTTTGCCAACCAAAGTACCACCATATAGAGATGTATAAGTCAACAAAGGGTACAAGCAAGTGTTTGATAATATGGAGAGTGTAGTTATGAGTGAGATGGCTGATTTTGTAGCCTCTAATGGTAAAAGTATTTCAGCTCTCCCTTACAAGTATGGAAAGAATACTCACTCTTAGTGGTAGCTCAATGGCCAAAAATTGCCACACTTGCAAACTCTTATGATCAAAATTTTATCCCAAGTTTCTTAATTTTGTTGCAAACTCTCTAAATATGATTTTTTTCACTTTTGAAAATATTTTTTTCAAGTTTGAAATTTGTTTTACAATTTAATAACTATAACCCTCTAACTTGCCTCAATAGGTTTCTAGTTCCTCTTCATCTAAGAAAAATTGGACTAATACTCCTCCATCTACTCAATGAAGTGCAACCAGTTGGCACCAAAGAAGGTAAAGAAGTTGGATTCCAGCTTGCACCTTCTGATGCAGAAATAGAATGATCACAAGGAAGGTGCAAAATATTTGTGGGATGTAGACCCAAAGTGAGCTGAATTGGATGTCTATGATACCACACAATCTTCACTTTTAATAAGTCAAGTGGCCAACATACTTTTACTAGGAGTTGTGGTGGGGCTACTTGTGGTTCTTCTATTCTACCAGCATCATCTAATGTTAATGATGATGATGATAATGTTGGTCTTGATGAAGATCCATATGGCACTGATTAGTGATTGTATTATTTTAATATTGAATACTGAATATCTATCATGAAATTCAAGTTTGGAAAATTAATATCAATTTAGTATATTATATTTGTAATAGTTAAGGTAGTTTGTTTATCATATGCATGACATGTGGTATTATGAATTCATGTTCTTAGGCCGCAAATGTTTATATATTTATGATTTCTGGATTTTTTTGTACAAAGGTACTCAGCCCAAAAAAAATCACCATAAACATTAAGTGATACGCAAGCATCAAGAATCAAGCATCAAGCATTATCTAGATTTTGGATTTGTGAATTCTATAGCATTCAACAATTCATTATGAAAGGAATTTTTGATATTAATTCAAGTGCTAATTTAAAGTTATGAGAGTCTGATCCATACATCAAGTTGATCAAGTTGGGCCCACTCATGAGGGTTGGTAGTGATTTAGGTTTTATTTACATTTTTTGTGCATGTTATTTGTGATTTTAGTTATGATTCAATTTTTTTTTAATGATGTGATGATTGCAGCATATTCATTACTTGATATCTAACAATTTGTTGTCATAGTTTTAACCTAAGTTCTGAAAATACAATATGGCAAAGACATTGCTGCTTTGTGTAATCCAAGTCATCATGGAGGGTGGGTTTGAAAATGTCATCTTTCTTCTTGTCTTGTAGTACGAAGGTTATGAATTTTTTTTCCATTACTTGACTAGAGGTGGTTTCTAATCACTTGTGGGTCGAATTATAATGCATGGGAACAGATATTGGAATGAGATGTTCTATTTTTTAGCCAAGCATAGGCCTTGCAAATATGGGGAGAAGAATCTATCTAGCATGTGCTGAAAGAGGGTCTCCAACATATGGCATGTTGCTTCTATGAGGCAGTTTATTTAGGAAGGCTCTTCTATTGTTTTCCTTCCAAAGCAAAGAGAAGGTGAAACAAAAAGCTAAGCGGTCCAATTTTTAGGGTTGGCATGTGCATAAACTGTGTAAACTATTGGAGTATTCTCTTAGCATTTGTTTCCTCTTTCTTGAGGCTGGTGTGGAATTATGCACCCATAATTTGCAAGTTTTGTATGAAAATGGGTGACAAGATATGTTGAATTGTTTCCTTGTCATGCAAGTAGTTTGGACATATGGAAAGGCCAATCTAGCCTTTTTTCGTTGGTCCATAGTGATATTTCCCTAGTGTTGAATTACCAAATATAAGTGATTTATTGAGATTAGCATATTGTCCAGTAATTATTTTGTTGGAGAATGTTCCCTTTTCAAAGAATTATAAGATGATTTCATTGTGTGGTGTCCAGATTTAATGTCCTTCCATCTTATCACATCTTGGTTCTTATAGAAATATAACAGGAGAGAGTCTAGTTCAATTTTTAGTTTATATCTTTGGTCTTGAAAGATTTCAATTACAAAGCCTAAAATACGGTTAATCTATATACAACATTCAAAGCCTATGCCAAATATGTAGTCTCACACATTAAGAAAACCTTAATTTTGCAGGCTTGACATGAAGGGTTGGTATCCATCACTATCTAGTATTGGATATTTAAAATTCTCTCAAAGAACCTCATTGCTTTCCCATTACCCAACTGTCACGTTAATCCATTTTGCATTCACTGGAATTCTAGTCGTATATGCTTGGCCATTGTTGAGAGAGGTTGCTTCCATTATGTTTTCAATGGAAGATCAGTTTTCAAAATTTTGATATTCATACTTGAATATTTGTAATGAATTCATCTCAGGTAAGTCTCATTACAAATGATTAATTGAAGCTCATAATATTTTTGATTCAATCCCCCTTCTTATTCAACCCCTGCAATGATGTCCCAAGTTACCAAGGGGTTCTTGAGCATAGGATTCATTCCTTCTAAAAATAAAATTGCACTCTTTTTATGTCTTCTTCTATGCATCTTGGTGTAGGAACAAGTTATAAGAGATGTATAAGGGAAAGAGAAGGACAAAATCAATAAGTTGAGTGCATACAACCCAAAACAACCACCTATTTATCATTCTTTTTAAGGCATCCATTAGTTTTACTTTTTACTATTTTATAAATAGAAGCTTGATACTTGCATTGACTAAGGAATCCCAAATAAGCGATTACTGATTAGATATTTATCTTCCTTGAAAATAAGAAAATGTTTGATTTCCACTCTTTTCTAACAAGGGATACTACAAAATAAGATAGTAGACTTGAGAAAATTTATTTGTTTCCTAGATGCCATATGATATTGCAAGATAAGTATTTTGAGGGGTTTTACCTCAGTGATAATGAGTTATGAGCATAGTATAGTGTCTTCTACAAATTTAGAAGTAGTAAATACTAATCAATTTATCCACATAATTTCACCAATTATGATAAAATGATAGAATTAATGTATCACCTTGATATAGGCCATAGGAGGGGCACAAGTAGTTTCCTATGAAACCTATGTTAATGGTTCGCCCAAGGGGGGCCCTAGGTCCCGGTTTGTTCCGACTCGAGTTTGGTCCCCTATGTGTTTGGATAGGGTCCCTCCAACAGAATGTGGATCTAGCCTTGTCGAACCTTGGTGGACCCGAGCCATGTTTGGGAAACTCACGTGACTAGGCGGCATATTTCAAATGTGCCCCTTAGTTTTTTCTCAATATTTTCACAACAAAAACCAGCACTATCACCAATGGTTAACATTAGCTCCCAAAAGATAATCAACTTGAAAGGAACCTTCACCAAGAATGTTCACCAAGATCCTTTGAAAGGCGAGGTGATAGCATATGGTGACGGGATCGTTAGCACTAACTGAATTGAAATACAATGTTGGAACTATAAAATAGGTGGTGATCCGACCACAAGAAATCCACACTACCACTTTTTTAATGGGGGGGAGATAATTACAATGAAAAGCAATTCATTTGCTAATAGCAAGCATCAACTATGCAGTGGGGATTCTCCACTAATTCAGTGGGTAAAATATGAGATATACAATCTCAATTCCTCCACAGTGGTGGTAAACCATCCAGGGGTTACAATATTTGAATTAAAACATAAAGTAAATGTAGAGATAAGAATGACTGGAACAATACTACTATTACCATCATTTACAATGAGCTTATTACAATAAACTTTATTAGAATCCTACTCCAAATCAACTGCAAAGATTATACTATATCTCCAATTATAAATGTGAGTAGAAAATCAAATGAAACATAGCATAAGGAGAGAATAACCAGGTCTGATTTATAGAAATAGCAAACCAATGTTCAGACCAACAAGTAAAATCACTCCCAATTCACTCAAAAACACCAACCACACTTCACCAACTCATCTGAAACTAAAAACACACCTTCTCAATTGCTAGGTGACCAAGTAACTCCAAGTATCAAAGCACCAACAACTCTAAATATGCCCAACATGAAATCCAAAGCAGCAAGGACATGGTAAGACCAAGAAAGGGGTTGACCTTGCTTTTAAAATTCAACTCCTCAGTAATAAAATCTACAATTTAGCATCAAGAGGCGCCTAGGCCATAGGATAGTTTAGAATAAACACCCAAAATGATATTCAATATGCAAAAGGACTTATGAGTAGAAATCACTTCCAACCATATCCAAACCAACAAACACAAGAATTGATAAAATCACCAAATTCTCCAATGATGAAGCTCAATATGCACTTCTGAATGAAGCACACTCCCAATCAACCATCTATGGAACCATAGTTTCACACACAAAGAATGGTGTAAATACTAAGCTCCCCCTTAGTCGAGTTCTTAAATCAATTCAGCAACATAGCTTTACAATATTTTCCAAAGATGATCAGCTCCAAGCAATTCCTTCCTCTATAGCCTTCAAAGAGAAAACCAAGCAATTTGTAACTCCTTTCAAGAAACTCTTGAATGACCTTCAAGAGACACCACCTCTCATGTTGCACTTTATTTGAATTATTAAAACATTAATCATCTCCCTCTAGGAGTCCATTTACAAGTTGCATAATAAAACATTTAATGTAAATATTAAATGCTCAAATCAAACCCTTTATGTCCCATTTTAAAAAATGACTTGAAGTCATCAACCCTAGGCATGGGGTAAAACTTTAGAACATAAAATTATCTAAGTATAGAACTCAATCCAAAGAGGTAGCCAAGAGCAATGCCCAAGTTGCAACTGATAAACTACTAAAATTAGAAAACTAGCATTTTCCAAGCTAATGATGATGCCTCTGTCATAAATGGACTTACTAAAAATAGTGAATTCCAAAAATAGTAAGTTAACTTCACATCCATCAGAAAGCCAAATTGATCAACCACACTGAACTGTAAATGATTGAGTTGTTGTTAGAATGATACTGCTAAAAGATAGACTTACCAGAAATAGAAAACTGCTACAAATAGTAAGTTTGTAAAACTTCCTCTGAACACCGAGCAGTATCATGAATTACTATAAATAGTGTTTCCAAATACCAACTGAGCATAAATCGAGTAGTCATCATGAATTACTATAAATAGTAAGTGCCCAGAAAGGTTATCAGATTCAGATGCATGTCACACCACCTCGAAGGTCTCTAAAAACACATAAAAACCCAAAAACCTTTCCTGTCTGCAAGGTATCAGTCAAAATTGCATGTCATTATCGTAACATGCATGTTACCTCATCCTAAAGCTCTCCAAAAAGCTACAAAGCTCCACCAGACATGCGTCAAAAACTCCTACATGTAAACCTTCAAAATTACATCTGAAAGCAAAAACCCTAATTTTTCCACAGATGAGCCTATGGGCTTCCAAAAATAGGCTATCAGTCACAGAAGAGCATATGGCTAAAATGGGGACATTACACTATTTCAATATTTTTTGAATTTTTTTAACTTAAAAAATCCGATTCACCCCTCTAACCCTAAAATGTGAGAGATAAAAACATCTAATAGGAAAAATCAATCTCATTTTTCATATTGTGAATGGTAAACAATTTTTTTTCCTCCATTGTTGGACTTATTTTCTTGCTTTCCATTGCACAAATAGAGTTGAAGATTGATCATTGAACACTCCAAGCTAGTTGTTGTGTTATTCCTACACATTTGTAAGCGTTTTTTTGTTTCCAAGAAGATCGTAGAGGAAGATTTCTTCAAAAGAGGTAGGTTTTTTGAAGACTCTCGTTTTTTTCTATATATTTTTTTTTACAAATGAACTCTCTTGTTTTGTTTTAAAGTTTCTAGTTTGTTTTCATTATTCTAGGTATCTATAACACATGCTTAATTTTTTAAAATGAATTAACTATTAAGTTGTATTTATTTATTTAAATATTTTAGTTTTCAAATTTCATTTGTCTCAATTCTTTGAATGTGTTGATTATTGAACTTGTTGCCTTAGGTATTACAATGGCAACCATTTCTAGCTCCACAAGCCAATCTTGCTTAAAAAAAGACCCAAAATCTCCCCTTTGGAAATATGTTAAAATGGCACAACTTCCAAGTGGTGGAGGTTATGCTTGGATTTTTTATCACTGTAAAGTTAGATATTCGGGCTCATAAAGTCGAGGGAAAGGCCATTTGTGCAAGATCCTTGGACTAGGCATCAAAGTTTTCCAAGGTGAAGATGGTAAAGGCATTCCAAAATACAAGTATTGGCATATATTGAAGAGCAAGAAAAAGTAGACCAAGCACTAGGTTGTAGATCAAATCATCCTTTGTTAAAAAAAAGGATCTTGAGGGATGAATCCCCCTACACCATCTTCTCATTTTTATCCTACAAAGAGCCATCCATGTATGTCCATACCTAAATGTCATGCCCCTGAAATGGAACACTAAAGTAACCAAACATTGAAATGCAAATAAATAAATACAATACATATTAACAATTTAGTACTATTAAAAAATAACAATAATATAATATTATAAATATTAATAAAAAATATATAAAAATTGATATAAAATAAATATATTAAAATAAGGAAATATATTATATATATATTCCTTCTAAAGGTAGCAAGAAGGTAGCGGTTTGTTTTATTAAGGCATCGATTTTACTTGCGAAGGCAACGATCATTTACAAGCTTAAGAAGGCATCGAGTAGGTGTGAGCACGCAACAATTAGTTAAGGGAATAATAAGGCAATGATCCAATTAAGGGGAGGTAAGGTTATTAATAAAAGGACATGCCTTTTTGGATGGTTGACTCTATTAAAAAAGATGTCTCTTTTCAAAGAGACGGAAAGGTATAAATAGAGTTGGAGAGTAAGGAGAATGGGGATATCATAGAAGAAAGAATAAATAAGAAATCTGGGAATATATTTTTTTACTATTTTAGCAAACTTAGTCATTGAATGGGAGGAAAGTAAGCAGGAATAAGGAATAGTCTACACTCAAAAAGGCAGCAGCCCCTAAATATAATAGGGGATTGATATCATGAAGAGTAAGATAGTTCAAGGAAAGATAAATGAAGATAAGTGATGAATCAATAAGGGAAGTAAGTCAAATATAATTACATATACATATTTATATAATGAAATATATATATACATATGAATTATATATGATTATGCAATAATGATGCTTCAACAATTATTAATCCTTATCAGTATTTATTTATTTGATTTAATCTATTTGATTCTCTTTAAGCAAGATTTTCATAATATTAGAATAGATCGAATTTGAGGAGGATACATCAACGATCAAAGAGAAGAGACATACATATCAGAAAGACAAGAGAACTAGACCCGTGTATCACAACAAATTTCTATTATCGGATATATGTACATAAAAAAGAGTATATCAGATCTATCCCAATTTTAGTGTATTTCTAATATCCATTATCTTACATCTATATACTTATGGTATTTCATAATAAAGGAATATTAAATATATATTTTTTGCAAGTAATTGTTTACATATGTATGCATATTGCCTATATGATAATAAGAATATTTAATAAATAATTTCTTGTGATAGAGTAGGTGATTTGCTTGGCTATTTGAAACCCATCTTGTAGGATGGGCAAGGGGTGGAGTGGTAATTAGGCAGAGAGCTGATAGAGCCCACTTACGACCCCCGCTCAACTCC
This sequence comes from Sequoiadendron giganteum, assembly GCA_007115665.2. Classification (NCBI taxonomy): domain Eukaryota; kingdom Viridiplantae; phylum Streptophyta; class Pinopsida; order Cupressales; family Cupressaceae; genus Sequoiadendron; species Sequoiadendron giganteum. The sequence continues at coordinate 387,900,222 of CM021108.1, read as the reverse complement.
ACAAGGTGGCAAGTGTCTTTCGGGAGTCGTGGCCTTGATGAGGAAATCAGATACAAGTCGCCTAGGGGGAGGGTTGTGATATACACCCTCTTAGGCTTGGTATATGGCTTTGGGCGGACCCATCATGTCCCTTCTCCCACCATTCTAATATGTTTACTTTGTTGATAATATATGGATGTGATGCAACTGTCTAACCCTAACAAGCATATATACATATTTTCATATATTATTCATGTGGTGAATGCAAGATTCCAACCCAAGATTACATCATTAAAGAGATTTATTTAATAAGGTGAAACCCTAACCCTGATTTGTTGCAATTTGTGATCAATAGGTGGATTCTAGGGTAAATAAAGATAGGGGCAATTACACTAAAGAACAACTTGTGGCCTCTATGCATAAGAGATTCAGAATGAGGCTAGAGAGATTTTTGATCAAGACATAGCGAGATGTGTCTATGCGAATGGATTGACATTCAACATTGTTCGCTCACCATACTAGCAAAAAATGGTGAAATCAATTAATGAGGCTCCAAAAGAGTATAATGGCTCGGGTTTGAGGTGTGTATCACCTTATTAGATAAAATGGTAAAATATGTAGAGGACTCCTTGAAGCTCATAAGGGATTCATGAATCAAAATAGGGGTGACTATCATTTTTGATGGATGGAAAGATGCAAAAAATCATCCATTGATCAATTTTATTGTTGTGTCCCCTAAAGGGGAAATGTTTTTGAGAGTATTTTATTGTGAAGGAGAGGTGAAGGATGGTGCTTTTATTGCTAACATTCTTTGTAAAGCTATTAATGAAGTGGGCCCTCAAAATGTTGTGTAATTTATAATAGATAATGCAATTTTTTTTAGGGTTGTTGGGTTATTGGTTAAGTAGAGATATTCAAACATTTTTTTGACACCTTGTGTTGTCCACTCCCTCACCCTAATGGTACAAAAAATTGGCACCAAAATTGATTGGATCAAATAGGTGTATGTTGAGGCCGAAGACATCCAAATGTTCATCACCAACCACCATATCTCACAAGGCATATTCAAAACATTATCCAAATCAGATTTGTTGAAGTTAAGTTAAATAATAAAAATGTTTCACTTTAGTAATCTTTTTAATTTTATTTTAATTTTAATTTTTGTAAATTTAATTCATTTTTTTATTTTTATTTTTTCAAAAAAGTTGTTGAGACCCGTTTTGCCTCCAACACAATTGTGTAGAGACAAGTATATGGTCGATGCTCATAGTTGATGGTACTTCCATGGCCAAGCATATAGTACCTGCAACCAACCTCTTGCAATCAAAATTTTATGCCAAGTTTTATAGTCAAAATCTTTTATCTTTTTATGTTTTATAATTTTATTTATATTTTAATTTTTAAATTTAATTTTTTAAAATTTGGAACTCTTATCTAATTTGGTATTAATAGGTTGCTAGTTCATCTTAATCTAAGAAGAGTTGGAGAACATACTCCATCCAATCAATAAAGCACAATAGACTACATTAGAAAAAAGGTAGAGGATTTGGTGTATGTGCATTCAAACTTGTGGCTCCTTACACACAAAGAAAGTGCCTACAAAGCGTATTGACTTGGATGCTTCCACTACCCAATTTGTTGCACTTGATGTTGATGATGACTATGAGCCAACTAGTGATAATGAGAGTGCTACTGCTAGTGGTAATGTCAATGCCAATGCTAGTAGCACTATTTGTGGTTCTAATAAACCACTACATACATCATCTAATATAGATGGTGATGATGATATTTTTGATGAACCATATGATATTTGATCAATGAAGGCTGGTTATTGAAATTACTATTTTTGAACTTTAATCTATATCATGACATTCAAGTTTGACTAATATGACTATTAATGTGGTGGTTTATTTTGCTATGTTATTTAACTATTAATATGGCAATGTATTTTGAACTTATTTATTGCTGCAAATATGTACATATTTTTGTTTTTTATATTTTTTGTGAAGCCAAAATGAACCCAACCCCTAAAAAAAATTTGACCAAACCCGTGAACCAAACCCTCAAACCTAAACCTAAACATGAACCCGAACTGATAACTTAGTATGAAACTATTCATTGATACTTGCAATGAGGGAGGGGTTATAATTTATAAAGATTTATATCCCAATTAGAACTTTATCATTGAATATAAATACTTTCATAAATTGAGTATAAAGGGCTGCTTGCATATATTAAAGCTTTTGACATATCCAACTTTGTGAATGCCTCTAGCCTTTTATGAATTTTAGCAAAATGGGTAAATTTGGGACAACAATGACATTAATTGTCTCAAAAACTCAAATAAACAAACCACATGCTTTCAAATCTAAAAGGACTCTTAGAACTAGGGATAGAATTGTTGATACCATGAGTGATTGGTTGATGGTTTGAGTGTGTTGCATCATGAATTCTTCCTTGTCTTATGGATTGTTGAGTAATCAATTGATTAGAGATCAAAATCTTGTCCAACTTCTCACTATTATAGCTATTTCCCTTCCTTCTATTTAGTCCAAGTAAATAGACCATCAAAGAAATCAATCTCTATCATACATGTGTTATCTATAAGTCCTATTAATGCCTCTGACATTCTTTCGTTGAATCTATTTCCCCTTTTCTTTTCTTCTTGGCTTTTTATATTGTTAAAATTGCCCCTTTCTTATTGTAGGAGGGAAGATGGAAGCAACTCACCAAATTTAGTAAAATGGAAAATGGAAGCAAACCTTTGCAGATTCGACCAAATCATAATTTTTGTGTTAGGACAAAAATGCAATTGTTAGCAGCCCCAAGTGTCTTTGTACTTCGCATTTGAGATTCTTCATATCATAGTTTCTTGGGGAAGGACTAATTCTATCTAATGATCCTTGATTTTCTTGTGAAATAGGTGGTTTATGTTGGGAGCACATATTCCCAATATGTTCTATAATAAGATATGCATTAGGAGGATGAATCCAAGTAAGATACCTCAAATTCCTTGTCCTTGGTAGTTGATCTAGTAGTCTTTTGTATCAAAATTTGAATTGTCTTTGTGCGGGTGTTAGTATCATGTAACGGTGTAAATTTTCATGACAAAATAAAATAAGAGAATACTTTTATCTTTTTCTTCCCATCCATCTAGAATTTATCTCACCAAGTTCCTAACAATGGTAGTTTGTTGGGACTAGGATGAGATTCAAGAGTAAAATGATAGATCTATTTTGTATTCTCCATGTGTAAGGTTTTATTGTTGGTTGTGTTTTGAAATATTTCTAAGGATTTTCTAGCAAGATTTGTATCCATCATAGCTTTTTCTAAAGATTATAGAGGACACTCAACCTCCTCCATGAGAGGAAGGGCATCAAAAAAAAATTGTGTCAAATTCTTCATTTTCCTTGTGTACACTTTATTGATTTGTTTTCTATAGAACACTAGCTTGTACTACCATAGCCTTTCGATTTCTTCTCTAGCATCCAACATACTTGTTCTAAATTTACCATGTTATTGTAGAAAACATTGTCATCATGATCTCCTAGTCCACACCATCTACAAACCATAATGTGTTAGTGTTGAAAAGGTCGGGACAACATCCCACAAAAAAAAACCATTAATATCATACTCAACATTATGCATACGATAATCATCAGCATCTCTTTTGATTCCTTCACCGCCTCTACCTTGCTCAATGTGGGTATGTCATCAATACTCTCAAGGTTTACTTAACCAGTTGCTTGTTGTTTCATTAGAGATTTATGCTTGATTCAACACCACTTGCTAGTATTTATCAATCTTCAAATCCAATGGACAATATTTACAAGAATGCATAATAAACATGCAATTGGTTACCTTGGCAACTCAAACTTGTATAAAATTTTGTGTGGCAATTCACACTATTGTAAAATTTTGTGTTCCAAATGTCACACTATGCACTATACCTCTTTCTTTTTCCTCCTTGGTCTTTCTCTTCAAATATTTGAACATTATCAAAAAAAAATTTCCTCCAAGAATTTAGCAATGTTAGATACTTGAATAATCCTCACCTCTATTGCAAAACTCACGACTACTCGCAAGCCAATGGGCTAGTGAGTTACTTGCTGACGATTTTTTGAAAAAATTGCAGCGATTTTTCTGCAGAAAAAATTGCGAGTCAAAGGAAAAAAGTGCAAGATTTTTGTCAATAACTCATCCAAATCTATATAATTGTTTTTTTTCTTGTAATTTTAAGAAAACATGAATTTTATTTCATTTTCACTTGTGGTTGGTGACTTAGGGCATGTGACGACATGGTGACTAGAAATGAAGGTTTGTGTGGTTGCCCCAAAACCTCCATAAGGGGAGTTGTGTCATGTCCCTGATTTGGAGGCAGAGTAATTAAATTAAATTAATTAATTAAGTTGTCCAAATAGTGATATTTCATAAGGATGACTAATTGATTATTTTAATTAAACTAAAGTGGAGTATTAAATTAATTATTTAATAAGGTTATCAAATAAATAAATATTAAAAGGTGACCTTATATTTAATTAATTTAATATTAAAGTGACTAAAATAAAATATTATATCATAAAGTCACCAAAATATATCTTTTATCCCACATTGACAAGAAAAGTGTGTGAGCTCTCCTAGGAAAAGTATAAAAGGATCTTAAAAGGGCTCATTTTTGGACATTTGGAGTTGAATACACCTTTTCTACTACTTTGTTGAATGCTTAGCTTGTTGATTTCCAGTTTTCGTTTGTAAAAGACCAAACCTACTTGGTTATTTCTAATTTCAGTTGTGAAATATCAACCCTAGTTTGGAATTGTGGAGGAGTTGCTTCAGACTTCTCAATTGGGCAAAATTTGTGGCCAAGGGCTAATTTTGGTTGCATTGATTTGGAGCTCATATTTCAGATTTTGTTGGAGAGTATTGAGGATCTTCATTTTAGAATTTTGCATTGCATTGTTAGGGTGATTTGGGATGGGAGAATTTAGAGTTTGAAGACATTGGTTGTTGTTGTCATAAAGGTTTGATCTGCATAAAGAATATTTAGAAAATTATTCAAGGGGTCTCCACATGCTATCAATTTCACATGAAGATTGGAGTGCTCAATAAAGGATGTTGGGACAATCTTTGAGATTATTTGAATGAGTTTCCAGCTGCCAATAATTAATGTCAGACATTTCAGTTCAGAATAGGGGTGGCTAGACTAGAGGGTGATTCCTCCTTGTGATGACATTCCAACCCATTACCAAGGCATCCATTTCAACATCGATTTGTTGCAGCTTATTACTCCAAGTTCTCAAGTTGAATTTGGTATGTTTTGCATTTCAAAATCATCTAAGATAGGGTGCTATCTTAAGTGATTGTATTTTGCACATTCTCATAAATTGTAAGCCTTTTCATAAATTTGTAAGCCAAGAGTCTTGGAATTCATTTTCAATCAGTTCTATTCATTGGTGCATCAGCTAGAAAAGATGCTAGTAGTCATTGTAATCAGATATTGTTGCAATAGAAGTTGTTTTGAGGTTACATTGCAAGTGTATGAAAAAATGTCAAGTGGTTGTAGTTGCTTATTTGAATGAAATTAAGTCATCTATTTGCATTGGGAAAAGTAAAAAAACTTGAATTTCATCTTCTCACATTGTTTAGACATCATAGCAATCATTCCAAAGAATTTTCATCATTTACTTATCAATCCAAAAGCAAGCAAAACAGACTGAAACTTGTAACAACAAGCTACAACATTGCATACAAAGTATTTTTCATAATGTCTCTTGCTTCTATTATGATTTTACATTATTGAGTATTTGAAAGTCATTAAAGTCCATTGCATTGCATTACCATTTAGTCTTAGTCCTTGCACTTGAATCATTTAGTTATCAAAACATCATATGCATTTAAAATTACCAAAAAGGAGTTTACATTAGCAAGTACAGATTTTGCATGATAAATGTTTGACGGAATGTCCGAGGCTTCATAATGTGAAAACAAGGTTAGATTTTTCCAAGGAAATTATAGTGGTATCATATCATGAACTCCAAGTTTTGGGTAGAAAAAACTTTTTCCTTTAGGGTGAAAAACCCTAGAAGTGCAAGAGAGTACTCTTTCCCTTAAATTTTGCGAGTTACTTTGATAAACCAACCAAAATCTAGAACTAGACTAGCAAGGGACAATACAGTGGTATCAGAGCTAAGAATCTTGCCATCTTTTTGGGTAATCAATCTTGATATCAACTATTCAATTGTTGATCAGAAATTTAATTGGGTTTCATGGCCACTTTTTGCAAGTCAGTTGAAGTTGTGATAAGAGCTTGAATTCAACAACATGATAGCATGATGGAAAGAATGAAAGAATGGGAAAAAGGATTGGAAAATTTGGGAAATAATCTTGAGCAGGAGGCCACTAAAGTTCCTCAAGAGGAATTACAAGTTTCATCTTCTCTACAGGAGGATAGCATGCTATCATCTGATGTTTTAGTTGAGCGAGGTGATGATGAGTGCATGGAGCATCTAGAGTCCTCTTGTATTTAGACACCTATTCAAGATATTGATGATTTTTTAGATGGAATTGGTGCTGGCCTAATTCCAGATCAGCGGGAGAGCATACAGGACTTTGTGGAAAAGGAATTTCAGGCACAATTAGAGGCTTCTTCATGCGAGGTTGAAGCTAGACATACACCGCATGGTCTACATAGTTTGAGGAGCCAATTGAAGGTGAGTGAGGATGAGATTGTAACAAATTTATCTCATCATGACATTATGGATAAGATGATTGAAATAACCTTTGGATGGTTCAACTAGAGAGAAGACAAAAAGGAGTTGTAGCAGAGTCTTCTCATGAGAACTTATAGGAGATCAAAGAAGGTATGGGAGCGATGAAGTCAAGTTAATTACACCTTATTTTAGACCGTGACCACCTTCTTAGCCTTGTTGGGATCTATTCAAATTACTTGATGAAGAAAGAAGAGGAATTCGATGACCTCTCCCAAGAACTTGAGGTCACTAGGGATTCTTTGGTGAGCACTCAGTTGGCACTTCAAGATTCTGAGAGACATGTTGATGAGATTTGCTTAGAGTTAAGTTTGGTTTGAGATTCACCAAGTACAACAAAAACTCAACCATCTATGGTAGCCAGGGCATAAGATGAGGTGAGAAACATTAGCATTCAAACTCAAGATACAGGTACAATGGCTCTTGTGAACTTGGGTGATCCCACAAAGCTCGTTTACAATTTCTGGGAGATTCTGATTTTTGCTGAAATCACATATTGTTTAAAAAATATAATGATTTAAGCCTTAAATTGTTTCATTTTAAGGATTCCAATTGAAGAGGGTTTGATCAAACCACCTTAGATCAAACCCCCTTGGATATAACCCCACTAGTTTTAAACCATATCTACAATGAAGTCTCCTTTACACCTATCAAAATGTTGATAAAAAATCACTTTTGATTTACCTTTTGTGGGATCAAATGAATTCATTTCAAATTTATTTTAAATGATCATGGTAGTCCTCAGAACGAGCTATCCAATGAATATAATTTTAATATGTTTTGGTTTTATTATGTATTTATTTTTTTAGTTTTATTAAACATAGGTTTTTCATCGAAAATCAAGCTCTTTGTTGTGCACATATGGAAAAATAGCAGATTATCAAAAAAAAAAATTAGAAAATATGTTCGGGCTGGGTATTGATGTCCTTGATTCATTAAAATAATAATAATTGAATTTTGATACGTACAGAAAAATTTATGTTGTATACAGTTTGCCTATGTCTAAATTGTAATGGGTTTGACTTAAAAACTTGATTAAGGAAAAAATATATAATAAAACACTATGAAGCCAAATGAAAGTGCTAGATATTGTAGTTACAAAACTAAATTCGAAAAAAATAGAATTTTATCCTTCATACAAGAAAATTTATGTTGTATACGGTGAGCATCACTTCTTAAAAATGTTGTTTTTAAAAAAAAAAATAGTTTTCAAAGGAGATGGAAAAAGAAGTGCAATCTGATTCCAATTTTTTTGAAAAATATATATTTAGAATCTATAGATAAAACAACACAAATCACTAGTTTGCATCATCTTCAAATTCCTCACGGTTTAGCCGCTATAGGAGCCCAAAAGTGAAGATTTAGTTTAAAAAAATAAGTTTAGTGTCCAGTTTGCCCAAAAATTGTAAACCAGTATTGTGGGATCACTATGTTAGATAAGAAAGATAAGTCAGATGGTGGTGTTGATACAGTCTCTTTCCAAAACGTAGATGGCATTCATGGTGGTGATATTTCTTTTTCTACTTTGAGCTACGAGTCTTCTTATGATGATGGATGGAGTACACATGACTACTCTAGTTTTTTGTTGGCTCATTCATGAGAGTTTCATCTCGATTGCATCTTGAGGTGTGCTCATCAATTTGATTTCATCCCACATGCTCAAGATTTGACTGTCATTGTTTACACATAGAGGTGGGTTGAAGAACAAGAGTTCTGGTTTACTTTGGTATGACATGTTTCATATTTCAGATGATGAGTCCAAGTTTGATAGGTCTCTCACTTTGAGTTCTCCAGTTGGGTGTTTCCAGTAGCAGGAGTTCAAGACTTGGACTCCAGGGGCTATCAAAGTGGCACAATGGAAGTCCATTGGTATTGAGATGGAGGGACTTCTAGTTTATTCATGTGATCTAGGTGAAGATGGTTGGATACCTCAAACTCATCATCACAATTGATGCAATAATCTTCCATAGAAGATTCATGTGATGAGTGTTGCTTAAGATGTGTTGCATAAATGCCTCTTGGATCATATGACCTTCTCTCAATGAGGTACTTGAGATTGAGCCTCACAATTTCTTGGCTCATCAATTTTCCATTAGCCATTATTTTACATCTATAGAGTCCCATCTGAATGGGAAAGTTCACAACTGACTTCTTCTTCAGGCGTAGGTGTGTGAAATTTGACCAATTTCCTTAGGAACTCAATGAGCACTACTTTATCTGAAGGGTAGCATGGCATCATGGCAGGGTGTCTATTGTAACCATAAATGCGTATGTAGGTGAAGGTAGGGAATTGGATAAACCAATTCACCTAGTCCACCATTTCCTCCTTCGTTGCTCATGATATACGCACGTGCATCTCATGGTTGAAGTCTCATATGGTGTGCATGATGAAGATGTCACTTATCCATTTGAAGTGTCTTTCTACTAGATTAAACTCAAGATGCAAAAAGTATTCATGGACCTTCTGCACACCTAAGGTCCCCATAGTGGTTAGTGTTTTGAACTTGCCTTGGAAGGAAATAAGGTATACAAGGTAGGAACACATGTGGAACCTATGAGCCTCTAGAAACACAGTAATTTGTTGGTGGAGTGTGTCACTGATCAAGGTGGCTTAGTCGTAATGTTCTCTTTTGTTGATAATCTTGGTAATGATACATCCATGACTGAAACTGATTTCCCTCTTCCTGTCTAGTGATCATGCTGAGTAGAGTGATCAACATTGCATACTCATCTTAGAATTCTCCTCATCCAACAAATTTGGGCAAGTTTGTCTTTTTCACCTTTAACCATTGTTCTGACATTTTTAGTGAACACCTATCCTTTGAAGCTTTGAATGCATTTTTGAATTCTCTCACAAATATGACTTTGTTGGTTGGGCATGGTGGAATAGCAAAACATTTTTCAATGTTTTTTGGTTTCAAGCTACAGATCACTCTCCCATACACTGATCAGATTTCTTGTGTGGTAGGATTGTAATGCTTAATGCAAGCGATTACAAACTCTACACTTTGTAATGTGATATGGATTGACGCATGTAATATGCCGCTTGGTTTGCACTTAATTTTTGTGTGTTTTTATGAGAATTTTGAGATTATATAACAATGATTCATACAACAATATATTGAAACAAAAATAGAAGATATTGCAATTAAACTTTCAACTCAAAATTGAACATTACATAGAGGGTTTACAACTGAAAAATTCCAATTTTTTCTACAAGATTAAATACAGCTTTTTACCAAAATAATGATAACCTAGTTCATAAAATATCCCCTAATATCTAAATCAACAATACCTAGAAAATCTAGGAGTTACAATTTTTGAACTCACACGAGAAATGTGCTTGAAGGGCCCTCTAAAATGGACTCTAGCTGCAAGAATCACTTCCAATGGCAGAAAAGTTGCATGCACGAAGCTCTCCATCCTTGGATGACCCCAAATGAAGCATTACAACCTCTAGAAACCCTAGCCACCCTTGCAAACGATCAACCATCTCTCCAAGATGTATGCCCAACCTAGGAAGATGGTACAACCAGCAATAAAGGCACTTAAACTTCTTAAATCTTCTGCTAGTGTATTCAAATCTTCCCTACAATATAGACTCTCCAATCTGAAATATAAGTTTGATGCCCAAACTATAAGTCTCAATCTATAATGAAGCTCACCTATGATTCCTGAAGTGAAATCACCAAGAATTCTCCAGACTGTATCATTCAATAGCGTAGAGAATGTTTCTTGTAAGGGTTTCCATCCTCACAAACCTTGAGAAGATGACTCTCCTCCCAAACCAAAACCAATTTCAATATCTTCATCCAGCCTTGTCAAATGAGCTCTCAACTCCCGCTTTATAAATAACTCCTTGATCTTATAGAAAGACCCAAGAAGAGTGTTCAACAAGCTTTTAAAAGAAAATTTTAATACTCCTTGATGTGACCTCTTGATGTTACCCCTTGATGTGAGCCTTTGATGTGACTCCTTGATGTGACCCCTTGATGCGACCTCTTGATGTGACCCCTTGGTGTGACCCCTTGATGTGACCTCTTGATGTGACCCCTTGATGTGACTCCTTGATGTGACCTCTTAATGTGACCTCTTGATGTGACTCCTTGATGTGGCCCTTTGATGTGACTCTCTAATACTTAAGTCAATTTTTGGAAAAATATTAATAAAGTGACTTTATTAATTTATCATTAAAGTATGTCACTTTAAAACCTTTTAATATAATTATTTAATACTACCCTTTTGACTTTTGACTTTTTGCCTAGTAACATTAAATAATTAAAATAATGATTTTTCCTTAAGAGGGCTAGAAAAATGGGGACATTACAGTTTGCACTTCCCAATTATTGCTTATCCTCAAGCAATAATGAAACACCCTCTGATCAATAGACTGATCCAAACTAGAATCAAGAATGATCCCAGGGTCCCAAGTCAACTTATGGGATCTGTAGTACCATCCTCTCAAGGCATTGACCTTCAAGGTACCAACACAAGGGACCTCCTAGAAACCATCGATAAGAAGAGTGATAACAAACCACCAAAACTCAATCCACTCCTCAACATTATGTCCCTCAAGAGAGTCAAACTGATGTGCCACCAGAGAAACCTTGAGTAAATCCATACTAGCTCTCTCATCCCAAACATAAGCTTCTTTAAAAACCAGTGTGAATCTCGGGTTCCAAGTAAATCTCAAAAAGGAATTTCCATGCTAACATTGCACCATTCTGATCACAACTAGCAAACCAACATGCTCAAACTACACCCTCCTAGAAAATTAATCATCATCAACACCCATACTAAAAACCCTGAGAGGGCTGAAATCATTGCCATGTAATATATCCTACCAAGGTATCTCAATGAAAACCACATCGACTAGCTCCCTAAAAATCACAATCCTGGGCAATAGAGAAAATAGTATGGTTTTCCATAAAGAACAAAATCCAATATATCCCTTAATGACATCCCAAAAATGAAGCAATTCAATCATCACAACTCTGCAATATACCAACCAAGGAATCCCTCTATGGTTTCCAACTAAAATCATAACATTGACACTTGACCTCCAAGTGCCAAAGGAAGAGTTCTGAACATAGCAGCACACCCAAACTATTGCAATCAATGAGACACCATCCAAAACAATGCACACCATCTCCATGTAGTGTCTTTAGTGACCACCAATTACCAAAGAGGAAACAAAAAATAAATAAATTATGTTTGAAAGAACACTCACAACCAACTACCCTATAGATTTCCAAGGATTAAAAACCATCTTCTTATGAAAAGATATCTCTGTAACCAACATGAAAATTTAAGGAAAGCAATAATTAATCTAAAAACATACTGAAAATATAGGAGATATGAATATGGTAGTAACTAAAGAGACATCTCCTATGATCAAATCATCTTTACCAACCAACCACAACCATAAAGTACTCAACTACTTGTCTGATGAAGTCATCCAACTCATATTTAGCCAGAGAACTAAAGTCATCCTTAGGTGGATCAAACATTGGATAGTAGTACTATCATTGGGATTTTTCCCACAACTAGAATCGTCAACGTATCTCCTCAATGTGTCACATAGAATCATACTAGCAAATGCAAATTCCTCCACTCTTCTTGCTAAAAGGAAAATAATCTTTTGCAAGAGTTCAACAAGCTCATCACCAAAGGACCTCTAAGATATAACATGCCTCCATTGTACTATTTGATACAATCATCAAGACTTGTGAAACCTCTCGCTATTCCAACTCCAAGGATTTCTAAAAGATAAGCCAAAGCATGCAAAAGTTCACTATCTTTATCGATCACTGAGAGTAGGCTACCAAAGTTCACAACACAAACCTTCATAAGATGAACTATTTCAGTTTGGAAGATCTGAAGTAAACAAAAAACACTGCTGCTCAAAACTGAAATTAGCAAAGTACAATCTGATTTGGTTGCTCTATACAAAGGACAATAGAAGTACCAATGATTTTTCCAAGTATAAGCATGTGTGATAAACATTGTGTTGTACCAAATCCACTCAAAAGTGCTACAAAAATACCTCCAAGATCTCACCAACTAGAAATCCTCACTACCTTGACAAAGAATAGTGTGCTAACTCCCCTGAATGAGACCAACCCATGAAATAATGTGGCTGACCTGCAACCAAACAACAAGCTCCAAACTAAAATTTATCTATTATTTTCCAAGGAATACTCCTAAGAGTGGCCATACTATCAATGCTCCAATCTCTGCTTAAAATCTCTCTCCGATCCATTTGTAAATAAACAAATGGATTAGAAAAATGGCTAATTAGAAATGGATTACCATTATCAATTATGAAATTTAGACCATCATCCCTCCAACACTCACTCCAACCATCTGCAATGAGCTCCATCATTTCTTGTTGAGAATCCAAGGCATGGATACCCAACCAAGAATGATTTATAACATTCCTAGAAAGGTTCACAACATAACTCCAAGTGCATTCCAAAAAAAAATACACATCATAGAATTTTGTGACTTCTTTGTTAATCCCTTGTAGCCCATCCATGAAAGCATCCAAAACTGAAATGCAAGGAGCAATTGTAGTCTTCAAATCCAATCCCAAAGAAAGATTAGTATGATATATAACATCACTCAATGCAAAGGATGAATTTTCAAGTATGTAGATGTCATATTTATGTCCTCCTTTCCCAAAATACACATAAGAAACAAGCTGGTAACTACCTTTACTTAGTAATATTCTAAAATTTTCAACAAGTTCAAGAACAAGTTTTGGAATCCTTTCAAAATATAAAATGTTGAAGTCTCCAAGAATCAATACATCCCATGAAGAATCTGTGTGTCCTAATATCATAAAACTCCTTACAAACTCCCCATCTGTCTCCTTGTTTGCATATCTCATATCCAATGGTCTCCCAAGAGAGTAACCAATCATCTCATAATGTGAACTCAAATCATTAGCAGGCTGAAAATCATACTCCGACTCAAGTTTTGAATCTTCTCCTAGATCCCATACCTTACTATTTCCACCAAGTGTAACACAACAACCAAGAGTTGCTCCATAATCAACCTCAAAAAGTGGATTTTAATGTCTTCTATACACCCACCTCAAACAATGGGTTATCATTGAACACCACAAATTGATTCTTCCAATCATGTTTATGTAAATCAAGAAAATTGTTGCTACGATGAATATCAAAATCAGAACTGTTATATCTTTCATCAATGACTCCAAGGTTGTCCCATGTCTCTTGTGCATCCTCATTACCATTTTCAGTAGTATATTGTGGATCCAAATCATCCAAGTTCCTAAAATTCTACTCAAAGTCAGCCTCGTGCAAAGATAAATCAGATTTTGTTTCAAGATCTTCATCACAATCATCAATACTATCCTCCATTCTTGCATTATGGTCATCATCACAATCAAAATGAAATTCATCTTGTGTAGAATCTCTATCATACTTAGGTGCCAACACACTCGAATCCCATGTGTCAAAAGGTTGATTGCTTTGTTTAGAAATAAAGTGCTTGTTGTCCTCCTCATGAGTGGTTACCTCTGTGAAAGAGTCACTCCTAGACTCACTAGTATTAATGTCTTCATAAACACTCTTTGCCAAAGTTTGTGTATGATCATCCAACCTATATCTATTTGAACCATAATCACTAGAAATATTTGAACTCAATTCCAGGGTTGTTATTTTCACTTTCCCTTCATGCACAAACTCATCAACAGTAATTGCATTCATGTCCAAACAGTCTTTCCAAAACTCTATCACATATTCTTTATCTACCAAGGCACTATCTCCATACAAATGATCCTCTATTAAACTCTTTTCATTTTCTTGCTTCTCATTGTTTCTTGCACTAGAAGAATCTTTTTCAGATTTCTTCTTAACACCAAATAGAGACTTTACCCATTTAGGATGCTCGCACACTTCCTTATGCAATTGTTTTAAAGTCTTGGCATAATTTTTCCAAATCTCAATATAGCTTTGACAACTTTTCTTTAATTATATTAGCCCTTCTAGTAGTTGCTCCTCAAAAGTCTCCATCTTCTGAATGGCCCCTCCAGGATGGCAGGATACACTGCTCTGATACCACTATAATATGCCGCTTGGTTTGCACTTGATTTTTTGTGTTTTTGATGAGTCTTTTGAGATGTTTTAACAATGATTCATACAACAATATATTGCAACAAAAATAGAAGATATTGCAATTAAACTTTCAATTCAAAAGTGAACATTATATAGAGGGTTTACATCTGAAAATTCTAGATTTTTCTACAAGCTTAAATACTTATATTTCTACCAAAATAATGATAACCCAGTTCATAAAATATCCCCTAATATCTAAATCAACAATACCCGAAAAATCCGGGAGTTACAATTTTGGAACTCATAGGAGAAATGTGCTTGAAGAACCCTCTAAAATGGATGCCAGGTGCAAGAATCACCTCCAATGGCAGAAAAGTTGCATGCACAGAGCTCTCCAACCTTGGACGACCCCAAATGAAGTATTACAACCTCCATAAATTCTAGCCACCCTTGAAAATGATCAACCCTCTCTCCAAGATGTATGGTCGGCCTAGGAAGATGGTACAACCAACAATAAAGGCACTGAAACTTCTTAAATTTTCTGCTAGTGTATTCAAATATTCCCTATAATACAAACTCTCCAATATGAAATATAAATTTGATGCCAAAACTATAAGTCTCAATCTATAATGAAGCTCACCTATGATTCTTGAAGTGAAATCACCAAGAATTCTTCAGACTGTATCTTTCAACAGCGTAGAGAATGCTGCTTGCAAGGGTTTTCATCCTCACAAACCTTGAGAAGATTACTCTCCTCCCAAACCAAAACCAATTTCAATATCTTCATCTAGCCTTGTCAAATGAGCTCTCAACCCCCCCTTTATAAAGAACTCTTTGATCTTCTAGAAAGACCCAAGAAGAGTGTTCAACAAGATTTTAAAAGAATATTGTGTGACTCCTTGATGTGACCTCTTGATGTGACCCGTTGATGTGACCCTTTGATATGATTCCTTAATGTGACCTCTTGATGTGACCCCTTGGTGTGACTCTTTGATGTGACCTCTTGATGTGACCCCTTGATGTGACTCCTTGATGTGGCCCTTTGATGTGACTCCTTGATGTGACTCTCTAATACTTAAGTCACTTTTTAAAGATATATTAATAAAATAACTTTATTAATTTATCAATAAAGTATGTCATTTTATAACCTTTTAATATAATTATTTAATATTACCCTTTTGACTTTGCACTCTTTGCCTAGTAAGATTAAATAACTAAAATAATGATTATTCCTTAAGAGGGCTGGAAAAATAGGGACATTATAATGCAGCTTGAAGCAATCTAGATTCTTCTATGTTTTGCAGTGTGATTTGATTCATGCCCTCCAAATCCTCTGAATTTACCTTTGGGTTCTTCTGATGTAGGTTTGTGTCAATCATTTTTTCAGGAAATCATGGTACAAGACCGTTTTGGTCTTGTATTGTACCTAGGAGTACTGCATTCTGAAAAACTCAAAGATCAACTATGCACACGACCTTGTTCTGACAATTTATGAAAACCCTTAAAAATAGCGCCTGTTGAGAAGTATTTTTCCCGAAAAATCTGGCACATGGGTTTTGTTCGTGCTGCAATGCTGAACAAACCCAGTTCCTTGGATTTTTTATTTTGAGACTTTTCTAGAAAAATCCCTAAAAATAGGTGCAACAAGTTTGTTGTTTCTAGAAAATATGAAGACATGGGTTTTATTGGAAAATTATATTGATCATACATAGTTGGATAGATCTATGGTAGCCTACCATTTTCTGTGACATGCAAGAATTTTAAGACAGAAGAGAGGAAGTAGACAAGAGGTAGATTAGAAGTTATTAGTTGCCTCATAAAAATTTGTCTCTAGATTCAACCTCTGAGAAGAAATCTCTTTATGCCACTGATCCTCAAAAAATATTGAAGAACAGTCCAAAACCCTTGCCAGAACTTGGAAAGACATCCTTGAGAGAAAATTTTTATTTTCATCTTCAACCTACAAAATAAATAATGAAAAAGGGATGCCTAGAGTTGATATATAGTGATTCGAGTCTAAATTCTTCAAGTTTGGGTGCCAACTCTTGTCTTAGGCTTGATTTAGCCCGATCTGGTGTAATGTCCCCAATTTAACCCTACGCTCTTCTTGAGGTTTTAGCCTATTTTCAAAAACTTGTAGGCTAAGTAGAATGGGAAATTAGGGTTTCCTATTTTATAGGAGGTTTCAGATGCAATTTTGAGGGCTTGTATGCGAGAGTTTTTTATACATGTCTGGTGGAGCTTTCTGAGTTTTTCTAGGTTTTCAGAGAGCTTCAAAATGGTGTAACATGCATCTCCATCTAAAAAACTTTCTAGCCACTTACTATTTATAGTAAGTCATGTTGGCTTCCCAGTTTGTTCTCAGAAGGTGTTTGGAAACACTTACTCTTTATAGTAAGTCATGATTACTGCTCAGTTGATGTTTAGATGAAGCTTTACAAACTTACTATTTATAGTACTTTTCTATTTTTGGTAAGTCTATTTATAGCAATATCATTCTAGCAGTGGTTCAATCATCTGCAGTTCACATTTCAGTTTTAGGTAGTATGGCTGATAAGTTTGGCTTAATGTTGAGTTTGAAGTAAACTTACTATTTTTGGCATTTGCTATTTTTAGTAAGTCTATTTATGGCAATGGCATCATCTCGAGCTTGACTCAACTCAAGTCATCATTCTATTTCTGGCAGAGTCAATTTGAGTGCTAGTTTTGGTTTTGGCTTCTATCCCTCCTTGGACTGAGTTCTAGACTTAGTCAATTTTATGTTTTGAAGTTGTACCCCATGCCTAGGCTTAATGACTTCAAGTCATTTTAAAGATGGGGACATTAAGGGTTCAACCACTTGAGCATTTAATGTTTATTTAAATGTTTTATTGTGCAATTTTAAAGTGGATACCTAGGGAGGTGATAATAAAGTAATTTTAATATTTTTAATAAGAGCTTTTGAAGAGTTGGGCATCCCCTTGTGGAAGATGAAGAGTTTTCTTTGTGGGAGTTATTGTTGATTCATTTTCCCAACTAAATCTTATATATTGATTCTTTGTGGAGAACTGATTATGTTATGATTTTGAAATTAAAGCTATGTTGTTGGACTGAATCTAGAACTTGGCTAAGGGGAAGCTTAGCAAATTCAATCCATCCTTTGGTCCTAGAACTATGGCTTCCTAGGTGGTTATATATGAGACTGTACTTCACATAGAGGTGCAAATGGAGCTTAAATTCTAATGTTTTCGAACAGGTTGTTGATGTATAGCCTATTTCTATGTTGTTGGTTTATACATGGCTGAACTGAATTTTTCTTCGTAGCTTCACCATCAATTTTTTTTTCAGTTTGGGTATTCACTCATGTTGTTCCTCTATGAAGGGCAAGCCTTTCTACAAGTTTGCATATTTTATTGTTGAGTTCCTAATTTTTAAGATAAAGTCAACCTCTTTGAGGGGTCGTACCTTTTGGAGCTTGCATTAAAATTTGTGCCTTCTTTTATTTCCTATTTCTAGCTTGAATCTTCATTGGGAGATGGACGCCTTGCTTCTAGCTATTGGTCGACTATGGTTTGGAGGAATTGCGAGCTGATTCGGAGGACATACGTCCATTTCTATGAGTTTTAATGTTTTGGTCTGATTTTCTATTAATGTTGTTTTTGGTTAGATTTGCATAATTTCATCATATTGCTGGTTCATGCTTCATTTCTATATCATTGCAGCTTTTTTAATTGTTAGAGAATTATTACTACAACTTTTAGAGGGTTTTGGAAGCATATCTATTTTTGTAGTTGTAATTCATTATATGTAAAGCTTGTTTAGTAGTACTAACAAATTATCTTTCAATTGTTGCAATTTAGTTATAAATCTTACACTCCCATGATTGAGTGGTTGAGTTTAATAATTATTCTTTCTCTATTGTAAACTCCCCCCATGAATTAAGTGGTAGTGAGGAATAAATACCCCCAATGTACAAGTGGAAGTTTGGTTACATGGCTGGCTTGTCACCTTGATAATTACAATAATCTCACCCATTGAATAAGTGGACTATCCCCATTGTAATTGTGGATGCCTACTTTAACAGGTGAATGTACTTTCAATTTAGTTTTGCTACTAATGATCCCCAAACCATATGCTATCACCTCACCCACACTAGGATCTTGGTGAACATTCTTGGTGAGGGTTATTTACAAGATGGTTTTTATTTGGAGCTAATGCTAATCAGTGTTCTTATTCTCATTTCATTGTGTTAAAATCGAGAAAAATTAAGGGGGTACATTACAAAGGTATCATAGCTTGTTTTCCTTGCCATCCTGTGAGTTTTGTGCTTCAGTGTCAGATGAGTGAAATGTAATTCTATTGCTACACTAGAGGAAACATAATTCAGTTTCAGCTTCTTGAGATTGATACTTTTTTAGAGGTTTTGAGAAACCAAGAAACACCAGTTGAAAAAATGGTTGATAGGGGAAATGGACCAACCCATGAAACAAATGATGATAGTGACTCTAGAGCAAAAAAAAATTTGATACTATGATGGATATGATGTCAAGGTTAATTGCAAAGATAGACCAACAAGTGACCCCAACACAACCAAGGTAGGAGTCAAAATCTAGTGGTTCCATTTCAAAGCCAAGAGGAAGAACAGTTGGGTAACATGATGCCAATTGAAGGGGATCAACCCCTAGGCCTCTCTTTCCAACCTTTACTCCAAGGGAGGAAGCGTCTACCGAGCTTGAAGTCCCTATGGTGGATGAAGTTAGACAAAATTACATGGAGTATTCTTCTCTTCCAACTGAAATCCGTGATTTTTTAACATTTGACTAGTTTATGAATCCGAACAAGGGAAGAAGAGGTGGAAGAAAAGAATATTGTGCTCCTACAGGCCCTAGAATGGATTATCACCCAAATCATGGTAAAGCCACTTTGGCTCATCTTCAGGTTGGTGATAAGTGTATTGTTAGATCGTGGTTTCAATACTTTAAAAGATCTATGGGTGAAGACATTGGAAAAAAAGAACCAAAAATTTCCATTAATAAAGGGTTTGAGAAAGAAGAAGCACTTGTGAGTAATTAGAAGCTAATAAGTAATCCACAAGTAAGCATGAGAAAGATAAAATTTGGTCAACAAGCATAGATGATGAAACTCAAAGTCTCAAAGGAAATGATGGTACAAGAAAGGTGTACATACCTTGTCAAAATGATCATGAGTTTGAAGGAGAATCTTCAACACATGAGATGTCTTTGGGAGAGCCCTAAAAAATCACTTAGACTTGCATGTGATTGGTAGAGGTGAAGATCAGTATGGCAAAAAGAACAAATCAACTATTTTGAATTCTAATTCAGATTCATCCGATGAAGGTCTGAAGACTAATGCCCTCACAAAATATTTTAGAGGAGTTGTTGTGGGTGATGAATTCACTAATGAAGAGCATGTTGAGGAAGATTTAGGTTGTGACATTGAATCAGCTTATGACCATTATCATAGAGCTGATGTTTATGTTGATTCAGATGTGTTTGTGTCCAATCATGTTGAGAATTTGGTGATGGATAAATCTCTGCTTGTTGCCAAACCAATTTCTCAAGAATTATCCCATGAAGAAAATTTGATAAGTAACCAAGAAGACCTTTATGGCATGCTTGTGACTATTTATGAAAATATCAGATTAAGTGAGTTCAGGGATGACTCATTCAAATAATCAACATTCCAAGAGGAGTATGAAGAGTACTTCACATTGGATCAAAGAGTTAGTGAGGTGGAAGAAAATCTAGCAGATCGAAAGGCCCTTGCTGATAAAAATTTTAAAGAAGATTTCAAATACAAATCTGATTGTCCAATTCATGAAGCTAATTATAAACACAGGCTCGAGAAATTGGTAGAATCTGATTCTCTTTGTGTTTTTGAATTTTTTTCAGTTGGTGGGTGCTGAAAGACAAGAATTTTGGAGTAGCTATGAGGACAACAAAGACAAGAAACAAAGTTTTGATTTTGATTTGCAGCTTATCAGCAGTTTATCATCCTTGCAAACTTATGAGTGGGATGGTCAATTCTTGATATCCATTGAAGATGAGTTGCAAGTCCTATTCAAAGTTGACCACTCACATAGTTTGATTGAAGAAAGATAGGAAGGAGCTAGAGATGGAGCCACTCTCTTTAATATGCAATTCATCAAAGACTCCTTAGAGATTATAAAATAAAAATATTTATGTTGGATTATAGATCAGGATTATGTCTATGAATTCACAAAGAAGACCAGTTGTGTTTTCCAAGGAAAAGAGGGAAAGGTTGATAAGATTACTCTTGAGCTTGAATCAGCCAAGGGTTTGTTGAAAAATGATCAGATGGCTGTAATGGAGGTAGGAGACCGGCTAGCTAATTTCAAATATCTCAAAGAGTGTGGGGACGAGTTACACTTTGTGATTGATAATCCTCCAAGCTTGCTTGTAAGTGAATGCATAAGAGGTTTAGAGGATTCAGTCTCCATATGGGAAGTGTTGATTCATGATGACTTCCCCATCTTTAACACTAAGGTGTTGTCAAAGCATGTTTTGGTAGCTACTAAAGGTTTATTTACAACAATAAGGAGTGAAGTTTTCAGACTTTTTATTTATGAAGTTTGGGAGAAAGAAGAACCGAAAAATGTTGTTTACATGCCTGGCAGTTTATCCTTTGGGTTTAGTAATACACACATTAACCTATTTTGGGGGATGGATTTGAAGATAATGTTTTTTCAAGCTCCCTTGTTTTTAAAACTTTCATGGATAGACTTCAATGGTTCACCAAATAAGTCAATTATTTCTTGAGTATGCACTTGGGGTTGTTTGGCACTCAAGAATATGTTGTGATTTTTTTCAAGGATGTGGTGGATCATTCTTGGTCAGGTATCCTTGTTTGGAATCCTCAATGTGGAATGAAAAATATTTTGGGATATGGTACGAAGGTTCCTTGGAGGGATACGGATCAAACTTTCAGAATTAATGGTGTTGTTCCCTTCCTAACCAACCACTTGATGGGCCCATTTTTTCATCAACAAATGAATTGGAGAGAAATTTTGAGCAAAGAATGGTTCTTTGTTGTGATGGAACTGTTTGAGTGGGTTTTTCTAGATTCAAATCTAAGCAGATTGGTCAGATTGAATGAGAATTTTCAGTATGGCAGCAACTGTTCTTTCCTTGGCATGTTATTTTTTCTTAAATCAGATGTTGAGTTATTCAATTTTGACTTGGTGGGCAGTTGGTACACTCAAATTTTCACTTCACAATCTCTTTCTAGAGATTATTTTTGGCCTATGATGCAAAGAATGGTGGTTCAAACTAATTAGAATCAGTGGTTGGATAAAGTTTGAGCTCTTTCCAGTTGTTTTCCATGCACATTCTCTTGCACTTTGATTCAGAGGAGCCAACCATGGGTTGTTTTGGTTTATTTTTCAGAGACTTTTGCAGAGAGAATTGAGTGTCTTCTTGACTATGTCTGTAATCTCCAGAGAAGGCATTATGCATCCTTGAATTTTGAGGATGAGGTTGTTATGTATATGCAAAGAGTTGCTTCCTTCTTTGCAAATATCCTTGTTGGAGTCACCTTTGTTGTTGACTCTATGTGATGCTTTGAGGATTTTTGCTAATGAAAATATTTTTGAGTTGCTTAGATCATTTTTCCTTTTGCTTCAAATGATGTTAATAATTGGCATTGATGATATTAATTTCTCAGAGAATTTGGGGTGTGAGATGCGGCAATGTTTTGAATTTTGTTCCTCATGGTCTTCCAGTTCAAGTCATATGTTTTGTAATATTTCAGGGTTACAGAGGAGGACAGTGTTGTTTTTGGTATGATGGATTTGATTGTGTGATCAATGTGGCACAACATCAGTATGGTGGGTCTTTTTAGAGATGGACTTGGGACCCTGGGATCCTACTTGGCATAGTAAGGATCAAACTATTTTCTTGGAGTGTGGCGACATTGTTTGAGGAAAAACAATTTTGGAAAGGGCAGACTGTAATGCCCCCAATTTAGCCCTATGCTCTTCTTGAGGTTTTAGCCTATTTCTAGAAACTCGTAAACTAAGTAGAATGGGAAATTATGGTTTCCTATTTTATAGGAGGTTTCAAATTCATTTTTGAGGGCTTGCATGTGATATTTTTTTATGCATGTCTAGTGGAGCTTTCTAGGTTTTTTTGGGTTTTTAGAGAGCTTCAGGATGGTGTAACATGCATATCCATCTTAAAAACTTTCTAGGAACTTACTATTTATAGTAAGTCATGTTGGCTTCTCGGTTTGTGCTCAGAAGGCATTTGGAAACACTTACTATTTATAGTATTTTTCTATTTTTGGTAAGTCTATTTATAGCAGTATCATTCTAGCAGTGGTTCAATCATTTAGAGTTCACATCTATTTTGGGAAGTGTGGTTGATCAATTTGGCTTTTTGTTGAGTTTGAAGTAAACTTACTATTTTTTGCATTTGCTATTTTTAGTAAGTCTATTTATGGTAGTGACATCATCTCCAGCTTGACTCAGCTCAAGTCATCATTCTATTTCTGGTAGAGTCAGTTTGAGAGTTGGTTTTAGTTTTGGCTTATATCCCTCCTTGGATAGAGTTCCAGACTTAGTCAATTTTATGTTTTGAAGTTGTATCTCATGCCTAGGCTTAATGAATTCAAGCCATTTTAAAGATGGGTACATTAAGGGTTCAACCCCTTGAGCATTTAATGTTTATTTAAATGTTTAATTGTGCAATTTTAAAGTGGATTCCTAGGGAGGTGATAATAAAGTAATTTTAATACTTTAAATAAAATATTTTGAAGAGTTCGGCATCCCCTTGTGGAAGATGAATTTTATTTGTGGGAGTTATAGTTGATTCATTTTCCCAACTGAAACTTATATATTGATGCTTTGTGGAGAGCTGATTATGTTATGATTTTGAAAGTAAAGTTACTTTGTTGGAATAAATCCAGAACCTGGCTAAGGGGAAGCTTAGAAAATTCAATCCATCCTTCGGGCCTGAAACTATGGCTTCCTAGGTGGTTATATATGAGACTGTACTTCACACGGAGGTGCAGATGGAGCTTCAATTCTAATGTTTTCAAACAGGTTGTTGATGTATAGCCAATTTCTATGTTGCTGGTTTATACATGGCTGAAGTGAATTTTTGTTCGTAGCTTCACCATCGAATTATATTTTAGTTTGGGTATTCGCTCATGTTGTTCCTCTGTGAAGGGAAACCCTTTCTACAAGTTTGTAGATTTTATTGTTGAGTTCCTAATTTTTAAGAGAAAGTCGACCTCTTTGAGGTGTCGTACCTTTTGGAGCTTGCATTTAAATTTGTTCCTTCTTTTATTTCTTGTTTCTAGCTTGAATTGTCATTGGGATTTGGATGCCTTGCTTCTAGCTATTGGTCGACAATGGTTTGGAGGCACTGCGAGCCGATTCAGAGGACATATGCCCATTTCTATGATTTTTAAGTTTTCCAGTTTGATTTTCTGTTAATGTTGTTTCTGGTTAGATTTGCATAATTTCATCATATTGTTGGTTCGTGCTTCATTTCTATATCATTGTGGCTTTGTAATTTTTAAAGATTTATTACTCTAACTTTTAGAGGTTTTTGGAAGCATATCTTTATTATTTGCAATTATAATTCATTTTATGTAAAGCTGGTTTAGTAGTACTAACAACTTATCTTTCAATTGCTGCAATTTAGTTATAAATCTTACACTCCCATGATTGAGTGGTTGAGTTTAATAATCATTCTTTCTTTATTGTAAATTCCCCCCATGAAATAAGTGGTAGTGAAGAATAAATACCCCCCCCCACTATACAAGTGGAAGTGTGGTTACATGGTTGGCTTTCCGCCTTGATAATTGTAATAATCTCACCCATTGAATAAGTGGAGTATCCCCATTACAATTATGGATGCCTACTTTAGCAGATGAATGTACTTTCAATTTAGTTTTGCTAATAATGATCCTTGAACCATATGCAATCACCTCGCCCACACTGGGACCTTGGTGAACATTCTTGGTGAGGGTTATTTACAAGCTGGTTTTGATTTGGAGCTAACGCCAATCAATATTCTTATGTTGGTTTCATTGTGTTAAAATCAAGAAAAATTAATAGGGTACATTATATCTAGAGCTCTAAAAGCTGATTTCCACTGATTGTGGGATGTTTGGCCTCCTTTTGCCTCCAAAATATCTTAACTCAAGTCAACAAATTACCTTTGACCTTTTAGGCATCCTTTTTGAGTGTTGAATATTTTTCATCATTTTTCCAAGTTGGAGTATCTCTGTTTGATCCTTGCTCTTGGTCGTTCAGTTGATATTTAACAATTGTTGATGGATCTGTTGTTGAGGTGGAACAATCTTGAAGATGTATTCATGGGATTCATCAAGTTAGAAACCTGAGTTTGAGGCTCTAGATTCAAGGATGCCTTTCTTCAGTAGGGGTGCTTTTAGCTCTGACTTAGTCAAATTTTTCATGATTTTTCTTTGTTTTCATCACTTAGACCCTTTGTTCTTTGATCTGACATCACCGTTGACTAACGAGTTGGATGGCTTTGCTTGACTATGTGTTGGGTAACCAGCTCAGTCCTAGAAAAGATGGCTAGTATCTCTGCTCCTGAAAGTCTATTTTGGTCCTTCAAATCTAAGGGTGCCCTGGGCCAACAAGGGTGCTTTTGACTTGTTGAATAATATATTCATGTTGTGAACTGCCTTATTTTGATCTCTATCATTAGATGATTGATTTGTTTGATGTATTCGTTGATGATTTTGTTGTCGAGATCGATCAAAGTGGAGAAGGTCATCCTAGAGGTCACTGAGCACATAGAGTGCATCTACATCCCAAAAGACTGGGTGCCTTTCTTCATTAGGGGCTCTTTTGATCAATACTTAGCCAAATTCTTAGTATTCTTCCTTCAACTTCCACCGTTAGGTATTTTCTATTTGATCTTCGCCTCTGATTGCTTGACAGGTCTTGTGGACGCGTACTTGGATTGATCGTGAAGCTCAGAGAGAGATGAGAAGAAGCTATGTATATAGTAGTTTCTAGAAACTTCATTAGGTGCCTTAGATTCAAGGGAACCCCTAGCCAACAGGGCCGCCTTTGCTTTGATATGCATTTCTCTTCTACTAACTGTGCATGCTTTGAAGATCAACTATTGTTGTCATTTGATATGTCTTGCAGGATGGCTGACAATTTCATTGTGAGGCTGAGTTTTTGTTGAAGAGATCATCCTAAGATAAGTCCTCTTGAAATTGACATCAAGATATTCTTGTTCAAGGGCACCTTTCCTCAATATGGGCGCCTTTTCTTTGTTAAACTGCTTGTCCTCCTTGGTAGCAAGGCATTGGTTTTTTCAGAGTTAGTCATTTTTACGTTCCCTGATTTTGAGAATCCCCTCTATGAGATAGTATATTTTTAGAGTATTTCTACCATGGTTTCTTCGTTGAAGCTTTTGAAGTTTAGCTAATAACACCTGGTACTAGCCAATCTACCATTCATGGCTATGAAGCTCCTAACTTTGTTCCTGAAAAATAAGAATAGATCCACTAGAGTAAAGCATGTTTTTTGATGATTCTAACTTGACCGGTGTGATCGTGAAGTCGATTAATCATATCAAAATCATTTTCAAGCATTTTCGAGAAGGTCCTATTTTCAGGGGTTTTCCTAAAAATAGGGGCACAAAATGCTAACTTTCAATTTTTCAAAATTTTACACATGTTCCTTGATAGAAACCCACAAAAACCTTATGTTTGGTTTGACCTAAAACAAACTTTTGATGACATTTTTACATGTTTTAGCTCAATTTAAGCAGAATACCAAAAAATTATTTTCGGTACAACATTAAGCTCCGTATGGTGACCATGTCAAATACCTATGGCATAGGAGAACTGAGAATCTCAAGTTTCATAGACCAGTAGTTTATTAGTTGGGTAAAAGAGTCAAGAATTATTTCCTAATTCACATGATAATGTGTTGGTGTAACAATTAGCACCTTTGGAGTGCGAGTTGGTACAAACAACTATGCACAATGCGTAATGAATACTCTTCAAATTAGGAGGGGAAGCTCCCTCTTTTTCTGATATGCGTGAAAAAGTAAAGTATTCTAAATCCTATCTTTTTGACTCAACTGGAAGATGCACAAGGTTAAGGAATTCAAGAACATTGCAACTAAGGATTTTCTCTTGTTTTTCAAGTCTTAACTACAACTAAAAACTAGATTCTTTAAACTATCCAATCTCCTCAAGAAAATAGAGCATGAGCAAAAGGAGCAAGAATGTGATTATACGATAAACTTCAGGTGTAGATTCAAAACATGAAGGCAAGGTGGCTCAACTATTTTCTTGGTTGGGAATAAGCTTATTAGAAACAAACAAATATATGATAAACTGAGCACAACTTCACAACATGAGGGTAAGGTGGCTCGAATATTTTCTTGGTTGAATAGGTTTATTGACACACACATCAAACGATAAGCTTTAGGTACAAATTTACAATATGAGGGCAAGGTGGTTCGGCAATTTGCTCATTTGAATAGGCATATTATTAACATAACATAAGGTAAGCAACTAGGACAACAAATTGTATTGGTGAAACACACATACAATAAATGATCAAAGTAGCAACCTCATTTAACTAAGATGAAAAAATACCATCATAATAACATTCAGGCAAGGTGGCACAACTATTTATTATAACAATAAAGATCATGAATAGATACAAGAACAACAATATTATAGGAAAGGTAGGCTCAACATATATTACTATCGTGTGAAAAAGTTATTTATAGATGAGCTTAATGCTCTTATTTATAACATCAAAGGTGTAGGGAACCCTAAAATCACCTTTAGTCAACTACAATCTCACAAGCATGCGAGATTTTATTGCTAAGTCTAGATCAAATGACACTATATAGTTAACTGGAAAGCTACCATCAGTTAACCGATACAAACAAGACTAAATGGACATGTGCAACATGCACATCCTTATTGAAAGAGAGTTAACTGATAACTACCATCAGTCAACTAGTCCTAATTGAAAGTCTAATCTCCTACGAAGACATCTCCAAGAATGAGATAAGTGTGCATGAGATCAACAATAAGAACTCAAGAAATGACGTTGAGTTAACTGCTACTTTTGACTCATCCTTGTAAATAACTACACGTCCTAACTGGCTATCTTCTACAAGCCTTCTTTGTTTATCACCTCGTCTAGGAAATTTTTGATCATATCATCCTCTAGCACTTTGATGATATCTACGATGATGATCTGCTTGTCTACCTCTTTTCCTCCATCACTGATTGCCTTCTGACTGTCTCTAATCTCTGAAGTCGCCTTGTTGAAACTGATAGTCAACACTAAGAAGTCATCCAATTTGGATGCCTCAGGCTCTCCACCTAGGTTATCCCAAACCAATTTCTTGAATTCAACCTGGACTACCTCTAACTCAGTGTATGTACCATCCTCACATCGATAATGGAATGGAATCTAAGTGATGAACTCGCTGATAAGTCTGAGAGCCAAAACCACCTTCTACTCAAGCATGACCATTCTTGCAAAGATCCTATCATACGTTTCCACTTTGAATATATGTTGTTCTCATCAAGCAAAAAAATTCTTCTAATCTTCCTCTACTTCCATGGAATCATGAGCAACCACCAACTGAGATATGAGAATCAAGTCTTTCGGCTTGTGTTCAGCTATGAATATCTTGAGCTGTTGAATCTTCTGATAAATTTCATGTGCATCAAACCTCAACTGATATATCTTTGTAAGGAGGTGTCAACCTAAAACAATGAAGTCTTCAATCCAATTATCTAGAATTTTCCCGTGAGTGACCAAATGACCAAGTCTCTGCTGATCTACGACTCCCTAGTGAAACTGTGGGAGTAAAGGTGCCTATCCTACATTTCCATGAAGTAGATCTAAGATATACTGTCAAAGCTTCCTATTCTCATCCTTGAGGGTTGCCTTATCTTCTCTATCCTTCATGACACATTCCTCCAAATTTCTCACAATGACCTGGAAATGGCTCACATCCACGTGTCAAGAACTCTTGCCTAGATTCACTTTGATGAAGGTAAAATCACCAACTTCAATATCATCCAGGTTCTTTCCTTCTGGAGGTGTAGCAAATTCAATGATGATCTCCACTTTAGGAGTCTTCTCAATGTTCACTTGCTTCTTGACTCTCTTGCTTGACCTATCCTAATAAGGATCGCCAAATTTAGAAAAGTCAAGCTGATAAGAAAGCCTACGCGTTTCTCTTCCCAATGACCTCTTGAGCCAAGTCGAATGTGTTGGCAGATGGTTAGTGCTCCCCTCGAGATTTGTGACATGGACTAATCATCTCTCATGGATCCGTTAACTCTAGCAGTTTTATCGAACATTAACAGGTTGATCTTTTGGTGCAATGGCAATTGTAGGCCAACAAGTGGTATCTAAGCCAAAGGTGTTGGGTTCAAATCACCTCAGGTAATATTGATGGGGAGTTTGTTGGAAAATGTTCAATGCTCCCCTCGGGATTCATGACATGGACTAATCGCCTCCCATGGATCCATTAACTCTAGCAGTTGTATCAGAGATTAACAGGTCGATCTTTTGGTGCAATGACAATTATGGGCCAATAGAATGATCAATGTCATTCTCTCAAGGATAAACTGCTCTTGATGTGTTGACCACTAGTGGATCAACTAGCATGAAAGTCTCATGAACTGGAGACTCAGGCTTTGAATCAATGTCAATAGGAGATGATCATGGAGAAAATGGTGGACCTAGAGATGAATCAGCCTCAGCCTGTACCACTAGTTCCACTAGGACTTCAGTCACTTTCTCAACTTGCTTCTGCTTTGTGATGCTTTTCCCCTTCAAATTTCCACCAACATTGACTCCTTTAGGCGACTTCAAGATAGTTTTAACTCAAAGCCTTGATCTGGAAGTATAAGGTAGTGAAGAAATCTCTGCTGGCGGCTCTGTGACTAGAACTACCCTTCGCTTCTGCTTGCTCTCCAAGAAGTACATGCTCATCTTAATAACTGATTTAGACAAGTCCTTGATTGAAGTATTCTCCTTGAAATGCCAATTAGGTTGGCGAGTGACTTGGTCTTTAATGAATGAATTGAGAAGCACCTCTTCATCATCATCCAACAAACCCTCCAAATCTTCTGATAGGAAATAAACAATCCGTGGGAGAGTAAGCCTACATTAATGATGTTGGCACACCTCAAAATCATCCTCACAGTTGACCCAAAAGTCCTCAAGCACGGCTTTATGTGAATTTCTTCACTCCAACCATGTTGAATAATAACCCAAAGGGTCATAAGTACACCTCTAAGGAAAACACTAGAGCCGGAGTTTCTCTAACTCATTCGTCATTAACTTGCAATCAACAATTGTCTTACACTTGTAAATACCCAATCCGAACGGAAAGGTGAAAGCCGACTTGTGTCAATTGTGAAGAAAAGAGTGAACCTCATGTGCTTGTCTCCTAAACTTAATGAAAAGGACTCTATCTAATGGGTACCTCGGTAACATTAGAGGCTCTCTAGTGTAACCGTACACTTGGATATATGTGAAAGTAGAGAATTGGATGAACCAATCCACCCAACTCTCCATTGCTGATTTCGCCTCTAGAGAAATTTTGACATGGATTTCATTATCTAGATCCCTAAGTATCTTCATAAGAAAATGGCCATTCACCACTTTCAAGTCTTGTTCAGCTTTTGAAAACTCCAACTAAGAGTAGAATTCATGAACTCACTGAACACCAAGAACTCCATTGGTCTTCAATGGTCTAAAGTTGCCTTGAAATGAAACCAAGTAAACCAAAAAAGTCACCATATGAAATTTGTGCATCTTAACGAACTCTGTAATATATTGGTGAAGACACTCGCCGATAAACATCACCCAGTCAAAAGTTTATTTTTTGTCAATAACCCGAGAGATGAGGTAGAACATCCATGGTTGGAAAATATGTGCTTCTTCCTGACCTGATAGCCAATTAAGCAAAGTTATTAAGATGGCAATCTTGTCCTTGAACTCACCATGCCCAACCTTCTTCGACATGTTAGTTTTCTAAATCTTCAACCATCGCTAAGCAACTTTCTTTTGTGATCTATCCTTATCATCATCCCATATCTTCTCACAATCCGGAATGGATACAACAAAATTATCTAAGCCCGAAGGGATAGAAAAAAACTTCTCCACATCCCTCAGTTTGAGGCTACAAATGACCCTCCCATTGGCCAACCTGATTTGTCTGGTAGACGAGTCATAATTCTTAATGCAAGCGATTACAAAATCGAGATTGAAGATAGTGATGGGAATGGATGTCGCTGCCAGCAAACTGAAATGCTCAATATTTTTGATGATGGTGCTACTAGTACCCTCCAATGTGTTCATATTGACGACATGAAAAACATGACCCAAGTCTATATCGGTAGTTTTTTAGAAAACCATGAAAAAAGACCACTTTGGTCTTGTAATCTATGGGGTTGAATTGCATTATGAAAAACTAGATTATTGACTGTAAAATTGGGTATGTTCGGACAACTTTTAGAAAACGCTGAAAAAGCTCTGAGATAGGCTAAAAATAGCTGATTGAGGTAAATTTTTTTAGAAAAATTAAGAGATATGGGTTTTGTGCATAATCAAATTCTAAGGCAACCGAGATCGACAAAACTTCGAAAAAGTGAGTTTTAGGCCCGCATGCAAAAGGTTTTTAGCTAAGATCTGTAGGGGTTGTAGGGGCACTGGGGGCAATTTTTTCTAAGAAAATCTGGAACATGGGTTTTGTGCATAATTGAACTCTAAGACAATCCAGATTGATAGATTTTAGAAAAAATGTGTTTTAGGCCCACATGCAAAGAGATTAAAAAAAAAAAAAACATAGTGCTCTAGAATAGAGGCAACAGGGCAATTTTCATGAAAAAATTCTAGGATATGGGTATTGTCATTGATGCTGAAATATGTGAACCTAGATGATCTGTTCTTGAAAATTTCACCGTTTTATTTGACATGCGAAGAATAACTAAGACGAGAATAGAAGAAATTAAGACAAAAGATAGAAGTTTTTGTTTGTTTTTCTGCTTTTGTAGAAATTTGCCTATGGTTGAATTAGATTCGATGTAATTTGCATGCAAATGAAAAATGAAGTCTATAATATCCTTCCTCTAAACATTCTGAATCTATAGCTATGAAGAATGTTGAATTATGACACATGTAGCACCTTCAAATCATTTTTTGCTCAAGAAAGGCATGTTTTATCACTCTCACAATGAAAAAATAATGGATGCCATATACTCAATAAATAATAAATAACTCCCAAGGCATCATACATGCATGCAAAGTCTTGAAAATGGCACTTTTCCTCTGATTGGACCTGCAAAACACACGCTTAGCTTGTGATTGGCTTCAAAAATAGTTAACTAGATGAAAATACGCCCTAATTAGGGCACACCTCAAACACTTCAGTTAACAAGTGCATGGAAAAACAACTCGCTTAGTTACAAGCTAAAAATAGGCCAAGAAGAAGTTGACTTGAAAAGAGTTGAACTGGAGATGCAAACTCAGTTAACTGTTTCCACCTTTAAAAGGCTCCAATTCTCTTGAGTTCAAAAATTCAACCTTTGACTTTAGACGCCTCTTTCCAGACTTAGTCAATTTCTCAAAAATTTGGATTTGAAAATCTCACTGAAGCTCACATTTGATCACTGATTCTGATTGACTGACATGTCAGATTGACTGGCTGACAATTTCATTGAAGAGCAGGATCAAATCTAACAAAAGTCTCCTAGAAGCTACAAACCCTAATTCATCCATCTAAGGCCTCAAAATATAGGGCATGCCTAGCCTTTAGGGGTGATTTTGACCTTAGACAAATTTTTAATGCATTTTCATCATTTTCAAGGTGATTCAAACCTAACTTCACTTCATGTTTCTCGATGTCTGACAAAACTTCAGAACTACCTGACAGGCTCACTGCGGAGCTAGCTGGATTTTGAACAAGAGTTTCAAAAGAGAACTTCTCATAAAAACATCATTTGATAGCCCTAAAACATGGGCGCCCCTGGATGCTTTTTCTCCTAGACTTAGCCTTTTTTCAAAATGGCTAAAAACCACTTAAACTCCTACCATAGGCTACTGACAAGTCCTCTGACCCGACTGAGGTATGCAATGGAAAACTAGAACCAATACGTACAAGATGAATACTCGAGATATTAAAAAAGACCGAGTTTAAGGCTCCAAAACCTTGGGTACCCCTGACCTCTAGGGGCGCTTTTGCCATTTCTAGACATTTTTGAACATGACTGAAACCCTCAATTTGACTCCTGATACCAACAACTCATATTCACTTGCTGACGGATGCATTGCGAAGCCAAATCAAGTCCGAGACAAACATCCTAGGTGTCATTTGAGAAAAAAACTTCATCTAGTGCTTCAAAAAGATGGGCACCCCTAGCTAAGAGGCGCACTTTTCACTCTAGTGTTAGTCATTTTTTCATCTCCCTCGTTTTGTGTTCAATCTCCATTTTCAGGTGCTAGACAAATCTATCGAACTGGCTCGCTGGCTCATTGTGAAGCTAACAAGATTCTGGGGAAGTCATCTAGGAAGTGACAAAACTAAAATAGTTGATCTAGGCCTCCAGAATCAAGGGCGCCCCTAGCTCATAGGTGCACTTTTGTTGTAGGGTTGAAATTTTCAGCATTTTCACCTCGACGAAAATCCCCTCCAATACGAAGTATCATTTCAAACATATCTCGCCATAGAAACTTCACCGAAGCATTTCAAGCTTAGATTTCGACACCTAGCACCTGGCCATCTACCATTGTTGACCTCGAAGATGCTAACTTTTCACTTGAAAAAGCAAAAAATACCCACCAGGCTTAAGCTGAGTTTTAATTGAATGTGACTTCACCATTGTGATTGTGAAGCAAAATAAGCCAATCAAAACAATTTTTAGTCAATTCTGACAAGTTTCAATTTTTAGGGTTTTTTGACCTAAAAACAGGGGTCCAAAAACCCTAATTTTCATTTTTTTCAAATTTTGCCAGTATCTTCCTAACATCACATTGACTCAAAGTCCATACTTGATTTTCCCAAAAACTATGTTTTGACATCATTTTAACAAGGTTTGGACCATTTTAAGCAAAATGCTTTAGTGAAGCAAAAAAATTGGTTTGGGTACTATTGACGCAAAATTTTGCAGGGGGTAGCAATCTTATGGGAAACTTAGCTACTGGGGGACATTGCGCTTAGCTAAGTGACCTCCGGGATTTTATCAAAGTTGGCTCTTCGTTTTTAATGGGGGGAGGTAAAGGGTTAGAAAGATAGCATGTAATAGTAAAAACTAAACTAAGGCGATGCGCCAAAATCATGAGAGAAATTACTTGAGCATGGTGCTAAAAGCAGAGGCCCGAACAAGAAACTATCGTCTATCAAATAGATTATCTCAGAAGCACTTCAAACATAAGAACATCATTTTTATTGCATAGCATAATCTAATACAACCTCAACCAACACAGAAGAGTAAAACATGGTTTGCATTTTATTAAGCTATATGAGATTACAAAAGTTGAAGAACAAAAATTCATACACTATAGGAAAATAAAAGAACAGTCTTAATATTCTATCAAATGCATGAAAAATAGAGAGGCCGAATTGATTGGCATAGTTTGTAAACTTCAAGTCTAATAGAAAATATTACAAAAGGCCAATTCCCAGTGCTTGGGAAGTTTTTCTAATCTATCTAACAATAACCTAATAAAAGAGAAGCAAGGCTACTTATAAAAGCCAACCCACCGCCTAAAAGCCATAGAGAGAAAGATGCCTTAGAAAAACATCGACGTCCCAGATCTCCTCGAGCTGGCACCAAATAGGAAGATCACCCAACAACGCACCAACAAACCTGTCCACAGAGAACACAAGGGCATGCAACAACAACAGTGAACACGCGACAACGAAGAAGAATACATAGTAGCAAAAGAGTAAAAATGGCACATGCGAAAACTCCCACATAATCGATGCACAAAAACATGCCACACATTGAACACACGGAGCCTAACAAAAGAAAGAGGGAAACCCCAACAAAAAGCTCTGAGAGGAAGCCACATGGAAGACGCCGAGCAAAAGGACCTGTTGAGTGGGCTTGACTTGGAAAGTAGCGAGAGAAAGCCACGCGTTGAGCGCATAGAACTTGATAGAGGCAAAGCGATACAGATCGACAGGAAGCTCCGATAGGAGGCCACATGGCAGATGCTAAAAACTTACTAGTGAGAACGGTCAAGGCGAAGCCACGAAGGAAAAGATAACCGCGAAGGATAGAGGTTTGTGAATAAAAGTTCAGAGTTTGGCGACACAGGGACATTTTGCCTGTAGAATGAAGAACCCCAGAAACCTTGGTTCAACACCACTATCATTGCTTAGAGCTGAGAGAGGGCAGCCTGTAGACCAGCCCAAACCTTGTTTGATGGCACGGAGAGGGCTCATAGATTTTCATGCGCCAACTTAAGATTGATGATTCCCTTGAAAGGAAATCCGCCATATACCTTCGCCTCTAATTCAAGCTGGAAAAAGAGCTACGCCAGTTGATGCACAATACCTTCAATATTTTTGGTGGTTGGAGACTGATCAAAGGATTGGAAAATAGAAAGATCCTGGTTATTTTTCTCAATCCTTGCAATTATGTGCTTGACACCTGTTACCGCCTGATCTACAATGAAGGGCGAAGGGAGGCCTCGTTGAGTCAATCGGGAAAACTTCACCCGCATGTCACTGGTAATTTGATTCAATCTGGCTCTGCACTCTACTACATGTTGGATGACTTCATGCATGGAAATGAGAATGTTTATGCCCATAGCTGTCATTGTCTGATCTTCAATACCTATGCCGCTTAGTGCCTCATCGGAAGTTGTATACAACTTGCCCAACAAATGCCTAGCCTTCGAAACTTTATCGGAAGTCATCTCCTGCACCTACTATATTGTTTCACTAACCATCCTGCATAGGCTGGTCACTTGCACCATAAACTTCAGAGTGGGCTGCAAAAGTAAGGTGTAATGCCTTAACCTTATCCCAATATGATGCATATAATTCTTTGGCAATCTCCAGGGAGCTCATTTGTGGTGCAGGAGGTTGGGCCCTCACAAGGTCTAATTTTGCAACTCTGTTGCCTAGTTCCACCTGAAGCTCTGATAGACTTCCCTCCAATATGAATAGCTAACTCCTCATAGTAGAAATTTCTTTCTCTCGCTCTTCCAAGGCCAATCTAGCCTACCTTCTCTTCTCAATCTCCAATTCCAAAGCAACATTCATCTCATTTACTTCATCATTCGTACTCTACCAGAGTTGCTTCATGTCATCATCTCTCTACCTCAAGTCAACACAGAGGGTTGCCTCAGTTGCCCGAATTTTCTCAATTTCATTTCGTAGGGCTGAAATGACATCTACACCCAAAGCTTGAAGCTCGCTCACCTTGCCATCCAAGGAATTTCTCTCATTCAACAGGTGATTAATCTCATTTTCTTGGGCCTTATGCTTGTTTTCCCAAATATCAACTGTACTTCTCAGCTCCATTAACTGCTCCTCTTTTTTCTTTGTTTGGTGACTTATCTTGAGGAAGTCGGTGGTCACCACCCTTTGAGTCTTTGTCATTAGCTCGACTTTGTCCTACAGATGAGCATGCTGCAAGTCCAGCCCAACAACGTTGACAAAATAGTTGCTTGACAACATTTCTCCAACCGGTTCGATCACATTGGGGGTGATTTTTGCAAACATCAGTAAATTATGATTCTCATGGAATACCATTTGCAAAAGAGGCTCCAGATTTCTGCCCGCATCCTTTTCTCTTCTTTTTTGAATTCAGCTTACTCGGGTGCTCTTGTTTGCATCCACCTGCAAAAAATATTCTTGGGAAGGAATACCCAGCCCATCAGCAAAAGGAAACTCCTGAGGGACTGCTAGTGGGAAGGAAAGCATCCTCAGAGCATCAGTGGACTTGCTAGGCCTCGTAATAACTACTGGGGAGAAGGGTGGAATAAACTGGCCCCCAAAGATGATGGAAACATGGTATGAGGAAAGGCTGGGGAAGCACCAATTGACATGTTGGGCCTCGGGGACGAAAATTGTTGGCTCAAAAGGTCAGGACGGGCCACCATTTGTGTTTCAAGGGTGAAAGGGAAAGCAGGAGATGGAAAGGGAAACCCAAGAGGACAAATATTTGACTGCCCTAGATATCTAATGATAGGAATAACTAGTGCAGATGAAATAGCAGGGGCAAACGAGGAGGATACTAGCGACATAGAAGAGAGAGAAGAGGGAGGAAATAATACCTGAGGTTCCCAAAGAACTGCAGTCGATACCACCACTTCTTCATGCTATGACTCCTTCTCTTTGTTGAACTCTCTTGTTCATAGCCGCTTTTCCTCTAGAGAACTGTCAAGCTCCATAATAACTTTCGATCGATGATCGAAACTCCTTGGCCTCTTCATAGCTGATCTAGAGGAGCTAGAAGGTTCTAAAATTTGTGCATTTGAAGAGTCCTCCTATTATGAATGTTGTCCACTGAATGTCGCCTCTTATGTAGGATCCCCCTTAGTAGTGGGGGCATTCTGGGTTACCTCCTCTCCGGGTTCCATGGCAACACTTCTTTTCACATAGAACTTCTCAAAACTCGAAGGCTTTGGGGAGTTCTCGCTGTCCGAATGCTCGTGCACCTAGATGTCGTCAAACTAATTGTCTGACTACACCTCCTGGAAAAGCCTGTTTGTTGTCTTTATCTCCTGTCTATACGTCCAGATGTCCCTAATTCTTCCAGGCTTCCATCTGAGCTTATTTAACTAGCTGCACAAAAATTGACTCATCTTATGCTTTGGGTTGCACTTCACCATAACGTGGTAAAAGCTCAACCATGACGATTGACCTAATTCAGTAGGCAAATACTCCAGGCCGACGTATAATTTCAAATTCCCCTCATCAACATTTCTCCAAAGTTCTCAGAATGGCTGAGGCTATTGTGGAATTTTTATGCCAACCTCTGATAGATTATTCTTTGGGTTGTATTGCCATGTGTCATTGATAACCACCAACCCAAGACTACCCAACGTAAGAGTACAAAACCTCCCAGGTGTTAACCTTCGTGGTCCTTTTCTTTACCAGTGATATAGAGCCAAACATGACTGACAACGTCAAATAGGAAGTCAAATGCCTTCCTCCCTAGTAGTCATTCTCAATATTACATAGTTGCCTAAATACCTCCAGGGTCAGCACTTTGTCGAAAACAAAACACGGGAGCTAGAAGGGCTCCCAGACAAAACCTTTCATATGAAGCATAGTGAAATCCATACCAATGAACCAATCACGAGGTGGAAAGAGACCTCTCATCCATGATTTCTGCCTTGGAAATAATTGCACAGACATGTTGCTTCCAGATCCATCCAAAGCCTGCAAGGTTGGAGCTAGGAATGAGTTTGAAAATGCATAATAATCAAAAAATTTTGACAGGACAAGAGTCCATGTCGAAACCGGATTTCTCACACCTCTTTCGTTAGATACGGCTAGGGCCATGAACTGCTTGAAATAATCAGGATTCTGCTGCAAAATCATGTATATCAGGAAAGAAGAATACTTGAACCTACAACCTAGCTCAAATTCCCTCAGCTGTTGGCTCATCCCGTCAATTATAACCTTCGCAAAGTCCTTAAGCAGAGGTGTGTTGTTCTTCTTCAGCATAAAGTCGAGACTCATTTGGAATTTGAAGACCCCTTTGTCTTTATACAGCCCATAAACCAACACCAACATAGAGCAGACGAAAGTGGATTCCGACTTTGAAGCACCCAGAGCAAATGGGAATCTAGGAGGTGCTAAAACATCTGTTGGTTGAGCAGTCTTAGTGTGATAAAACTATTGTGCCATTCAAAGCGTTCTCCAGTAGTCCTGCATCCTATGAATATTGAAATTCTCAACATTATCAAGTAAGAGGAACATAATGCATAGCATATCCTATAGGGCCTAGGGACTGATAACTACCCTCAAATTAGGGCCACTTATGACTCCGGTCTGGTGGTCAAAACTTGTTGTGCATGCCGCCATAATTTCTAGACAATAATGCACTAGAGGAACCATGTACTGGGGAAACCCACAATTCCATAAGCGTTTGTGGAAAGGGTCTAACATCTTCTTCATTTTCTTGCATAAAGCCTCTCGCAGGCTTTTGGGGTTTTGAGATAACTCAAGATGCAAAATATTGTCTCAATTCTCTTATACTAGGGATTGATTTCTAGGAGAAACCGTGCTAATTGCTTTTTGGTACGCTTGATTGTAAAGAGTCAGGATGACTTTGTTGGAATACCCAGGGTAGCATAATACTCTTGGTCATATATGTTCACATAGGGTGTCGTCAAGCTTCACTCATCAATGCTTTCTGTAACCACAACCTATGTTGAACTTCCTGCAATTTCAGCCATTTCTCTGTATTCACAAGAGGCTTCACAAACTCTGCAATTTTTAGGTTCTGAAAATGTTTTCTCTTCTTTGCAAATGACTTGAACAATTATACACTTTGATAAATTTTCACAATCAATGCCTTCCGTGCACTTAACCTGCTTTTTGATTTTTGTGAAAAATGGCTTAGCAAGTGTACTTGCCAGCTTTTCACATTAGTTACCTCATGCACCACCCTCCTTTTTCATGCATGCGAAGAGATTGCCAACTTGCCAAAATACTCTTCATATTTAAGAGACATGACTTCACATAAGGTGGTGCCTGATTTTCTTGGAAAATGCACCGAGATAGCCTTGCCATATCTTTTGCAAGCCTTTTTGCATTTACTGATTTGATGATCTTTCTTGGGTGCATCACCCAACGGCCTTACCAAAATATTTTCCTTGATTCAAACAGGATGATGACACATCATGCTGACAACTGGCTTACCCTCATTCAATTCAACAACTTGAACGAAGCAAGTTACAATTGTACTTGATTACTCATATCACTTCACATGCTGCAACACTGAATAACAAGGCTCTCGAGCATCATTTGCTTTTGGCGTAATCATAGCTTGCCTCAGCAGGTGAACCCTGACTATCTACAAATAGAACTCTTGACAACCTTCCTAATCACAATTACTTTTAGCATTCTCACTGATTTGGCCCTGGTTTATCTTAGCAATTTTATCATTTAGCTAGAGTAGCAAGCAACTATGGAGATGCCAATTAGATTAGTTAGCAAAAAGGCCCAGGCCACATTTCTAGGAAAGGTTAGGTGCAAGCGCTTGAAGCACATGATAGGTGTTAAAAACTTGTTATATGTAAAGGTGATCGAATGGGTCATAGGCCAAGACTACATTGAGTACGAGGACCAATATAGGGTAAATACCAATATTTTCTCTCACTTTGTCGCTTCGCTCCTAGACATCAACGTTTCGAAACTCAAAATTGTGAAGCTGACCGAGCGAGTCTTCCCTCAGCGCTACCTCGGAGGATTGGAGCATATAGTTTGTGTCGCTGAATTTGATCATGGGATTCCTTCTGTTTGCAACCTGCATCGACTATTGTTTCATGTTAAACCCATGCCAACTAGGCCCTTTATGTTTAGCTTTGAGCTAGAAACCCATGAAGAACACTGCTCCAAGGCTCGCGATGGCTGCTACTTCCTGATGCAAATACATAATATTGAACCCTTCTGAAACATGCAGTGGTACTGAGGACTTCGAGAGGATGGTATTCCCCCACCTTATGCCACCTATTGTTGTTGTTTTTGGTCCTTCTTTTGTTTGAGAATTGAGAAAAGATAATCCCATTTTTCTTTTTTGCCTTTTTGCCAATGCCTGCCCCCCTAGTAGTGGATATATATGTATATTTTGATACATGGCCACTGGCCCTTGCTGGATATAATGTAAATGTTCCAGAAATAATATAATATACAAGTTTTTCATATCTGGGTTCATTGTTCATTCTATCTCAATTTTTCAATACTGTTGTTGTTATTCAAAAAGCACTGAGAAAACCCATAACTTAAAGGAGGAAAATTATTTACAAATTTACAAATTTACAAACCTATTGCATAAGTAGAACTAATTGAACTTTTTAAGGTGTGTTTCATTAAGTGGAATACCCAAAGCATCACCTTCCATAGTTTCTAACTCAAAAGAGTTATACTATTTGCACTGGGTGATTTTGAAAGGCCCTTCCCAGAGACTATCGAATTTGTCGTGTTGTCTAGGCTTTGCTCCGCATTCATTGAACTTGAGCACAAAATCTCCACATTGTAACCCCTGGTCAGATTCCCTTTTATCAAACCACCTCTTCATCACCTGTTGGTGGTTGTTCATGACCTCGAGAGAATGCTCTCTTTTCTCTTGTACCTCAAGTAACTCAGAAAACTGTACCTCCATAGCTCCGTTTTGCTCAATTTCAAGAGATTTGAGAAATTGGAGGGCAGGTATTTCCATAGCAATAGACAACAATGCCTCTTTCTCATACACCATCTCATAAGGGGATGTATTTAATATCTGCTTGGGTGTGATACGGTCTGCCCATAGCGTTGTTTGGAGGTTTTTATGCCACTCCCCCTAGTGTTCCGAGCCTATCCTTTTGATTAACCTGATGAGGTTTTTGTTTATGGATTTCACAAGGCCATTCCCATGAGGGTAATAATTAGAAGAGGTTATCAAGAAAACCCCATATGTCAATGCAAATTGGCTCATTTTAGAGCCAAGGAAAGCTTTAGCATTGTCAGAAATAGATGTTTTTGGCAGGCCAAATCTGGCTACCAATTCTTCCAAGAAGTTAACAATCTCTACTTCTGTTGCATTTTTTAATGGCATAACCTCTGCCCATGTGGTGAAGTAATCAGGCGCTGTCAAAATCCACCTATGTTCGGCTGATGAAAAAGGGTGAATCATCCCAATGAAGTCCAGACGCCATTGAGCAAAAGGTTCCTCCACTACTATGGGTCTTAGTGGCATAGCAACATTCTTTTCTTTTCCCAACATAAAATTGACACTCACTGCAAGACTTTACTAATGAAAATTAGTCATTGAATAGTGTTGGCCAAAAATAACCAGCACATATGATTTTAATTGCAATAGTTCTTGCGGAAAATTTCCCTTTGATAGGGCCACTGTGATATTGATCTAATATACTTTTGGCTTATTCCTCATTTCACACATCTTAAAAGGACACCATTAAATTTTTTTTTAAAAAGCACTCCTTCTAAGAGAACATAACTACTATTTTTCAATTGATAGAAATGTCTCTTAAATGAAGGGAGATTGGTCGGGTACCTTCCTGTTTGCATGAAATCTATCC
Organism: Sequoiadendron giganteum; assembly: GCA_007115665.2. Classification (NCBI taxonomy): domain Eukaryota; kingdom Viridiplantae; phylum Streptophyta; class Pinopsida; order Cupressales; family Cupressaceae; genus Sequoiadendron; species Sequoiadendron giganteum. The sequence goes on along the minus strand of CM021108.1, from coordinate 387,858,118 downwards.
TGTCTTCTAGCCAATTGCTCTCAAAGCTTTCTTCATTTAGTAGCATAGGTTTCGAGATTTTGAACTCTACTATTGGTTCATTATTTTTGGCTAGGTACTCGCACAATCCTTTTCCCTTAACAGTCTTAATGGGCCTAATCTCAATATCATACTCTAGGATCTTGGTGATCCAGTTAGCTCTTTTATCAATGATTTCCCCTTCCACTATATATTCCCGCACACTAGGATGCAACACACAAACAATCACTTTATCGCATGATATGAGGTTTCAGAACTTCTTTAGCCATTTTACAATAGCAAAGGCATGCTTTTCTACAAAATTATACTTTACCTCATACTCCTTTAGGGTGCGTGATTAAAAAGCAGTAGGTGATTCCTTCTTATCTTTATCATCTTTTTGCATTAACACTGTGGCAATGTTGTTGCCACCACCAAAACATACATAATAAAATCCTTGGAGAAGTCTGGATTAATCAATACAGGAGCTGAAGAAATAACCTCTTTTATTAGCTCAAAAGCTTTTCTGGCTTCCGTCGTCCACTTGAAATTCTAGTCCTTTTTCAGCATCAGGGTAATCAGCCAAACGATCCCTGCAAAGTCCGCAATGAATCGACTGATGAAATTAATCCTATCCAAAAAATATTGCACTCCTTTCTTGTTTATGGGTAGAGGAAGCTCCCTGATTGCATCAACTCTTTCTGGATTGATGGAAATGCCCTTCTTTGAGACAACATATCCCAATAGCTTCCCCTGAGGGACTCCGAACACACATTTCTTCAGGTTTAGAGAAATCTCGAATTCCTGGCATTTCTAGAAGACAAGCTCAAGATGATCAAAATGATCATCAGCAAATTTGGAAAACACTATCAGGTCATCCAGATAGATAAGTATAATCTTATGTATTAAATCCCTAAAGGCAATATCCATAGCTCTTTCAAAGATGGCTCTGACATTTGAAATTCCAAAGGGAATTTATCATATGCATATGTTCCCCACTTAGTGATGAACGTTGTTTTGTGCTGGTCTTCCTCCTTTACCTGAATCTGATTGTAGCCCAAAAAACCATCCAACATAGAAAACATTTCAAAACCAGCAACGGTTTGTAGAATTACCTCCATAGAAGGTAGGGGGTAATGATCCTTTAGGGACGTCCAATTCAAGTCTCTAAAGTCCACACACAACCATATATCGCCATTCTTCTTTTGGACTGGCACTAGATTAGACACCCAAGTGCTATGCTTGATTGGGAACACTATTCAGGACACAATAAATTTATTCAACTCCTATGACATGAGTGATTCAATCTTTGGATTCACTGGCCTTTGTCTCTGACGAACTAGCTTTGCTCCTTCCAATAGCTCAATTGTATGTTGAATAATCCCAGGATCATATCCTTTAAGATCATCATATGACCAAGCTACTACGTTCGGATATTCCTCGTAGAAGTGCTTTAGCCTATCTTTATTCTTCTAAGATACTCCTTTATTGACCTTGAGCTTTCTGTCTTCTTTGATATGCAAATCGGTGTAGTCGCCTTTGTCAGCTACAAGCTTTCTTTTATCTTTCCTTGCATCATCGGAATCAAAGAGACTCTCTAGAGTAACTAGGCCTCTAGGAAGCTTATTGGATTTCAACTGGATTACTTGATCCCCATAGGATTTGACGATCTTTGGTCGCAATTGGTTAGAAAATTCCCCAGATGATTGGATAAATGATGCAATATGAGCATCACTACTAAACACTTTCTAGTCTTGATCATTGTTCGGAATAGAAGGTCATATAATTACTCTCACAGCATGTTTATTTTTTAACAACTCGGAAGTTGGCTCAAACTGAGCCCCGACAGTTGCCATCTGGTCGGCTTCGGAGTTCTGCTCTCTTGGTATAGCCTGAATGTTGAATGCCTCAAAGCCTTCAATGAGATCCCAGGCCCTATGTTGGTATGATCACATACATACATTCTTTGCTGCAGATAGCCCTCAGATCTGGTTGACCACCAATTCCAAATCTTTGAACACTTATATTTTCTTTGCGCCCATTTGTTCTACAAGGCTCAAACCATAGACAAGGCCTTCATATTTTGGTTCATTATTCGAGCATGTGAACTAGAAGTGATAAGACCTCAAGGTCTTTTCTTCGGATGAAGATGTCAAACATATTCTTGCTCCAACTCCTACTCTGCATCTTGCTCCATCAAAGTGCAAAGTCCATAGCTTCAAGGATGTTTCACCTCTGGACCCCTTAGTAACTCTGGGCATAATCTGTCCTTCCTCATGTATGACATAGGTTTCGAGCCTAGTTGCATGATAATTTCCAAAAGGGTCTGTGTCTATAAACTCATTCAACAGAGCTTCTTCACTCTCTGTCTGGGAGCTACTTGCTTCCTCTTCCTCCAGAAATTCAACATTGAACCTCTCTTTCTACGTGATTGAAGCATGTGCCACTTCAAAGTTGATTAGCGCTTCGTCAACAACATGTTCAGAATGAAAAGTTTCTGACAATAGTCTCATCTTAGCTCCATGCTTGGTTCTCAAGATCAGGTGTGACCAGTCGAGTTCTAGATAGCCTCCAACATTTGCAGTGAACTCTTGGGAAAAACATATCCTGAACAGAGGAGGAACGTCAATGAGTACAGTGTTTTGGTTCATAGTAATACTAGGGCAGGCAAACAATGTCATAGGCAATCCTTTGATTACCCTGACAATATCAAATTTATTTTCATCAAGCTGCATGACTCCCTTGTTAAGAGGCTCATATTTTAGCCGCAAAGCATCGGCCACTTACTTAGGCATGACAGTGGTGCTAGCACTAGAGTCGATCATACAATTATGCAATAACTTGTCACCAATGATAAGCATTAGAATTAAAGGCTTAGGTTTAGGCTTACTCTCTTTTCTAGCTTCGAGCTTTTCTTCTAGTTGATTCATTAGCACTTTAGTCCAGCTTGGATATCTTTTCTTCACTAGGCTGACTAGGCATCTTCACATCTTCTTCCCCCAACAATGCTTTTTGTAATGACACCTTTTTTCTCTAGAATAGCCAGGATATCCCACAAAGAAACATTGGCAGATGATTTCTTTAGTTGTTCCACCACATTGAACTACGTTCATGACTGATGAGTCACATTTGCTTTCTCCTTCAACTTCATAGCTAGTGCATTCAATTGTTTGACAATAGCCAAGATGATCATGGGGGATTTTTCTTTCTAAGGAGGTTGATTCAGAGAACTAGGAGCAGCTGCCTTGGAATGCTATGGAATTGAGGATAAATCTACCGATAGACTGGGTGTTGACTTGGGTGGACCACGAGTCGGCGGAGATGTGAATTCTCTAATAAGTCTCCTCTTTGAATGCATGTTGTAGTCTGATTGCACTCGGGGCACTTGAGTTACAAGAATTCCATTCAGAAATGCTGACTCTTCTCCTTCCATCCATGAAAAGAGCGCTTGGTCTGGAACTATATTTAACTTGGCTCTATGGACATCCATTGAATTTGAGCAACGAGGACTGCATTATCCATCTGCTGAGAGGCATATGACTAGTTTCTGGGATTAGGTACATTGCCTTGGCTACGTTGCTCTGCAATCTTCTCTTGCAAATTCCTTCACAAACAATTTTGGGGCATGTTTGCATCATTACAAGGAAAGAACCATGAATTAGTATCTTCAACAAGGTTATTTTGTCTTGCTACTAGCTTTTTTCTTGAACTAGGATGGATGGTCTGCATCGAGAAAGTCACAGGAACAACTTGATTGTTTGATTGAGCTTGGGTATTACCACACAATCTATCTTGCCACTGATTTGACTGGTAAGGAGCTTTTCCACCTTGATAATTTTTTTAAACCAACTTTTGGTACGTATACTTTTGTCGCTTCATAGTTGCCAATTCATTTGTCATAGTCTACATCTACTCCTTCATTTCAACCGTCAGGGGGTTAGGCACTGGAGCTACACTCGGCGTTATTCTTGGGTACACGTACATAGACTGGGGAGGAGTTGCAAGAGTATTGGTTGAAGTTGCTTCAGCTTCTGGGGTGTTGAATTCTAGGAACAATGGCATAATGTGTCTTGGTGCCAACTTTCCAACAGCAATAAGGTTATTCTACGCAGTGACAACAAGATTGTAAGCATTAGGTAGAGTATTTCTGCCAAGATCTTGTAGCATCATGGAAATATCAGCATTAATGGACTTCAAATAGAACATGAATGCCAAATTTGGAGGAGGCTGACTACCAACAAGAACTCTTTGCCAAGTCAAATGAAACCATGCATTGAAATTAGGTAGAGCTTCATGAGGAGCTCGCTTTATGCTGGCCAACTAGTGATATAGCGAAGACCTATCACCAACATTTGAAAAAAATTCATAGAACAGATCTCCAAGGTCGTCCCAAGTAGTTATTGAATTAGCCAAAAGAGTGTGATACCAATTCAAATCCTTGCCTCAGAAAGATGTGGAGAGAAATCTTAGAGCTACATTTTCATTAGAAACACCATGCACTGGACACACGTCTGCCACATCCTACAAGTGCTCTATCAGTGTCTTTGATTCATCCCCAAAAAATTTAGGGATAGCTTTTAAAGAAAAATCCAGAATTGGAGCCCATACTATAGGAGGCATAGGTGCTACTAAAGGACTACTGGCATCCCAAGCTACATAATTTCTAGTGGCCATTGGTGCAAGAGATGAAGGAGAAGGGGAGGTGAAGGACTAGCTTGCCGACGTCTCGGATGGACATAAACTAACGGTGGTATGAGTAGGCCAGGGAGTCTTGTAGTTTGTGACCTAGTTACAAAACTATGGCTCATACACTCTTATATCAAGCGAACATGCTCGTTCGCGTCCCACCGGGCAGGCTAGAAAAAGAACTGTTCATGCAAAAATTTGCAGGGGTCATCAGTCTTATGGGAAACTTAGCTATTGGGGGACATTGCGCTTAGCTAAGTGACCTCCAAAATTTTATTGAAGCTAGGTCATCATTTTTATTGGGGGGAGGTAAAAGGTTAGAAAGATAACATGTAATAGTAAAAACTAAACTAAGGTGATGCACCAAAATCATGAGAGAAATTACTTGAGCACAGTGCTAAAAGCAGAGGCCCGGATAAGAAATTGTTGTCTATCAAATAGATTATCTCAGAAGCACTTCAAACATAAGAACATCATTTTTATTACATAGCATAATCTAATACAACCTCAGCCAACACAGAAGAGTAAAACATGGTTTGCATTTTATTAAGCTGTATGAGATTACAAAAGTTGAAGAACAAAAATTCATGCACTATAGGAAAATAAAAGAAGAGTCTTAATATTCTATCAAATGCATGAAAAATAGAGAAGCCGAATTGATTGGCACAGTCCGCAAACTTCAAGTCTAATAGAAAATATTACAAAAGGCCAATTCCCAGTGCTCGGGAAATTTTTCTAATCTATCTAACAACAACCTAATAAAAGATAAGCAAGGCTACTTATATAAGCCAGCCCACCACCTGAAAGCCACAGAGAGAAAGATGCCTCAACAAAACATTGATGTCCCAAATCTCCTCGAGCCGACATTGAATAGGAAGATTGCCCAACAACATGCCAAAAAACTCAACCATTGAGAGCACAAGGCCATGCAACAATAGTAGTGAACACGCAACAATGAAGAAGAACACATGGCAACAAAAGAGAAAAAATGGCATAGGCGGAAACGCCTACATAACCGGCGCATAGAAACATGCCACAGGTCGAGCACACGGAGCTTGGAAAAAGAAAGAGGGATGCCCCAGTGAAAAGCTTTGAGAGGAAGTCACGTGGAAGACACCAAGCAAAAGGAACTATTGAGTGGGCCCGACTCGGAATGTAGAGAGAGAAAGCCATACATTGAACACATGGAACTCGGTAGAGGCAAAGCGATACAGATCGGCAGGAAGCTTTGATAGGAGGCCATGTGGAAAACATCAAAAAGTTGCTAGCGATAATGATCAAGGTGGAGCCATGAAGGATAGTAGTTCATGAATAAGAGTTCACAAGTACAACATAATGGAAGTTAAACTATTTATTGGAGCTCACCTATTATTCACCTAATAACATGAGTACCTAAGAAATCACCTAATACACAACAATACTTTACGGAATGGGGAAACACATAACAACATAACGTTAAAGTAAAAGAAAATTATTTACAAAAATACTCACCCCATCTGTGAAGGGATGAAATGTTTCAAGTACTTTCCATTGTAGGGCAGTGGAAAGAGCCTCCCATCTGAATTTCAGAGAATATATGAATTCTCTCCTACAAAAGATGCATTTCTCAATGGGATCTTTAAAATATTCATCTTCTATTATGGATGACCACTACAAAGCAGATAGCTCTAGAGTGATAGGAAACATAGCTTATGTGCCATACATGATAGTGAAAGGGGAAGTGTCGATAGCTCTCTTGGGCATGATCATGTCAGCCCAAAGAGCATTGTATAATTTTGTGTGCCAAGCTTGTTGATTGAATTCAACCATCTTTCGCACGATCATGGCTATGTTCTTGTTAGATGAATTGGCTTGTCTATTGCCTTATGGATAGTAATCTGAAGAATAAGATAGTGTGGTGTCGTACTAAAAAAAAAATTCTACCAACTTCTCTGATGAGAAGCTTGTAGCATTGTCATTCACGATCTTCCTTGGTACCCCAAAATGTGTGATGTTGTCTTTGAGGAAATTGCACACAATTTCAGAAGTATCATTCTTCGTAGGAATAGCCTCAACCCATTTGGTGAAGTAATTTTTTTCCACAAGGACATAGACATATCCTTTACTGGAGTGTGGGTTGATAAGACCTATGAAGTTGATACCTCATTGCTGAAATAGAGCATCTATTATCACCGACCTCAGTAGAATGGCTGCTACCTTGAGTTTTCCAACAAAATATTGGCATTGTTGACACTTTCGCACCCATTCGTATGCATCATGGAACAAAGTTGGCCAGAAGAACTATGCCCACAAAATTTTGAATTTTGTGACCCTTGATGAAAAGTGGCCACCGCATGCTTCGCTATTAAATTATTCCGACAACCGTCATTGTTGGTCTCTGCTGATGCAAAGCAAGAAAGTTTCATCAAGTCCACATTTGTATAGAATGTTACCTTGCAACACATAGTTTTGTGCTCTTAACCTCAAGGTTCTTTTCTACTACTTTTCCAAGTGGGTTGGACATTCTCCATAGGTTGCATAGTACCAAAGTTCTGAGTACCATTCCTCAGCAGAATCAACCAATAAGACCATTGGAAGGTCTTCTTCTATCTTTGTTTCTACCTCACCATCAATAGCTTGGTGCTTTAGATCACTGTCCTCTGTTATGAGCTGACATAGACCTCTCCCACTGATGAGTTTGGTCAACTTGATCTCCAAGTCATATTCTTGGACCTTTGCAATCCAATTGCCTCTTTTAGTGCCCATCTCCTACTGAGTTAGAACGCTCTTGACTACAGGGTCAGTGATGTACAATATTGTGTGAGAATTTAAGATATAGAATCTAAAAAATTTCACAGCTCTCACAACTGCATAGGTGTTCTTTTTGATCTAGGAGTATCAAAACTCGTTGTCCTTGAAACTACTGCTCATGAAAGCAATCGACGATTCCATCTCCTCATTCAAATTATGTGTCAGTATGGTAGAGAGGGTGTATTCTGATGTATAATAATAAAGAATGAATTCCTTATTGAATTCAAGTCAGAACAACACTGGTGCTTTACTGATGGCTTCCTTTATCTTGAAAAATGCCTCCTTTCCTTTGTCATTCCATTTGAAGGTGACTATATTTTTCATCATACTTGATATATCCTTGGTTAGCTTTGATAAATTGGGTACAAATATTTGTATGTAGTTGAATTTTCTGAAGAAGGAATGCACCTGAGTGGTATTAGTTGGGAGAGATAGGTTCTTGATTGAATCCACCCAATTAGGATCAATCCAAGTTCCCTCTTTGGAGATGATATGGCCAAGTAGTTTTCCTTCCGTCATCACAAAGATAGATTTCTTTGGATTCAATAATATATGATGATACCTACATCTCTCAAACACTTTCACTAAGTGTTGAAAATGGCCTTGCCTCTTCCTTGAGAAAGTGGTAAGGTCGTCAAGGTAGATGATGATCACTTTGTCCTTTAGATATCTAAATGCCAAGTCCATGGCTCGCTGAAAGGTGGCATTAACATTGATGAGGCCGAAGGGCATCCTCTCATAGGCAGACGTTCCCTAAAGGGTGGTGAATGTCATCTTCATCTAATCCTCCTTGGCCACCACAATTTTATTGTATCCGAAAAAGTTGGTAAGCAATGACAACATCTCCAATCCAGTTACTGTCTGCAAGGTGTGATCCATGATAGGTAAAGGATAATTTTCCTTTAATGATGATTGCTTGAGGTTCCTGAAGTTGACACAAATCTAGATCTCTCAGTTCTTTTTGTGTACATGAACGATATTGGACACCTAGGTAGAATGATGGATGGGAAATATGATCTTGGCATCCACCATTTTCTATACCTTCACGTAGATTATGTCTTGGACACACGGGTTGTAGTGTCCCTACTTCTGCTTGAAGGGATTGATATCTAACTTGAGAGGAATTGTATGAGACAATTCCTTTGGCATGAAGACTTTCAAATCTTCATAAGTCCATGAAAAGACATCTCTATATTGTCTAAATATGGAGATAAAGTTGTTGCTTTCCTCCACAGTGCAACATCTTCCCAAGTTGACGAGTCGAGGCTTGTCTTCGGTGCTGATATTGAATTGATTGTAATCAACAAACATTTTTTTGTCAGAATTTATTTGATCTTGCACATTTCTATCATGCCTATCAAATATGTCCTCCAAGGATACTAGACCCTTGGGGATGTTGTTGCCTCTTAGCTGGATGATGTCAGATTCCATTACTTCAAAATCTTTCGCTATGGACTCTTTGAAAGGAGAAGCACTACCTTTAAAGGATAGTTCTTGATAATTTTCCTCCATGCAGAGGAACTCTTTGATGTCAGCATCATCATCATCAAAGATTTGCCAATTGTCAGAGTTGTCAGGGATAGTTGGCCTATAGACAAGATCAATGGTGAAGGAATTTTGACAAAAGTTAGAATGGGGCATGAAGAGAGTGATAGATACCACAAGGAAATCTGCTCTACTATTTTTCTCACTTGGAATGTACCTAATGTTGAATGCTTCAAACCAATCAATAGAATTCCACACCCTTTGTCTATAAGACTAAAGGCGACCTTTTCTTACTTGGTATTGCTCTCTAACCTATTGGACGATCAACTCTGCATCGCCTTCGAATTCAAGGTATTTGATACCCATATTTCTTGCATTTTTGAGGCCTAGTACGAGTTCCTCATATTCAATAGCGTTATTCGTGTTATCAAACTACAAGCGATAAGGAAATGGGTACAAAGTGCCTTCGGGAGAGGTAATGAAAACTCCCACTCCTGAGCCTACTGTTGAGCAACTTCCATCGAATTGCATTGTCCACATCTTTGAATTTTCTTATGATGTGCTTGTGGTGAATGCAACCTTCTTTTCTTCTTTGGTTACTTCAAACAACATGGTGTACGTACTAGGACCCGTGTTCTGATATAACACTTGAGCTTGGGGGTCCTGATACTTCACCACCATGAATCTAGATTTAGCCTCTAGTTCAAACTTGAAGCTACCTTTCTTTAATGGGATTGTCACGTACGACCAATCCAATTTAATCTTACCTTCAAGATCCTTGTAGAATATTTTTCATAGTAGCATCCCATAATTGATTAGAATTTCAGCTATGAGGATGGTCATCATGATCTTATTCTCTGGACAGGGCACCAATCTTACTTGAGCATCCTCGAGTTATCCGACCAACGATACCGGTTTGGATTCAAGTTTGTAGCACTTGTCATGGGTTTCAGTGCATGATAATCTCAATGAGTTCATGATTTGCAAAGGCATGATTTTGTTTGATGCTCCTGAGTCGATTATGTAGTTGATGAGCTTGTAACATCCCATATATAGAGATATGTAAAAGGGCTTTGTCTTTTCTTCTGCTAGTACGGAAGATTCTAGCAATGTGAGTTGAATGACAACCTGCTTCTATACTACTTTTAGAATCCGATCCATTTAATTAGGATGGTCTTGGATATACTCCAACTCTGAGATATATACCTTTGCCTTCATCATAGATGTCACAATGCCAAAGTTCGTCAAGGATAGATCTTGAGAATTTGATGTGATGTTCTCCTATGTAGACTTGGGAATAGAAGTGGAAGCTTCTTTTCCCTTTTCATTTGACTTCTATTTTTCTTCTTCTTTCTATGCTTTGAAAGGTTGAGCGCATGTGAACATAGGCATTGACATATTCTTGTGGTTGACAACAAGAGAGTACTGACGGTAGTCTTCTTCTTCTTGATTTTTTAGTTCGCTATGGAAGTATCCCGTTGTGGAGTCGCCATTGAAGTTGTTTGTTTGTGGTGAGACAACATTCACATTTGAAGGTATGGAACTTGGGCTTGGTTCTTGATCTTCGACATATCCCATGATCTGGTTCATCCTTTGATTCTTAAGGTATGTAGATTTGGTGTGTTTATCCATCTCATGGAAGCAACATAACACATTAGATCTCTCGACCTCTGCTCCTCTTTGCGGAGGCCCTTGATTTATAGGCTTGTATTTGTTGAAAGGTTGGAAATTATTTCTATTTGGCTGGTTTGGTTGTTGAGGCTGGTACTATTGTTTTCGTTGATATGGTGGTGGTGTGGGAAATGCTTGCTTCCCTCGATTGGGTGACTTTATTTAGGATAGCCACTTTGTTTGCTACCTTTTGTAGCAGTGGATCTACTAATGCTTGGACCAACGGTTTGATAGAATCTCCTTTCATCTTTCTCATTGTGATCATATGATCCTCGATCTTGATAGCCTTCTCTTGTGCAACTTGCAAATCCTCTTCATGGCTTCCTTTGATGAAATAGGCTATCTACAAGGGAAGCGAATTGATGAAGCTTCTCATCAGAATCTCATCTAATGGATTGAGTGTGTGAGAGAGATGTGTAACAAGGTGGTTAAACCTTGCTACGAAGTCCCTCATCGGTTCTATAAGCTCCATCATTGAGTTTGATAACTTGGAAAATAAATGATGGTTGTCTTCGATAGGCTTGAACCTCGCCAAGATATTTTTAGTCATGACCTCTCAACTTGTGATGATACCTGGTTGTAAGTGATGGAACCAGTAAGAAGCATTTTCGTCAAGAGTTTTGACAAAGAGTCGAACTCCTTTGGGAAGTTCATGATTTCTGGTTAGTGACAATGGGCCTATCTTGTTATCCAATGGAAGAGGTGTTGGACACCTTACATTTCATGCATTACAACCATTGCCGAATAGATTGTGGCCATTTTTTATATTTCCATTGCCATTGTTACCATTATTATGGCCATTGTCATAGTTGTTTCCAATTTCATTGTTGTTAGCATTGCCATCATTGATGCAGTTGTCCACCATCGCTTGAGCTGGGGGTTCTTGTTGTTGTTCTTCTAGAAAATTTTCAGGAACCTCTTCAAAGATTTTCTCTATACTAGATGCCTCTCCGATGTCTTCTTGAAATAGAGGATTGGTTCTCCTTTGTATGTATACTCAATGAGCCAGGGTGCTTACTTCCATGCAGGTGGTGGTAACATTGGCCTCTCAACTGCAACATCAACCTTTATTTCTTTCTTCCTCATCCAGAGTAATAGTTATGACTCTCCACTGATCTAGTGATGTATTCTCTTCAAAGATGATAGTACACAAGGTACTAATGATGTCTATCTACTCTCCTTCAACAAATCTAACATCTAGTTGGAGAGTTGCTGGAGCAAGATCAGGCTGTTCAACTGAAGCCCGAGGATTCCAAATGCCCATTTCGTGTCATAAAATCATTATCTTTTTCTTGAATTTTTATGCCTCGTTTCCCCATAGTGGGTGCCAGAAAATTGTTTCCATTTCAATTAGCACCTCTAGAGTGCTTATTAGAAACAAAAAACTATTGAAGGTATTATAGTATCTCTTTGGATTATAGAGAGGAAGATCTCTCTTTGCTGAATTTTTACATAATAAAGGGTAGAGTAGACTAAGGTTCCTATCTTTTTTACTCAGCAATAGGACAAAAGGGTGCATAAACACAATGCATCGTAGCTAAGGTTTTCTCTTGTTTATGTAGATCTTTGACTATGATTAAAGTAGCTTCTAGACTATCCTATCTCCTCAAGATAGACAGAGCATGAGGGCATAGGAGTGAAATGGATGGGTTGGATCACTCAAATACACCTTCTCCTTAGAATATGGTCGAGGCTCTAAACTCCTGGATATACATTGGGATAAGGTTTTATACAAGTGAACACTCTTTATGGTAGGTTGGATCTAAAAATTTCCAAGGAGGAGGAACCCCTATCCGAGGTATAGGCTAGGAAATAACGTACTAGAAACAACAAGGTACAATGATATGGATATCAGGATTGCTAAGGAGTTGGAACCCCTGCCCGAAGTATAAGCTAAAATCTAGATCATTAAACAACATCAAACAATAACTATCGATGACAAAATATCCAAGGAGGATGAACCCCTGTCCGAGGATATTGAAATAATAAGCTATTCAAAACAAGACGTTGAACCAAATCAAATATTTAGATCAAACAAGCATGTGCCATCTGATTTTCTTCGTCAAGCTTTTCCAATGAATTACAAAGATTGGGACAACAAAGGCATGAAATCATGCACAATTGCGATCAACCAATTAACTCTCATCCAAGAGTGAACAAATACAAACTTGCAAGCTTGTGGCAACAATGGCACAACAATTTTGTGTAGTAAATAAAGGTTAAACAAATAATGAGCCCAAGTCTCTTATTTATAGAAACTCAAAGGAGTAGGCAACCCTAAAATCTCCTTGAGTTAACAATTAGTTCTTGCTGATCAGGGAGAATTATTCCTATGTCTAAAAGTAGGTGAGCAAGAAATTAACTGGAAATCTTTTTCAATTAACTGAAACTAAACAAAATTCAAACTAGAAGTCTGCCTCAGTTGACTGAAACCTAACTATAAGTGAACTTAAATTACAAATGTGCCTCCAAAATAAACATCCACATTTAGTGGAGATCTGAGATCCACAAATCATGGAAGTCAAATCAGACATCCTTAATTAGTGGGATCTGACATGCATGATCTATGGGACCTAGAGTTAACTTGGATCAAGTTAACTTAAGTCAAAATTAATGTCTTTCTAGAGGGTAGGATGCCCTTTTTGGGGTGCTTTACACCTCATAAAAATTGGTCAATAGTGCTTCTATCCATTTTTTGACCTCTTTAGCTTTTCGGTAATTAATAATCTGTAAGATGGCGATGTGGCATCTTAGCATTTCTACACTTGTCACAAGCTACTGCTGATGGTCTATGCACTTGACAGTTGCATCATCCAACTTGGTAGACATGGCTGCAACTTTGGTTAACTTGCAACCATCGGGATCATCGAGGATGTGCTATGGATGACATCTTGGAATTGATTCTGCATTGTTCCTAACTCAACATACTCTCCTCCCTTGTGTTGATATTCTATGTGAGAGAAGGATATTACCAACATTCTTGTGAAGTTGATAATATCGGTGACAATATTTTTGTAGTCAATCAGTTCCACAGAATTGGCATCATAGGCTTTCACCTTGTATGTCAGTTGTTCTTTCCACGCAAAAAGATGTTGCTTGTTCTCTGTGGTAGTAATTGATTGGTATGCCAATTACAAATATACGACTGTCATTTCATGCCTTGGCCTCTTCTCTATTGTCCTTAGTTCTGACTGCTGGATCTCTGAGTGGATTCCATGTGCTCTATCTCTCAACTGGTATGTTTCCACTAGTACACACCATCCTCTGACAACAAATTCTTCCACTTGATTTCTCAAGTTTTTTCCATATGTAATCAACTAGTGGTGGTTTTTCTCTGCAGGGAGGTGTAGAAAATCTCATGGAAAAGAAGAGAATTTGGGAGTGTCATGCATCAAGATGGAGATGCACATCCTTAATTGTCATTTTTCAGCCTTTAAGGCTACTTTGACTTGGCCATCCTTAGCCATTCTCTCTTGGGTGCTCACTGAGGTAATTCCAAGAAAGTCTGCCTCCACCTGATGAGAGGTCTTTCCGAGGTTGATCTTCAAAAATGTGAAGTCTTCAACCCCTACATTATGTATGTTTTTGTCCTTAGGTGGGGAAGCAATCTCTATGATGAAATCATTCCTACATGTACTTGCTTCTTCAACTTCTTTGTTGGCATGTCTATAGGGACATGATTGAACTCAGTGAATTTAAGTTTGTAGGATGGCCTATCCCTCTTCCTTCCTAGGAGACACTCAAGCTAGATGGAATTCCAACTAGCCTCACTGGAAGGATTAATGTTGGGCCCCTAGATTCTCAATGAATGAGACCGTGTTGTATTTGTGTCTCGTGGTAGAGAGTCCAAGTCGATGGGGACTTGTGACTGCTATGATGGTGGTGAAGTAGGTGGCTCTGTCTCTAACACAAGAACCACATCTATTGCTATTGTTTCTGCTATGGGATTTGTTTCGGTTGTGATTGCCTCAATCATGAGCTCAGTGCAACAGTCTTTACTATCTCAGGTAAGTTGGTGGCTATCTCCACCTATACTTCTTTCTGATTTACATCAGCAATCTGTGTTTTTTCCCATGTATGCCCTGACATCCACATCCCTTTGGGAGGACTACTCCACTAATTTTGTCTAGGCTTCTTCCTAGACATGAAAGGTAGTAAATAATGAATCGGTGGTGGCTCTATTTGGGGAATTACTACCTTCCTTTTCATCTTCTTGTCTAGGTAGAGTTGACTATTTCTCACAACTACTCATTCTCTCCTCTATAGATGTGTTTTATTTTGAATACCAATCCACTCTTCTGAGTGGCTATGAGTCCAATTGATCTATGAAGAACAAGGGGAGAATGGCTTCCCCTTCATCATCACATAGGCCCTTAATGTCTTCTGACAAAAATTCAGCAATTTGTGAGAGCTTAAACCAGCTATAGTTCCTTCTTTGTACCTCAAACTCATCATCACAATTGACCCAATAATCTTCCATAGAAGATTCATGTGATGAGAATTTATCAATATGCACTACATAAAGGCCTCTTGGATCATATGACCTTCTCTCAATGAGGTACTTGATATTGAGCCTCACCGTTTCTTGGCTCATCAATTTGGCATCAACCACTATTTTACATCTATAGAGTCCCATCTGAATGGGAAAGTTTGCAGCTGACTTCTTCTTCAGGCATAGGTGAGTGTGAACTTCAGCCAACTACCTTAGGAGCTCCATGAATAGTACCTTATCTGAAGGGTAACTTGGCATCATGGAAAGGTCTCCATTGTAACCATACACACATGTATGTAGGGGAAAGTGGGGAATTGGATAAACCAATCCTCCTAGTCCACCATTACCTCCTTGGTTGCTCGTGATATATGCACGTGCATCTCATGGTCGAGGTCTCGTACAGTGTGCATGATGAAGAGGTAACTAATCCATTTGAAGTGTATTTTCTCTAGATTAAACTCAAGACACAAAAAGTATTCATGGACCTTTTGCACACCTAAGGTCCCCACAGTGCTTAGTGTCCTGAAATTTCCTTGGAAGGCAATAAGGTATATAAGGTAGGAACACATTTGGAACCTATGAGCCTCTAGAAACCTGATAATATGTTGGTGGAGTGTGTCACTGATCAAGGTGGCCTAGTTGTAATGTTCTCTTTTTCTTATAATCTTGGCAATGATGTAGTACATCCATGAATGAAACTGATTACCCTCTTCCTATCTAGTGATCCTATTGAGTAGAGTGATCAACACTGCATACTCGTCTTAGAATTCTCCTCGTCCAACCAATTTGGGAAAGTTGGCCTTTTTCACCTTTAACCATTTTTCTACCATTTTCAGTGAACACCTATCCTTTGAAGCTTTGAATGCCTTTTCACATTCTCTCACAAATATGACTTTATTGGCAAGCATGGTGGAATAGAAAAAAAAAATTCAGTGTCTTTTGGTTTTAAGCTATAGATGAATCTCCCATCCACTGATCGAATTTCTCATGTGGTAGGATTGTAATACTTAATGCAAGCAATTACAAGCTCCACACTCTATAATGTGATAGGGATTGACGTAGCTTGAAGCAATCCAGATTCTTCTATGTTTTGCAGTTTGATTTGATTGATGCCCTCCAAATCCTCTTAATTGTCCTCTAGGTTCTTTTGATGTAGGTCTGTGTCAGTCGTTTTTAGGAAATCATGGTAAAAGACCATTTTGGTCTTTTATTGTACCTTGGAGTACTACATTCTGAAAAACTCAAAGATCAACTGTGCACATGACCCTATTCTAACAATTTCCAAAAACCCTTAAAAATAGCACCTGTCGAGAAGTATTTTTCTTGAAAAATTATTGTACATGGGTTTTGTTCATTCTTCAATGCTGAAAAAACCCAATTCCTTAGATTTTTATTATAAGACTTTTTTGAGAATATCCCTAAAAATAGGGGCAGCAAGTTTGTTGATTTTGGAAAATCTGAAGAGATGGGTTTTACTGGAAAATTATGCTGATCATACCTAGTTGGCTAGATCTGTGGTAGCCTGTCATTTTTTGTCACATACAATAATTTGAAGACAAAATAGAGGAAGTAGACAAGAGGTAGATTGGAAGTTATTAGCTTCCTCCTTGTAAAAAATTATCTTTGGATTCAACCTCTGAGAATAAATCTCTTTATGCCATTGATCCTCAAAAAATATTGAAGAACGATCTAAAACCCTTGAGAGAAAATTGTTATTTTTATCTTCAACTTGCAAAATAAATAATGAAAAAGGGATGCCTAGAGTTGATATACAGTGATTCAAGTCTGAATCCTTCAAGTTTGTGTGCCAACTCTTGTCTTAGGTTTGATTTAGCCTAATCTAGAGTTCTAAAAGCTGATTTCCGCTAATTGTGGGATGTTTGGCCTCTTTTTTCCTCTAAAATCTCTTAACTCAAGTCAACAAATTATCTTTGACCCTTTAGGTGTCCTTTTTGAGTGTTGAACATTTTTCATGATTTTTCTAGGCTGGAGTGTCTCTATTTGATCCTTGTTGTCAGTTGTTCAGTTGATCTTTAGCAATTTCTGATGGATCTATTGTTGAGATGGAATAATATTAAAGAGGTATGCTTGGGAGTCATCAAGTCAGAAACCTGAGTTTGAGGCTCTAGATTCAAGGGTTCCTTTCTTCAGTAGGGGCACTTTTAGGTATGACTTAGTCAATTTTTTCATGTATGTTCTTCATTTTCACCATTTAGACCCTTCGTGCTTTCATCTGACATCACCATTAAATGATGAGTAAGATGGCTTCACTTGACTTTGTGTTGGGTAACCAACTCAGTCCTAGAAAGGATGACTGGTATCTTTGCTCTTGAAGGTCTATTTAAATTCTTCAAATCTAAGGACACCCTTGGCTAGTAGGGGCACTTTTGACTTGTTGATATATTATATTCATGTTGTGAACTACGTTAGTTTGATCTCTATTATCAGATGATTGATTTTTCTGATGTCTTCACTGATGATTTCATTGTCAAGATCAATCAAAGTGGAGAAGGTCATTCTTGAGGTCACTAAGCACATAGACTGCATCTACATCCCAAAAATACTGGGTACCTTTCTTCAGTAGGGGCTCTTTTGATCAACACTTAGCCAACTTCTTAGCATTCTTTCTTCACCTTCCACTGTTATGTGTTTTCTTTTTGATCTCCACCTCTAATTGCTTGATAGGTCATGTGTATACATAGTTGGATTGATCATGAAGCTGAGAGAGAGATGAGAAGATGCTATGTATACAACAGTGGCTGGAAACTTCATCAGGTGCCTCAGATTCAAGGGTGCCCCTGGCTAGCAGTAGCGCTTTTTTTTGTTATGCATTGATCTTCTACTAACTGTGCATGCTCTGATGATCAATCGTAGCTTTTATTTGATATGTCTTGCAGGTTGGCTAACAATTTTGTTGTGAGGCTGAGTTGTTATTGAAGAGATCATGCTAAGATAAGTTCTTTTGAAATTGACATTAGGATCTTCTTGTTCAAGGGCGCCTTTCTTCAGCAAGGGCGCCTTTGCTTTGTTAAACTGTTTGTTGTCCTTGGTAGCAAGGTGTTGGTTTTTCCAGAGTTATTCATTTGTATGTTTCCTGATTTTGAGAATCCCCTCCATGAGATAACATATTTTTGGAGCATTTATGCCATGGTTTCTTCATTGAAGCTTTTGAAGTTTAGCTTTCAGCACCTGGTATTGGCCAATCTACCATTAATGGCTATGAAGCTCCTAACTTTATTCCTAAAAAATAAGAATAGACCCACTAGAGTAAAACATGTTTTTGTATGATTCTGACTTGACCAATGTGATCGTGAACTTGAGTAATCCTATCAAAATCATTTTCAATCATTTCTAGGAAGGTTTTATTTTTAGGGAAACCCCTAAAAATAGGGGCACAAAATCCTAACTTTCAATTTTTCAAAATTATACACATATGTTCCTTGACAGAAACCCACAAAAACCTTATGTTTGGTTTGACCTAAAATAGACTTTTGACAACATTTTTACATGATTTAGCTCAATTTAAGAAAAATGCCAAAAATTAATTTTGGGTACAACAACTTCCAATCCTTTCACAAAACAAAATTCTTCCTTTCATTAGTTTATTAAAATTAATTCTTCAGACCGAGGGATAGTATCATATTCTGGTTCAATGTTAATGCATTACAAATTTACAACGATTGTAGTAATATACGTCTAATACTTAACTGGCATCCAATCTATACAAAATTTACCAAAATTTTAGTGTGTAAATCTAAATTAGTTATTAAAGGTAGAATTTATCATTTGTTGCATAAATAATATATAAGTTTATCCGTATTTAAGTGTATAAATACTAGAGTTAGAAATTGTTATGCATTGTGAAAATAATAGTCTAAAGCTACCATTAAAAAAATGAACATGAACATGATTAGCATATCATGTTTAATATATACTCAAGAAAATACAAACTTTCTATGTCATTCCAATCTGCATGATAAACTTCACCATAAGAACCTACAATACTAGAGAAAGAACATATTATAGGTAGAACACACACATAATTATGTGGTCTAATTCCACCCAATCAACAAAAGACCTAATTAATTTTGTATTTGTTGTTTTTTTCTAAGTATATAAACTATTTCCGAAACCAAATTTATACCTAAAACAAAAAGAATTTATTATTAAACCAAAATTCCACACTTGCAAGAAAATCCTCATCTTTAAAACAAAAATACTTAAAAGAAACTTAAATCTGGAAGCTACAAAACTTTTCACCTTCTATCAATAATAAAGAACAAACAATTCATCACACACTACATATTCTTTCTCAAATTAATAATACATAACTGGGCAGGTCTTTATAGGCATGTTCCACAAGTTACACACTCAACACAGATTCACAAGGAAAAATTGAATGTAGAATAGTTTTAAATTCTTGAAATAGCACACAACATAATATTATTTATTTAAAATTTCAGATTTTACCTAACAAAATTTTGTAAATGGAGGATAACACTCCTTGCCTTGCCTCCTAAATTATGTGAGTATGCTTCTTTTGTTTCTACTTTTAATTGAATTGGGGATAAATTTGTAGGTTGAGCAAGGTGAAAGAATGACCATCAACAACACAGTTGGAATGTCTTTTGGAAGATTACCAAAAGATTATATTTTGGAGAGTGCAAAGTATTGCTCTGTTGATCTGATTCATAAGATAAAAAATATACAATAGTGTTTTAAGGAAGAGTATTGGATGGCCTTCAATGTGCAAGTGTGATCTTCACATGCCTTCTTATGTTATATGTTGAAATTGTTTCTTTCTTTTGTTTTTCCTGTAACTAGAAGAAGGCCATAGCCTTCTCACTTTAACATCTACTTTCTTAACATTTCACAATTTTGACTGAACCTTTTCAGCCCTGCAGATAAGAGTTATTGCAGTTTTCAAAGCAGAACATTCACATAATAGTGGTAAAGCCATGGGGGGACCATAATTCTAATTGGTTCCTTTTTTCAGTTGTGGGAGGGACCCTAGTTCCAACTGCTTCCAATGGCCAGTTGTGGGTGGAAGAAAATAAATATACTATTTTAATGGAGAAGCATGGTTAATGAACTTAAAGAAATTTTCATCAAAATCTTAGCTTTTAATCCAACAAAAGATATCCCCGCTATTGTTCAAATTTGGGTTGTCTCTTTCCAAATCACTCTATCAAGAGGCCTCTTTAAAAAGAATGTAGGATGTTATTGAAAAAATTTGTGGCAACCCCATTTCTCATTCTGAAGTAATCTATATTAACTAAGCTCATATTTGTATTAACTTGGATCTCAAAGAACACTTGCAAACATGATTTCCATATTTTTTAGTCTAATTTGAGCAGCCAATTCCTTATGGGAAGATTCCCTTGCAATGTGAGCATCATCATTACTTGGTCTCTTGATCCAAGCACAAGGGGAGTAGCTAAAAAGCACACCCTTGCAACAATACCCTTGTCAGCACTTGGATACACAAGAAGTCTCGTACAATATTTTTTTTTTTGATAAAGCCAACTCATGCAACTAAGCACTAAGTATCATGACATAAAAACTTCACACCAAACCTCCAATAGTTCAACACTTTCGTAGCCAAGAACATTAACACTGTTGGAATTAAGGTGTCTCAACCTTGGCAATTCCTAAGCTTTATATTTATTATTATTTTACATTTTTCCATGTTTATTTGACATTTATATTATTAAATTTGTGCTCCATCAAAAGGGACATGTTGAGTTGGCACTTTTGCCCCATTTTAGTGCCTTGAAAAATAAGTTATTAGTTGTCAAAAGATGCCCATTTAGTGTTCTAACATAGAAATATTATTTTTAAGGATGTTATGATAGATTATATGACAACTATAAGGGCTAAAAATAGAGGAGATCATTTTGAACGTGGAATCAATTATGACACACATATGCGAATCTTTGCATAAGCTATTGATAGTCAATGACACATGTAAGAGAATCTCCTATTTTCTAGGAATTTTTATGACAACTCATAAGAGGGTGTAAATTCATGTAAGAGACTATGTTTAGCATAAGGGTCATATGGATTTTTACCATAGTATTTTGGAACGTGGTGGTATTTTGAGCCCTCATGAATCTACAATTGAGGGGTTGAGATGGAGATTTTATGAGATGTTTTATAGGTACACAGATGTTGGATTGGATGCAAGATTGAGGAAACTTTATGTATTGTAATCCTTTTGAAGAATAATACAAATTTTCCCTCTTTTATCGGTGGATATTTTTACCCGAAAGGGTTTTCTCCATGTAAATCTTTGAGTTACGTGTATGGCTCTTGAGTTGTGTTAATTTCTTTGTTAAATTATTTCTCCATTGATATTCTACAATTTAGATTTCAAATTTTCATGTTAAATTTGATTTCCATATTGTAGTGATTGCCTTCATTTCTAACAAACACTAGTGTTATCCAATTCACTTCTCTAGATCAATGCCAACCAGCTGATTACCTCAATGCTATTGCATAGCTTGATCTGGATTCTCCAAGTTGACACTGTGTTCAAAAGGATTCCAAGCTCAAGTGAGCTTTAGCCCCAAACCTTTGTGTCACATTGTATCATCTAGGTTTTCACAAAACCTTATATGGTCTTCATCAACTTTGTCCACATCCTACACACCTATAAGCCAAACTGTTGGAGTGAAAAAGACACTAAGAGGGGGGGTGGGTGGGGGGTGGTGAATCAGTGTCATTAACTGTTTTGAATTTTTGTACTAAAACTGAAATAAAACAGATTTATGCTCTCATTTATCAATGATAAACTCATTCATGTATTGAATGCAATCACATATAGCTGAAATGAGAAGTATGATAGTGAAACTTAGCATATTAAAGCATTCATGCAATTAATTAGATGAACCATAGATAAGCAAAATGACACAAGATATGTTGAGTGGAAAACCCTCCTAGGGTAGAAAAACCACTCCTAAACTGCTTCCTTTCTAGGCTTTTATTTTAATAACAACTTTTAACAATGCCTTATAGGCTTATTTCTAAGCACCAACTCAAGGAGCACCAACCCCTTTTTTGTTTTCAGTAAGACATACAATGATATAGAGGATCTCTTTGTTTCTCTATTTTCTCTCAAGAGCTTCTTGATGGACAATGCCTAAAATCCTCAAGGTTCAAGAATGAACCTTCCAAATTCTAGCCATTATCAAGTCTTAAGACAACTTGATATTGAACATATATTCTAGATTTTCAATCTCAAAACTCAACATTTATTCAATACAATGGTTGTGATGTACTCACATTGGTTTTCACTATATTTCACAGTCATTTCTCATAGTTCTAAAAAAATAGTTAACACTTTCTCTCTATTTTTCATAAATCTCAAAAACTAATCTCTCTGTTTTTCTTCTTACATATATTTCATCATTACATCTCGAGAAATTACAACACAATAACTTCTTTCTCATTTTTCAAAAACAATAGAGGTAAATTTTATGTACCCAACTTCTGTCGAACCATGTTGCTAGGAATTTTAGTGATTCTGAGAAATGCTCATCATGGAGGTTTTTTTCTGATAGAATGGTCAAGGAAAGTGCATTTTTAGAAAGAAGACTGAACCCTGTCCACACAAGGAGCCTGCACAGGCAATTTCTAATGGAAACAAAATTAAACAATATATACCATGCACAAAAATTACCTCGAGTACTGCTGCAATAGAAAATGTAACTGAAACACCCATTATAGTACACCCAAGAACAAAAACCATAGATTCCAAATGAAATACTGAATTATCATGATTACCCACCAATGAAAACACCATCCCTTAAAGCAGGAGTAGAAATGATATGATTAAATTTTTGGGTATGCATTTGAGATTATTAGTAACCAACATGCATTATTTCTGGCCACAAAAAAATAAACCCATTTGAGCATTTTTCAAAAAGAAGCAAACACTTATCTTCAATTTTTCTGCCAATAGAAGTAATGGTTCCTCAGAAAGAAGATGATAAGGTGAATACCTGAAGAAAATGACAGAGAATCTGTCATGGAGATATTTACTAGACCGGCAGAGTAGAAAAGCAACAAAGACTCCTTCCAGGTTCAAGCCTTCACCCAGAGACAAAAGACTGCCAAAGATATTGACCATGGAGAGGATCTTACAGAGAGTCCCATTCGCTGTCAAAGAATTGCAGTCAGCCAAAAAAAATGAGTAACGACTATGAGAAGATCTCTATGGTGGCGGCCAAGTTAGGGTTCCAAACCCTTGAGCTTGTGAAACATAACACGATTTCCCTAAACTTTCCTTTACAATGCAACACATGACTTTTCAAGTCATGATATTATTTCAAGTCTGCAACATCAAATAATTTGACTAAGTCAACTTCATCCATGCAATAAACCGACACTAGAATTGAAAATATTACCATGTTTTCCTTGTCTTATCAACATGTTGAATACCTTAGACATCTAGGCATTATTGCAAGAGTCGATTCTAGTCACTTTCCAAGTGACTTGACAAGTAAATTTCACAAACTTGTTATCAGCCTTAAGGCCTAGTGAATTATCAAACATAAGACCTGATTCTATGCAAATGTAAGGTTCAATTTATTGACCTTTATTCAAAGCCATTTTCCATGACATAAAGCCTGATATATCCAATGCCTTTAGAAATATAATAAAGTCTAATACCCATGATAACCATATTAATACCGTAAACATATGACTCCCTTTAAAGTCATTTGCCCATGCACATATCAATTGTACCATATACCCATGCCAATATCAATATACCATATGCCCATGCCAATATCAAATGTTTAAGGAAACCCGATAGGGTTTTCTTAAAACTAAAAACCAACTGCATTTGAAGAATCCAAAAACCAAGTTAACTGAAAGAATTACTTGAATGAGGCTGAATAGAAAAATGCAACTCTGATGTAGTTCAAAAATATTATCAAATCCATGATGTTAGAAATATGAATATGCCAATACCATATAAACCTATAGATCACTGTAGCCCAGTAGCACAAAATGTCAAACCAGAATTATACCACCTGAACATGGAAACATTATCCTATAAACAAGATTCCTTATAATCTGCACATGGAGTCAAGAGATCAGTACCATCAAAACCAACATCATAATGCCGAAGTAAGTATGCCAAGAC
Source organism: Sequoiadendron giganteum (assembly GCA_007115665.2). NCBI lineage: Eukaryota > Viridiplantae > Streptophyta > Pinopsida > Cupressales > Cupressaceae > Sequoiadendron > Sequoiadendron giganteum. The sequence continues at coordinate 387,833,846 of CM021108.1, read as the reverse complement.
AGAATAGAAACAGTGCAACTAAATAATCAACCACAAAGATGCCAAACTGAAACATAATATTTTCATCAAGGACAAATAGCAAAAGAGAAGCTCAACACAAACTGCTAAGGCCCACAAATGGTGCACATGTTAAGCTAACAATATTCTAGACTCCATTCTAAAGGGGTGAAGCCCCCATATGACTCAAGGGTTTCCCTCTACAAGGTCAAAGAGTAGCATCCCCATTCACAAGCTAGAATGGGTTGTCACATTGTGGCACCTAACCTCAACGATGTATTTCAGCCCCAAAAGATCAATACCAAGTAGAACAACACTACATTTTGTACTCAATATTTGGAACATCTAGTGTTTGCATACAATACTAATTTTCTCTGCATAACTAATGCACCAAATAGGATCTTTGTGCCATGAAAAATTGTACTTCCAAGTCTTACACCATGTTAGCTCTCTCAAAATCATTAATTATTGTAACTATATTTTTGTAATTGTACTTAAAAATTATAACCATCCCCATAAAGGTATGACGGGAAAATTGTTGCATGTGCATTTTTCCAATTAGACACATTAACTACAATGCATTTCTCATAGTCTTTTATCATACACTCATTCCTTGGTGTCTAGTTCTTGTCTATACAAAAAGTTATGAAATAAATTTGTTCCACAATTGAAGATGATGAAATAGTTAATAAAAATTTAAAGTCAAAGATGAAAACTCTAAAAAAAAAAAATATCCCTAAATTTCATGTTTGAACTTTAATAAACATCTTTAACTAGTCTGCTTCTTGTTGCAAATCAATCGCCCACTCCTCCAATAAGGCAATACTTTTTACTTTTTTTCTTTTCTTGTGATTGCACTCCCTCCTTCAAAGCAACACCTCAAGAGGCTCTACAAGTGATTCAAGTTATCTTTTTCCTCTCGAATGGACACAAGATGCAGGTTGCTTCTATAGAGCTCATTCAAACTCAAACCACCTACCAAAGATTGTAGTTTCTACGCATTCGCTTACTCCTTATTCAACACCTAACTTGCATGCAATGCACTTCCCATGCATATCTACTAAGCGCCACTCCTCACACAGTTTTGTCTTAGAGTGGATGGAATTACCCATAGTCATAAGATTCAAACTTAGCTCAAACTCACTTGGCTGATTTTTAACTTGGACTCAAATCCAACAAATAAAAAAAAAATAAAAAATGACAAGGATTTTAAAAGGACTTAAAGCTTTTATTTGCTCCATCTGGATTCCTTTCCAATTTTTTTCTCTATCATATTTCTCTCTACCATTTCTTGGAATAGAAGCAAGTTGTGTGTGTGAAGGAAATATGAGCATTCTATTTATACTAAAATATCAAGGATACACATGCAAAATACTAGTCATTTTTGGCATTTTTTATAGTCATGTTTGGAATGTCACACATGGGAAGAGTATCAATTATAATTATGGGAAAAAGGAATGGATTTTGCAATCAAGTTTCTAGGGTTTTCTACACTCATAGATGACCAATCATAAAGGGAGTTACAAATATGGAAATTACATATAGGAGACATGCAAAAGGTTTTGTTTTTGCTTAAGGAGGTTCTGATTACAAAAGGTCATATTTTTATTAAATTCTTAGGGCACACAATTAGAAAGCCAATTATTTTTCTATTGAAGTGCATGGAAGAAATCTAATACAAAGAGGGCCCAAAAAATCAAAGCATTGGTCGTAAATGATGATTGGTGGGCTCATGTGGAATATGTGTTAAATTTAATTAAGCCTGTTACATAAATGATTAGGTTTTCTAATATGGAAGATCCATGTTTGAGTCATCTATATCACAACATTGAATCCATTCCAAAAAAAAAGAGGAATACGAGCAACTCAAAAGAAAGACTCCTCAAAAGCATATTTTAAATAGGTGAAAAAAATTGTAGTTGAATGCTAGAACAAGAGGTCCAACCTATTGTATCGCCTAGCATTTGGTTTGACCTATAAGTATAATAGCATAGAGATACATTTTCTTCCCAAAAGGGTGCTAGCATAATTATATTGTGAAGTTGGTGAAGGTCCACCCTATTGCATCTCCTAGCACATGATTTGAACCCTAAGTATAATAGCATAGAGATACTTTTTTTTTCCCAAAAGAGTGCCTGCATACAAAGCTTTTGAAGTTGGTGAAGGGTACAAGGTGCATTCACTAGACTCTTCCTTAATCCAAGTATAGAGGTGTTGGTGTAGATAAGAATTTATTATGAATTTTTATGTATCGATTACACCTTAGGCTAAGCTTACTTAGGCATAGGTATGCTTGTGGCTTTTGGATTGTGAAATTTCATCCTCTTCCTTAGGAGTTGCACTTCCTTTTTTTGGAAATTTAAGTGTTGCCTCATTCCTTGGGAGTTAACACTTCTTGGAGACTCCTTATATTTTGTACTAATACAATTTAATTGCATTTATTAGAACAAATCTAAGCTTACCACTGTGTCCCAAATATCTCAAAAAGTTGGTTCATCCTTTTGTCCAAAATAAACACCTAGAGGCCAGGATAACGAGGTTTGAAAATTGTTATTTATATTGGTTTTGGAGGAAGCTTCTTTTGGTAGAATGCTAGAGGAAATTTAAACTCACCTTTGCATCTAAAGTGACCAAAAACTTAAGGATCACCTATCAAATTATCCAAATTGGAAAATATTTACAAACCTCTATTTTTTCCTCTAGATCAATTCTATAGATGACATACGATTTGAGGAGGGAAAAACTAAGAATATTTTTTTAAAGAAACATTCAACATTGCCTACACAAAACCTATGATTTCATTGTCACTCTAGTTGATTTCCACTATTATCAATCACTGCAACAAAGGCAATGGAATATTAGTATTACACTATCTAAAGAAATATTATTTGTGCATTCAATACACCACCATTTTCCCAATCAAGGCTCACCATCTATGTAGTCAATGTCACACCATTTGCATGGTTAGTGTCATGTCATCACCATGCAATAAAAATCAATGTACCACATGATACCTAGTCAATATGAAATCATCACCTTCTTGAGGCACTCCTTGCCTACAAAGACTCACTTGTCGATTTGACACCTAATCTTCGAAGGGCTTGTTATCAGACATCTCGACTCTAATTATGGTAAAAAAAACTTGATTTTCTATTTTTCCAACAACTATGCAATGTGGTATGTTTTGGTTAATTGTGCCTCCTATTTCTAGAATTAGCAATTTTATCAAACATTTGTTATGTCTTTTAAGGTTTAATAACATTTATCTTTTTATTTTGATTCAAAAAGTATAATATCCAATATATAACCATTCTATGTCTATAAGCAGTTAATTTGAGAACACACTATTCTATAAAGTGCCAATTTTTTAATTTAGTTTTTCGGGAGTTGGGGGCCTCATCGGGTTGTTGCTTGTTTTGGAGGCTTCTTTTTCTATATTCATTTGTTCTCTATGGTGGATTTACTAAAAACCAGTTCTCAAAGATTTGAGGATGCCTTGGAAACATCCCCCTCTCATCCTCAATCAGTGAAAAAAAGGGGGACATCCTCGAAATGCCCCAAAAAAGGTAGGAGATGGCTAATTATCCCGTATGTCCCAACTAAAATTCACATTAAATTTTGTAAAAATACACATTTTTAAATAAATAAAAAATGGATGGGCAGGCCCACAAGGACCCCCCCACCCCTTTAAACAAAACCTAAACCTATTTCACTTATCAAAACAACCAAAAAGAATAATACATTCTCATTTTTTGACATTTGCAAACTTGAGGTGAAGAGAAAAAAGTGATAGAGGAGAGAAAAACAATTGAAATAGGAGACTTGGGCATCAAATCTACTCCATTGGAGGTAGGTTCTTCATTTTACATTTTCTTTTTCAATTTTTTTTTCCATTTTTTCAAGTTTTTTAAAATTCTTTTACCACATAGGAAAGGCATTGTGAGTTTATTTTTAATTTTATTTGAACTTGTGGCTCTCTTTTTAATTCTTAACCAAAAGAATCATGAGCAAAAATGAGAGTAAAAGTAATGATAGTGAGGAGGTTGGGGTTCAAATGCATGAAAGAAGTAGACCTATAAGTATAACTCATAGAAGTATGACGACCACTAAGGGTTCTTCAGGGAGTGGGAGTGTAGCAGGACCAACAACTTCAAACCCATTTGAATGTCCTTCTGAAGTCCTCAAAACCTATGCAAAAGGCCCATTTAACTTGGAGCCATATATTTTCTATGTTTTTGCATTTCATAATTGAAACTTGGAGCCTTTGGGAATTTTTTTATAATTCTTATATAAACGTGTGCACATTCACAATGAAAGCATTTGAATTTCTTTAATTTACTTGTCAATTCTCATGTGAAAACTCAATTCAAGTCTAGTGTTATGTATTAATATTCTACAATGTCTATGATGAATGCTTATCAATGTTATGATATGAATATTTGAAATTTCTCTATATTTTTTAAAATTTCCCTAATTTTTAATATTTGTCCCCTATCGTCCCCTAAAAATGGCCCAAAAGTATCCTTGTGCCGAAAGCACGTCCCTTGCCATCCCTATCCCCAAAACTTGGGGGAGCATAGCTACAAATACTTATACTCACACCTTCAAATTACTTTACATGGAAAATAAAAATAGCAATACTATTGTAAACCAAGAGATCATTTAGTGTAACTCAAGGTAAAAAAAAAAACCTTTCGTGGATACAAACAAAATCAAGCAATTTAACATATTGGATTAAAGTACATGGTTCTTATGTCTAGGTGTATCTCCTAATATTTTCTTTCCCATTGATATTTTAGATACTTTAGGGCTAGGAACATGTCAATTTGAGGGGGAATTGATCAACTCATCAATAAAATGTGAATGATTTAAGGCCTATTGTTGAGAGTGGATATTAAATTATATTATTAAGAAACTATTAAGAAAAACATATTAAATACATCTATATGAGAAACTATTTCATTTATATATTATTTAAATATATAATAAACTAATTAATATGAGTATTATAAATGTTATTTATTAGATTAATTCTTTGTTACCAGGTTCGTCCACTAAAATTCCAGGTTCGGGTCCAATCCGACTGGGATTCGAACCTGGGTTTGGTTCGCAGGGGGGTTTCTTCACCATTTTTTTTGAAATCATTTAGTGTTTTTTTAATTTTCATGGGTTTTGTTTACTATTGGTCTCAATGAAAATGGCAACGAAAAAGGTGTTAATAAATTGAATACACTCTCAAGCAATGGTTACACCATCGTATATGGTTTACATATGTTATTCCTCAATGTACATTGATTTGACTTGTGGAGGCTTCTCAAAGCCTTTCCTATTCTAAACAAAACTACCACCATTTTAGCGCCTTACCATTGAATTATTTGAAGCTCTTTTTCTTCATATATATTTAGTTACCATTAAAATATCAAATTTGTACGACTATTGTTGAGAGCCATGAATTCAATGTGAAATTCATTTTGTGTGCTTTTGGGAATGTGAGTTTTTCAACCGGAGAAAAGATAAAAGATTAAACTTAAGTAAAAATTATTTTATTAATAGTATTTTTTATTAATAAACATTACATACATAATTATATATAGTCAAACTAAGTAGTTGGTTTCGGTACTAGTTCAGGTTCAGTTCACAGGTTTAGTTAAAAAAATTTAGGGGGGTTTGTTCATTTTGGGTTCATTAGTACAAAAAACATGTATATATATATGCAGCCTAGAAGCATGAATTAGGATTAGAATAACACATAACATCATATAAACAACAAAACCACCATAAAATTGAATTTCATTTAAAACATGCATGATAAATATTCATCGTTGAAACTTCAAGTTCAATATTACAACACTTTTAAAGTTTTAATCATCATATGAATTATCTAAATCATCAATATCAATGTCAACATTGACATTAGATGATGTAGGAAGACTAGATGAATCACAAGTAGTGCCACTGTGTAATGACCCTTGCCAGTATAGATTTGGATTTTAGTTGGGTTATCAAAGTGACACAAATTTTAAGGGAAAGAGTGCTCTCTTGCACTTCTAGGGTTTTTCACCTAAAAGGAGAAAGGTCCTTCTACCCAAAAACTTAAAGTTCAAGCTATGACACCACTGTAATGAGCCTTTCTCAAGCTGACCTTAACTTATTGATTTAAGGCTCAAGGAATATTGTCAAACACTTTGCATACAACCTCTTTACTTGTTGTTCTGTATTTTTCAGTCTGATTATTCTTTCTTGAATTGATATCAAATATGATTTGAATGCTTGCAAATGATCACTAAGATGTCTAAGAAAAGAACTATGATGCACATGCAATTCTTCTTGTATTTTTGAAGCATATAGATGACTGAAACTACTTGTAATATGCAGCTACAACAACTAGTATTTATGAAAAACACTTGGTATGCAAACTAATAATAGTATTATGCCAAAATGAGAACCTACAACCAAATGAAATTTTTTCAAACACTTGGCATGCATACTAGAATGCAAGCTTGAAGCATATCATTATGAACATTACATCAAATAATTGGCATGCAACTTATAACTCCCTTGTTGATTGTTGGATGTTGTGGTTGTGTTTCTGATATGAGGTTGTCATTGATGTCAACACTATTAGCATTAATTTCTTGAAGGTTGTATATGTCGAGGATATTGAGAAAATTACAATAAATATGTTGCAGACAGTCTATGAAGTTGTGAAGTTTAGTATGGTGGAAAGTTCAGTAAGTTGATATTCAGAAGTCATGCATTAAATGATTTGTTGCTGAGCCTATCTAGTATATCCTCTGGAAGTTTCAGAGATGTGCATCAAGATTGGAGCAAGTTATGAGTTTATGTGTTCCTAAAGTTATTTTTTCATTGTAGTTGGTATTTGTAGAAGAAGAGAATGTAATTTTGGTAATTTGAATTGTTGTGTATAATCCTGAGATGTTTGTTGATGTTTCTAGATTGTGCTCTATCATTGTAGTACACCTGTGTTGATCGGTGTGTTCGTGGTCAAATATTTTTCATTTGCATGTTCGAGTTTTCATGTTCTTGGCTGACATGGTGGTTGTAGTGTGTTGCAGATCCTTGTGGATGAATTTTTGAATGCTTGGTGCATTTGAGGATGTTTTTTTAGGTCTTCATTATGTTTTGACTAACTTCGATTGGTGCGCAATGAGATTTGTTCATGAATTGGGCCGACAACTTATATTCATCTATTATTTATTTTTGGCCGACAGAGTTGTTGATGTAATTTCATGAAGCGGATATATAAGAGTGATTGTTTTATTAATTTGAGAAGTGTGTATGGGAAGTGTGTGTGAGATATGTGCAAATAAAGATCAGATCATTCGATTGCATATCAGAGTGAGAAGGAGTTTGAGTGAAGTGTGAAGAAGTGTTTATTTGCCTAACCAAAATTGTCATCAGGCTTTTGAAGAAGCTAATTTATGAGTTAAATCTCTTCAGATGGATTTAATCTAAAATTTTATGTAAGGAAGTGAGCTTTCCCTTTGAGCAGTGAGCTCTAGGTAGTGTGCATGAATGCATGTGCATTCCTTATTCGTTTTCTCTTATACTTTTAATAGGGTATAAATTGTGGATTAACCTCCACCGTGGTTATTACCATAACAGGGTTTCCATGCAAAAATCTTGGTGTTGTGTGTTTCTGATGTGTTATTGATCCATTCTCTCATTGTTATTTATTACATCTATGATTAAAGGTTGATAAGGTTAAATAAGTTTTAAATTATGTGAGAACTGATTCACCCCCCCTCTTAGTTGTCTATCCTTGTTTTGACAACAATTGGTATCAAAGCAAGTTCCTTTGAAGAAGTTTAATAGCTTGAGGTGATTCGAGATGGCATCATACAAGAAGGACAGTCCTAGATTCAATGGTATAAATTAATCTCTGTGGAAGGTCAAAATAAAGTGTCATTTGAAGTGCATTGGTGAACCCTTCTAGAAGATTACAAAGAACAGATATATTATTCCTCAAAATGGTCCCTCTACTCCTACTGATATCAAAGATGTTGAAAATAATATTAGGGCTATAGAAAATTTATTGAGTGCTCTGATAAATTTGAAGATGACAAATGTGGTGGGTCTGAAAACAACACATGAGATCTAGAAGAAGTTGGAGACATTGTATGAAGGAGATGCACAAGTGAAAGTTGCTAAGCTACAAAGTCTGAAAGGAAAGTGGGAAAACATGAAAATGAGTGAAGATGAAACATTGTTGCATTCATGCAGAAAGTAAATGAACTAGTGTTGGATATTAGATGTGTGGTGGAACCTTGGAAGAAGATGAGATTTTGGCTAAAATACTGAGATCATTGACTACTTCTTACAAAATAAAAGCTCATGCTATTGAAGAGCTCAGGACAATAACAAATGTGACAAGAGATATGCTGATTGGAAAAATTGTTGCCTTTGAGTTTAGTGAGTTTGGTGAATCTCTTCCTAAGACATAATCTTCTTTTAAAGCTACTGTATCTAGAAGAAACCAATATAGATATGATCTGGGAGAAAGTTCCAAAAAGACATTCAAGTATGAAGATGAGATGAAATAGATTGAAGATGAAGAAAGAGAGTTAGGAGAGTTGAAAGCATTGATTGTGAAAAGAGAAGCCAGAGGACAAGGTAAGTATAAAGGAAAACTACGTATTAAATGTTTCTCTTACAGTAAGATAGGTCATTTTTCATGAAGGTGTCCTGAAAGAGTCTCTAAGTACAAACCTGACAAGTCTAGATTTCAAAATAAATGCTATTATGTTGAAGAAGGTGTTACTGATGATGAATCTGATAATGAAAATGGAAATTGAGATGGATGGGTATTCATTGTTATCAAGAAAAATGGTTTGGTGTCTAATGAATCTACTAGTAATCAAAATATTGAGAAATATCTTGCAACTGAAATTGATGAAAAGGATGAGTGGGTGATTGACAGCGGATGCTCACATCATATGACTGGTGACAAAAGCAAGTTTGTAAGCCTGGATAAATATGATAGTGGTGTTGTAAGATTTGGAGATAACAATTTTGGTGTGGTTTGTGGCAAAGGAACTATTTCTCTTGGTGGTAAATATAATATTGATGATTTCCTATATGTTGAAGGATTGAAGCATAATTTATTGAGTGTTGGATAGATGGTCGACAAGGGATACAATCTCCAGTTCAAAGATGGAAAATGTAGGACACTGGGAAGCTCTGGAAATGTAATTGCTTCAGGTACAAAGACAAGAGGTAATATTTTTCACCTGAGTGCTACTAGTGAAAGTTGTTTGATTTCTCAAGTTGATGTAGGTTGGTTATGGCATAGGAGGTTGTGTCATGTGAATTTTGATAACATTGTCAAAGTAATATCCACACAAGTAGTAAGAGATCTACCTAAATTAGTAAAGCCTACTAACACCATATGCAAGGATTGTCAAATGGGAAAGCATGCTAGAATTTATTTTCAGAGCAAACAAAATCATTCTAATGGAGTACTGGAGCTGGTACATACTGATCTATGTGGTCCCTCTAGAATCAAAAGTCTACGAGGAGAAAGGTACTTTATGTTGCGTATTGATGATTACTCTAGGATGATATGGGTTTCTTTCTTGAGATAAAAACATTAAGCATTAGAAAAGTTCAAATATTTCAAAGCTATGATAGAGAATGAGATAGGATTGAAGATCAAATGCTTAAGATCAGACAGAGGTGGTGAGTTCACTTCCTAGGAGTTCAATTCATTCTGTGAAGAGCATGGAATCAAAAGGAAGTTATCTGCTCCCTAGACTCCTCAATAGAACAGAGTTGTTGAGAGAAAGAACAAAAAAATTCTAGATGCTACCAAAACTATGATGTTGGAAGGTAATGTTCCTCATATCTATTGGAGAGAAGTTGTAAGCATTGTTGTATATACTATTAACCGGGTAAATGTCAATGGTAATTCTAGTAAGACTCCTTTTGAGTTGTGGTTTGGTCATAAGCCTACTGTTAAATATTTCAAAATCTTAGGAAGTATATGTTATATCAAAAGATATGAATCCTACCGGTGCTACAATAGAAGATTGAAAGAAATGGTTGAAAGTGCAAATGTCAGAGTTGATGAGGATACTACTAGATCATCCAGATATTTTGGATATGATTCAAATGAACAACATGATAGTACTAAGAAAGGAAAGAGTGCTCAAACATAGAATCAAGTTCAAATTATTTCGATGAATCAAGAGAATCTAGAAGGAGAAGCTAGTGGAAGTGTAGAAGAAAGAACAAAAGAACCATAAGTTCAAGAGAATCCCAAAGTCCCAAGGTATGCAAAGCTAAATCACTCTAAAGATTAGATTATAGGAGACAAGAACAAAGGTTTGAAAACTATAAGAAGAATTGCATAAGAGTATTGTCTGATTTCCAAGATTGAGCCCAAAAATGTCAATGAAGCATGTAAAGATGAATATTGGATGGAAGCAATGAAGGAAGAACTAATGCAAATAGAGAAAAATGATACATGGATTCTTGTTCCCAGACCTCAGGTTAAAATATGATTGGAACCAAATGGGTCTTTCAGAATAAGTTGAATGAACAAGGTGAAGTGGTTAGAAACAAAGCAAGACTGGTATGTAAAGGGTACTCACAGATAGAAGGTATTGATTTTGAAGAAACCTTTGCCCCTGTTGCTAGAATTGAAGCTGCAAGATTTTTCCTTGCTTATGTTGCTTTCAAGAATTACAAAGTCTATCAAATGGATGTAAAGTCTATATTTCTAAATGGTGAGTTAGAAGAAGAAGTATATGTTGAGCAACCAGATGAATTTCAACTGATTGATGAAGGAGATATGGTTTTTCGATTGAAGAAAGCACTATATGGACTTAAGAAAGCTCCTAGAGCATGGTATGCTAGACTGGATAAATAATTTTTGAAGCTTGGATTCAATAAAGGTAATACTGACAGTAATCTGTATTTCAAGATGGATCAAGATAAAGAGTTGATTATTGAAGTCTTTGTTGATGACATCATTTTTGAAGGTGATGATGACTTATGTATGAAGTTTGTTGAGGAAATGAAAATTGAGTTTGAGATATCAATGATTGGAGAGCTGAAATTATTTTTGGTATTGCAAATTACTCAGTTAGATGATGGAATCTTTATATCTCAGTCCAAGTATGTAAGAGAATTACTGAATTTTTTTGGCATGGAAGACTCAAAGCCTATAGGTACACCCATGGTAATTGGATGCAAGTTAACATAGAATGATGATTATTTTAAGGCTAATCAAACAAGGTACAAGTCAATGATTGGTGGATTGCTTTATTTGACTCAGAGCATACTAGACATCATGAATGTTGTATGCATGGTTGCTAGATATCATGCTGATCTGAAGGAATCACATGTGACTGTAGTAAAGAGAATTTTTAGATACTTGAAAGGGACAATTGACTTTGGTCTATGGTATCCCAAAGATGATGATCTCAATTTGAATTCCTTTATAAATGCAAATTCGGTTGGAGATGTGGATGACAAGAAAAGTACTAGTGGTGGTGCATTTTTCTTGGGAAAGAAGTTGGTATCTTGGCTAAGTAAAAAGCAAAATTCCATTTTCTTATCTACTACTAAGGAAGAATATATTGTTGCTGCAAACAATTGTACTCAAGTAATATGGATGAAGCAGATGTTGAGAGATATCAGAATTGAGTATGATGAGCCTATTGCTATATTTTTTGATAGTTCAAGTGCCATTAAAATTTCCATGCTACATTCAAAGAAAAAACATATATCTATCAAATATCACTTTTTAAGAGACAAGGTGAGTGATAAAGAATTCAGACTGGAGTATGTGCCCACTAAGGAATAGATTTCAGACATCTTTACTAAGTCATTGCCTAAGGATAATTCTGAGTGTCTTAGAGGAAAGTTAGGGTTGATTTCACTCCTAATTGTGAACTAAGATGCAAGTCTTTGCATCAATCTATGCACTTACAATCATATCTTATGTCAGATTGATGTTATGGTGGATGCTACTCAGGGGGATTGGTCAAATGATTCAAATATGTGGTTCACAGCTTGTGTACCTTTGCTATTGATGTCAAAGGGGGAGAAGAGTAATATGAAAAAACTTTGAGGAAGAAAGGGGGAGAAAATTCAAGTGAAGAAAAGTTGAGAAGAGTGCAATATCCAAGGAGGAGACTGTTAGAGAAGAGCTAGTTGTGTTGATGGTATTTTCACATCATGTGTTGCCATCAATGCCAAAGGGGGAGATTTTTAGATGATTTGGTTGTGTTGCCGATATGTGGTTGTCATTGATGTCAACACTATTAGCATTAATATCTTGAAGGTTGTATATGTCAAGGATATTGAGAAAATTACAATAAATATGTTTCAGACAGTCTGTGAAGCTGTGAAGTTCAGTATGGTGGAAATTTCAGTAAGTTGATATTCAAAAATCACGCATTAAAGGGTTTTTTGCTGAGCCTATCTAGTATATCCTCCAAAATTTTGAGAGGTGCACATAGAGATTGGAGCAAGTTATGAGTTTTTGTGTTCCTACAGTTATTTTGTCACTGTAACTGGTGTTTTTGGAAGAAGAGAATGCAAATCTGGTAATTTTAGTTGTTGTGTATGCTCTTGAGATGTTTGTTGATGTTTCAAGATTGTGATCTATCATTGTGTTACATCCACGTTGATCGGTGTGTTCGTGGTCGAAGATTTTTCCTTTGTGTGTTCGGGTTTTCATGTTCTTGGCCAACATGGTGGTTGTAGCATGGTGCAGATCCTTGTGGATTAATTTTTGAATGCTTGGTGCATTTGAGGATGTTTTTTTAGGTCTTGATTATGTTGTGACCAACTTTGGTTGGTGCACATTAAGATTTATTCATGAATTGGGTCGATAACTTATATTCATCTATTATTTATTTTTGGCCGACAGAGTTGTTGATGTAATTTCATCAAGCAGATATATAAGAGCAAATTTTTTCTTCATTTGAGAAGTTTGTATGCAAAGTGTGTGTCAGATATGTGTGAATAAAGATCAGATCATTCAATTATAGAGTAAAGTGAGAAGGAGTTTGAGCGAAGTGTGAAGAAGTGTTTCTATGCCTAATCGGAACTATCATTAGGCTTTTGAAAAAGTTAATTTCTCAATTCAATCTCTTCAAATGGATTTAATCTGAAAGTTTTATGTAAGGAAGTGAGCCTTCCCTTTGAGCAGTGAGCTCTAGGCAGTGTGCTTGAATGCATGTGCATTCCTTATTCATTTTCTCTTATACTTTTAACAGGGTATAAATTGTGGATTAACCTCCACCATGGTTTTTCCCATAATAGGGTTTCCACGCAAAAATCTTGGTGTTATGTGTGTTTCTAATGTGTTGTTGATCCATGCTCTCACTATTATTTATTAAATCTATGATTAAAGGTTGATAAGGTTAAATAAGTTCTAAATTTTGTGACAATTGATTCACCCCCCCTCTCATTTGTTTATCCTTGTTTTTCCAATAGTTGATATGCAATTCAATTACAATGTTGATATTGATATGATCAACCAAGACTCTTAGCATTACAACATCATCAAAGTGTCATTAAAATGCTGATACAAATATCCATCTACAACTGCCATATAGCAATGACTAATACAACTGAAATACTAATGTAAATTAATTGAATGAGATGTAAAACCTAGAAAATATGATCACCCCATGTTTGTACAGTCACGGAAGCCTCAAGTGAAGTTAAAGTAGATCTTCCCAAGACAAATTGACCCTAGATATGAGCCACCCCTGTTTCAAACCAGCACCTCTAATATAAAATAAATTGTAGCCTCTAAGATCCTTCTCAAGCATCACAAATCATTGTTAGGACCCCTTGAATGGAGTGCTCTAGCCACATGAGGAAACCGATGCAAGGTATGGCCACCATGAACAAAATCGTGGTATTCTTAGCTAGCCGCCCAAGTCTAGAAAAGTGTAATAAGAATTAATGCAATGCAAAATCGTCCTCAATATGACCTCCAAAAAATCTGCAAATTACTCTCCAATCAAATCTCCTCAAATTTTCTTCAATAAGCTGAAATGAACCACTATTCCCAAATTTGGCCAAAGGCCACAAATTTTGCAATGAAGCACAAATTGAACTTCTAAGTGAAGCCCACAATGAAGCAATAATTCAGCTAATATTTCACAACCTCAAAATTGCACAACCCATGAGATTTTTCATTCCCAATGGTTGGAAATGGCAGAAAACCTAGTTGACTCCTTCACCAAACAAATTCTTCAAATCAAATGTCAATTCCTAGATAATGAAACAAGGGCTGACCCCCTCTATTTAAACTTTTCTCACCAAGTCTAAGGTGACCCATCTAGAAGCTTTCACATTATTCTATTATTATTTTATTTTTAATTTCTACTTTAATATAATATTGAAATTCAACTCATTATTCATAAAGTGCAAACATGATGGCAAAATATTGTGTTTTCAAACATCTGGATAACACATTGTGATTTCCAACATTTGGCATAACACAACATTATGTTTTCCAACATTTGGAATAACATAGAAAACCCCCTTATAAACCCTGAATCAAGGAGTAGAAGCCAACAACTGACTTGGTATTTGCCTCAACAATCCTCTAACCATGCTCGTTAGCCTACGAGAGTCAAGAATAGACTAAACCCTATGAAAAATGATGCTCAAGAAAATGGGGACATTACACAATGGCACCATCACTAGCACTACTATTGTGCACATGTTGTTGTTGGATATCAAACTCCTCATATGCAATATGGTGGGAAATTGAAGCATCCAAGTCAGTATGCTCTAGTTCTATATCCCACAACTTCATCTCCCCTTCCTTGTAGTCACATTGTTTATGTGAAAGGAGACGCAAGTTGGAATGCACATATACTAAGTTCGCTCTTTTTTAGAGTAGTTTATTGTGCTTTACTAGGTGAATGAAAGAATATGTGCTCTAATTCCTCTTAGACGTAGATGAACTAAAAACCTATGAAAATAAAGTAAACAATTAAAGTTATATATTATAAAAAAAATAAAAAATTATAAATGAAACTTTTAAACTAAAATATGACAATTTATTAAACTTACTTGTGATAAAAATTTGATTGCAAGGGGCTGCAGATATTGGAATTATTTTCCATGGAAGTACCACCAACTATGAGCATCCTTTAAGAACCTATCACGAAGAGCATCAACACCTTGACCATTTGAGTGCACAAAATCAACAAACTCATTCATGACTACACCTCGCAATTCAGGATCAAGGAAGAGTCTCATGCATGTTGCCTTGTACCCTTCAACCACTTCAAAATCTCTTTATGGAGTAAGGCTTCCTGACACTGAAAGAATCTAACTATTGTGGTATTTTGGATTTGATGCAAAGGAAATAAGATGTAATGGAGTTTTCATTTTGTTTCATCTTTCTTCAACAATCATTTGCACTTGTTTGAAGAAAGTCTCTTCAGGGTCTTGCTCTTTCACATTTATGGTGCACTTGATCTTCTCAAGCATTGAGTATTTACCATCATATATCTCTCCAATGCATGGCTTTTCCATGTCAGTATAGTGAACCATACTCAAAACTAGCTTAGTGAAACTAAGGAGATACTCCACATGATCCCATCATGAGTCATCTAATATGATCCTCTTATTTTTTGTTGCTCTTTTAGTGTTGCTTTGCCTCCATACAGACCAATTTTCACTAATCACCATGCTAGAAAGTGGTTCTCTAACATTCACAAGTCATCTCAAGATGATTGCATGAGAGGAAAAATGGGTCTCTGCAAACCTATTACAAATTACAATTTAAAAATAATAATTAGAATTTAAAAACAAACTTTAAAGAAAAATTTCAATTAGAATACACAATCAAATTATGAAAACAAAAAGTTTTTCCTTCACTTACCTTCAATAGCTCCAATTTTAAAAATGATCTAAAGATCCCTTGAGACAAGTGGTGGTTGGTGATTACAATGTCCCCTTCTCAGCAGTGATCAGTGTAGTTGGTCGTTAGCCTATCCCAGAGGCCTGTAAGCTAGTCAAACAAAAATTAGGGTTTCCTATTTTCTAGGAGGATACTTTGGTAGTTTTGGAGGCTTGCATTGTAATGGCCAACCCCGTTCTAAATTTTGACTTTAAAATTTTTTCAACGTGTTATAGTTTGGTTTGTGATTCATTTAATCGAACTTGTCTCATGACCTTGCATGAAGTGTGGTACTTGAAAAGAAAACTAATACAAATTTAGCAATCAACATCTACAATTCCATTCCTTCATGTTTGATTGTCATACACTGATATATTCATTGTAATACATCCACAACCTATTTGGAAAACCAAATCTAAGTGATAAATGGGACTGATATTTAAATATAGACACTTAGAAAAACTATCACAATAACGTATATTTTAAGAAAATTTAATTTGGGAAATAATATGAAGTAGATATGCAAATGTTTGAAGCTTTCAATGAGCTAAAGAAATGAATTAAGAACTGTTTACTAACATAATAAATAACAACAACAATAACATAGTACAAACAAATTTTTTTCTTAGATCAGACTTGGAGCATGTTCATTCCTAGACCATAAAGTCACTCAAACCACCTTGCTTATGAATTTAGGACTGAGAAAACTTCACACCAAGTCACCTCCCACTCCAAGCGACCAATGTTAAAGATAACTAGGCATAAATACCCCAACACAACCACTGTGAAATACCCTTGTCTAATATAAACTCACTATTTAGAACTGTGAGCTCACAATGAAGACAAAGACCCCTCTAACCTAGTTTCAATGCACAGAGAAGAATTCGAGAATTAATGAAATGTTGATTGGAGACCAAATGCCTCAATCTGAGTAGTCACGACACTAGAACCAGCAACAAGCCTTAGCATTGTAGCTCGAAACTATAGCGTGACACTATAGCATGAAATTGTAACAACTTAAAGAAAAATCATAAATCAACATAAAATCTTCATATTCAGATCCTGACTATAAGTGCCCCAAAAATCATGAAATTTCATCAATAAAATGTGATTCATCTTTACCAAATTTGATTCCAAGATATTACAAGTCAAAACAACACACCCCTGCAACAAGTGATCCAAACCTTCGTCTCTAAATCTACAATCTGCAACCAAAATACATCAAAATGAAGCACAAATGAAGCCTCTAAATGAGACCTCCAAAAACCCTCTTGATGTTGTCTTTCAAACACAAGGTGAGTGTGATCTACAAAGTTTTTCATCCTTGCAAACCCTTATTTCCTCCAAAGCCAAGCTTCCAGTGTAAGATACATCCTAGTTTCATAATCCAAGCATAATAAAAATGAAATTATTTCTTTCCTTATATCTCCTCTCATTTCCCATGCACTAAGGAGTAATATTTTATTGTTTAAAGTTCTCTTTCATAACTTTGGTGCCCAAGATTAAAGCATCTTTACAAAGATATAATTTAAAGTCTTATTTTTTCACATTAGCTTTATTAAATAAATTCCATTTTATCCTCCTACTTAGGTGTCCACTTTTAAGCGTACTATAAAATCCCTTGAAGCATTAAAATGACTTAAATTCATTGTACTAGGTGCCATGGTACAAAAACGCCCCCTTCATGACCCTTAATATAAAAATATAAAGTTACTTTGGTAAAGGTTACTTTTTGAAACAATATTCAAATATTTTAATGATTCAACCTTAGTAACCCTATATCAACTAAATAAGTGTTGTTGAGACCATCTTGACTAGGAACGACTAACCCTAATTGACTTACTATTTTTAGAAATTCCTAAAAATAGTAAGTAGTGCCCTAAAGCTTGATTTGAAGAGAAACAAAGGTGCTTGAGAAGGCTCACCAAAGACCGAAGCACGTTACCAAACCCCATGCTAAAAATGACACTTACTAAAAATAGTAAGTGTATCAAAATCAAGCCCGACTAAAAGAGGATGTCTAAAAATGGGGACATTACATGCATGTTGGAGTTTTGCAGTTTGGATTCTAGATTCTAACTGGGTTTTCAAAGAGCTTTGTAGTGATATGACATGCAACTGAAATAGGTAACATTTTTGGACTTACTATTTTTAGTAAGTTACGACGACTACTCAGAATGTGATTAAAATGCATTTGGAAACACTTAATAGTTTTAGCAGTATGCTATTTATAGTAAGTGCCTTTTTTAGTAGTGTTATTTCAGCAAGGTTTCAACAATCTAGTTCAGAAGCTTTTTCAGGCAAGTCAGTTTGAGTAGTCTAGTCTCCCACACTCTTGGAGCTCATTTTGGTAAATTCAGTATTTTGGTTGAATTTATATTTTAAGTGAAATATTTGGCTAAGGCATGGAGGATGCCTAGTTTGGTGAGATAATTTTTTTAAGTGAAAATGTTTCCTTTGCAAAAGTGCACAACTTCATAAAGCGAAAATATTTAAGTTGCTTATAATGTTTGTTTTCAATTAATATAGTGGACGCCTATCTTATAATTTATGTGCATTTTGATAAAGTATATTTCCTTCTTGAAAATAAATGACTTGGAGAAGGAGATTAAATGAAATGCAAATGCAACTGGAAAAAGAAAAATTTGAATTTCAGTTTGGGCATCCTAATTGAAGGGAAATGAATTTGAAAGTTGAAGTGAAGTTGTAAATAAAGAGTGTTGGGCTTCATTTTTTGGTATCCATTGAAAATTATAATGAAGTGTTGCCGAAATTGCTATAGACTTGCTTCAAGGAATGCATACCTCCTAACAACCTTGGTTTCGTGCTTGCAAGATAGCACCTAGCCGAATTTAGTGATTGTTCTTTACACTGAAGAGTAGATTGATCATATTGGAGATGTCTACATTTGATGTTTTCTGAATTTTTTGGTGTGTTTTTAGTTTCCTATGTTGTTGGTTTGGTGCTAGTTGTAGCATGGTTTTGCTTGTAGCTCACTTGGTGAATTTTTGCTCATTCTAGGTATTGACCCTATGCATTAGTCTACCTTGGGTGCCTCATATTGTTGATTTTCAGATTTTATTGTGGAGAAATGGATTTATTCTTGTTGGTCACCCTTTTTATGAAGGTCATACCTTTCCAATAGTGCCTTGGGTTGTGTGCATAAGATATTTGAAGGTGTTTTCTATTGTTTCTTGGTTTTGAGTCTTTGACTTGGGTACCTACCTCCTATGCCTACTTTGCACTTAGTTTCTTGTCAATCAGAGGAGTATTGGTTGAGTTGTGAGCATTTTGGTGTGATTCATGCTTGTTAGTTTGAATTTTTTGTACACTTCTTTTTAAATCAGATTTGGTAAAATTTTATTGTTGTCTTGTTTCCTTTAGTATAATAGCTTGTGAAGTTTTGGAGATAAGCTAATATCATTTGGGAGTAAATTGGACAGCTAATATTCATTGTAACTTGTAGATTGTTTCTCATTGTAAGGTTGAAATCAATAGTACTTATTTAGTCACTTATACTTTTGCACTTTAATTTTGTATTCTAGAAGAGACAAGCCTCATCATCTTTTACTTTTAGAATTTTACTTTCTTGTACTTCCCATTGAACAAGCGGAAGGGGTCAGCAAGCTGCCCATACTTTACTTTTTAGTACTTTGTAATTCATCATCATACTAATTGATTGAGCCATCAATATAATCTCACTGAATAAGTGGTCAAGTTGCATTTGCATTACTTTTGGTCGACTAAGTCATCTCTCTCTTTGCACTTTCTAGCATATTCAGTTTTACAAGCTAACGATCCCCTTTCTACCATATGCTCTCACCTTTCCCACAATGGGATCTAGGTGATTAGAAAGTGAAAGGGTTCCTTTCAACTGGATTATTTAGATTTGATAACGCTAATGGGTGAAGTGTTTGTTGAAAAAATTAAAAAAAAATGTAAGGGGATATTTCAGTGGTATTAGAGTTGGTTTTCCTGCCAGCTTGTAAAAATTCAGTGATTTCATTTGATGAGTGATAGAGATATCAGATAATACAATAGAGAGTAGAAGAGACAGTACTACTAGAATCCTCTAGTTCTAGAAGGGGATACTTTTTCAGAGGTTCTAAGGAATTGTGAGCCCACAATTGAGACAATGGCAAAAAGAGATAAGGGAATAGCTCGTGAGGAAGACAAAGATGCTAGAACTGAGAGAAATTTTGACTTGATGTTGGACATGATGACTCATTTTCTTACTAAAATGCACCAACAAGTAACTCTGGCATAGTAGCACCATGATGGTGAAAAAATTGATTCTAACACCAACCCAAGAGGGAGAACTATTGGGAAACATGCTGCAAATACTCAAGGATTAGTCTCTAGACCACTTATTCCTACCTTCACTCAAAGGAAGGAGACTCAAGTTGAGGCCAAAGTTCCTATGGTAGATGAAGTAAAGCAAAGTTATATGGAATATGCTTCTCTACTTGCTCAAATAAAAGAATATTTGACCTTTGATCGATACATGAACCAAAGGAAAAGAAGAGGAGGTCGAAGACCTGACAATTTTGCACCTATGGGTCCTAGAACAAATTTTTAATAAGCCCTTGGAAAGGTGACTATAATGTCCCCTTCTCAATAGCCACTCAGAGATCGTTTAGCCTTTATTTATTTTTGAAGGTTAAATAGGTGAAAGAAGGTAATAAATATTAAATTAATTATTTATAATGTTACTTCGATAAATTAATATCATAAGATAGCTTTATATTTAATTAGTTTAATAAAGTGACTAAAATAAATATAAAATCATAATGTCACTTAAAGGAATAAAATAATATTATTTTCTAGAAGCTTCTTGAAGGTGGATGAGAATTCTTTATAATGAGCTCAATGCAAAACATTTTGATCATGCCTTGAGTTATTCTACCTTTATACCTATGTGGTAAACAACTAAGTGCTTGCATTTCCTGAGGGTTTGAAGACTCTAGGGTACCGCTTTTAGTTGTGCAATATCAACCCTAGCTGGAGTTTTGAGAGGGAGATACTTCATTCTTCCATTGGAGTAAAATTTGATGGCCTATGGCCAAATTTTGAGAGATTGGTGAAGAATGATTTTATGAAGAATATTTTCCAGATTTTTGAAGAAAGTGATTGCAGAATTTTTGAAGACAATTAACAACCTCTTTGAGTTTGATTTTGGTGGAGGAAATTAGAGAAATAATTTTCAGTTTTAGCAAGTCAATCTCATCATTGTGGAGTGAATTCTTGTCCTCAAGAGAATTTGATTTTGGAAGATGATCACTGCTTCTTGGGCGTAGCAGTTTTCATATTAGTCATAATTCAATTTTGGGTTTATTGGTTTGTATAAGCATCAATTATGTTGAGAAGAGATGCCATCTATCAAAGAACATAAATTTTTTCCATCCAACATCAGTAGGGAAGATTTTGGTAAAGGGTCAATTGTGCTTGTGCAACAATTGTATCTCGGTTGAAGTTGATTTTTCTAGGTTCCATCATTTAATAAATTTGGAATCATTATAATTGTATTTTCAGTCATTAGTGAGTCGCTGGTCATAGTTCATAAAATTGTTGTCATATACAACAGATTAGTTTGCATCTGAGTATTGCATATCTTTTTTGGATGTCATATGTCAATTGTTATTACACTATAGAAAATTTGAGTAGTATAGCCTCTATAGCATTGCCGAAGATTGTAATTGATCAAAGAAATAATACAATTAAGTCTAAGTTTGCATACCAATTCTTTGACATAATGTCATTATATTATAGTTGTAAGTCTGCATGAATAAATTTATCTTATTGCATTGGAAAATCCAAAAATAGAATTGTATAGCATCTCTTTTTATTTCAGTCACTAGTGAATTGCAGTTAGAAACTATTATATTCATTGCATCATCTTATACACCAAAAAAATTACAAAGAAATCACAAACAACAATTGAATAGTTTACAAGCAAAGTGTTTGACGAAATTTTTAGAGCTCCAAAATATGAAAATTTGCATCAAATTTAGCAAGGCTTCTTACAGTGGTATTAAAGCTAATGTTCCTGCCAACCTGTAGGGGTTCATGAGTGATAAACATCAAAGGTGGTTGGAAAGAGGAGAAAAATAAAAGGCATCAGACTCATCAGTGGCCTCAACCATATCAAATGCAAGATACTTTATCAACTACAATAGCAACAAGGTAGAAAAATGTTTGAGGACACGACTAGCACAATGGGTGGCAAAAGAAATGGTAGTCCAAGGCGGGAAGAACAAAGAAGAGAAAATATATTAGGTGAATCACTCATGAAGGCACATTTAGAGGATCAAAGAACCACAAACCAGAGATTAACACAAATGACAAATCTTTTGATAAGAAATACAATCAATAATAATAACAATATGAATGGGGGAAATAATGGTCAAGGGGATAACTTGGTCAACAACAAGACTCCTAATCATCGAGCTACACAAATAGGGTCAAGACCCATGATGCCAGTCTTCCCAAATAGAGAAGAGCCACAAGAAGACAATGAGTTATCAATGATCGAGTTGCAGAAGCAACTTAGACAAGATTGGCTTAATGCTAGTCCAGGGTTCCAACATGATATTTCTCTTCATGAAAACATAGAATTGACGATGAGACACAAACCTGACAAGGCTAACCGAGAGAAATGCAATGAACTCAGGAGGAAGGTAGGAAAATTGAGTTTGCCTTATTTTGATGGATTTGGGAAGACATTAGCACGAGCTTGGGTACAAAAGGTTGATACTTATTTTCATCTTAATCCTATGCCCAAGGATGAAGCAATCAAATATGCTACTATACATTTGGATGGAGTTGCACATGATTGGTGGCATCATGGTTTAGTGATAATGGGCCATGATCAGATCACATCTTATGCAAAATTCACTAAGAGGTTGATTGAAAATTTGATTTCAACGATCCTGAACTCCATTTCAAGGAGTTAGCTTAGCTAAAATAGTGGGGGTCATTGGATACTTATAGTTCTAATTTCCAGAGGTTGGATTTTCTAGTAACCAATATCTCAGAATGAAAGTTACTAATTTTATTTATGAATGGTTTGATGGATCCTTTGAGAGGTTGGGTTAAAGCTCTCAACACTACTTCTTAATAGGAGGCAATCAAGAAAGCTAGAGACATGGAGTCTAGCAACCAAAGAACAAGTTCTCAAGAAATCCGAAGAATAAATATTCATCTCACAGTTCTTCCTTACACAAGGATAAGGGAAAGAAGAATATTCATAAGGAATGACCCAAGAGGAGCATAAAAGAAGAAGAGGATCAATCAAAATGCAGAAGAAATAAAATATGCTATCATTGCAGAGATCACTCGGAGCCTGGACACCATTTTCTAGGTAAAGGCAAGGTTCGCTTCATTGAGATCGTATCAGAGAGTGAAGACAATGATGAGGATAAACAAACATAGGGTAGTGAGGACAATAGTTCAGATGAGGAGTAGCCTCAAGAGAAGGGTAAGGGTAGCACCATTGCTACTTTTTCAGGGACACCTAGATTCAATTCCTTCAGAGTTAGAGGATCTTTGCAAGGACAACGTATTTCAATGTTGATTGATAGTGGGGCAACATACAACTTCATTGATGCAACATTGGTGGAAAAGAAAGGGTTGTCAGTAGAAGATTTTTAGGGTTTTAATGTGATGGTGGTAGATGGGTATAACATGTATTGCACTAGGAGGGTTTCATAGTTGCTTGTCATATTGGGAAATAGAGTAGTCACCAAATTATGTAGTCACCGATGATTTCTATGTGGTGGAATTAGGTGACACAAATGCTATCCTTGGGATTCAATGGCTACATTCACTTGGGAAATATTCACAAAAATTTCATACCATGGAGCTCAAGTTTAGAGTAGTAGATGGTAGGAGAGTGGTACTTAGAGGCATAAATATTGGGGCACCAAAGGTGGTGTTGGCTAAATTCATGGAGAGAATATTTCAACATGGTGATGTAACATGGGAAGCAGAGTGTTTCATCACCACCAAGGAGACTCCGGATTCAAATCAGCCATATCCAATTAACATTTAGGAGCTCTTGGAGAAGCATTATAAGGTGTTTGGAGAGATACCTCCAAAGAGGCCACCTAACCAAGGATTTGAGAACACCATTGAGTTGGAGGAGGGGCCAAACCAATCATCACCACTCCCTATCATCATCCTAAGAAATTTAAGGATGAGATCGATCAAGCAATCAAATAATTTCTTGAGATGGGACATATTAGACTGAGCTCTAGTCCTTTTACTTTTTTAATGGTCTTGGTGAACAAGAAGGATGGGACAATGAGGATGTGCATCGACTATAGAGCTCTCAACAAGAAAACTATTAAAAATAGGTACTTGATACCCAGGATTGATGAGCTATTGGATGAGTTACATGGTATAGTATACTTTTCCAAGATAGATCTTCACTCGGGGTACCATCAAATCAGAGTCAAAGAGCAAGATATACATAAGATGCATTTCGATGCCACTATGGACATTATGAGTTTTTAGTCATGCCATTTGGTTTGAAAAATGCACCTGCTACATTTTAGTCATGCATGAATCACATCTTCAATAAGCATTTGTGTAAGTTCCTCTTGGTATTCTTTGACGAATTTCTCATATATAGCAAGACTTGGGAGGAACATTTGGGATAGTTGGATGAGGTCTTGACTATCATGGAGGAGCAGTCACTATATGTTAAGGCCTTAAAATGTGAATTTTTCCTTAAAGATATTTTGTACTTGGGGCATGTGATCAGTGCATAGGGGGTACAGGTTCACCAGGAAAAGATACAGGAAATACTTGATTGGCCAGCACCTAGGACACTCACAAAGCTACAGGGATTCTTTGGATTATGTAGTTACTATAGATGCTTTATGAGAGGGTTTTCACAATTGGGGGAACCTTTGAAAGACTTGACTAAGAAGGGTGCATTTAGTTGGTTATATGAGGCACAATGATCTTTTGAAAAGCTCAAGGACATGATGAGTAGTTGCCCAGTTCTAGCTCTTCCAGACTTCACCTGGCCTTTTGTTCTTGAGTGTGATGCATCAGGTGAAGGCATAAGAGTAGTCTTGATGCAAAATCGAAACCCCTTCACTTTTTAGAGCCGCAAGTTGAGGGGACCTAAGAGACTTTACTCCATATATGATAAGGATATGCTTACCATAATGCATGCATTGGTGAAATTCAGGCAATACTTGGTTGGAGGGAAGTCTATGATGAGAACCAACCACAATAGTCTAAGGTATTTCTTGGAGCAGAAGGATCTAAATGAGAGGTGGCATAAATGGTTCAATAAGATACAGGCTTATGAATTATATATAGAGTATGTGAAAGGGAAGAAGAATGTTGTTGATGCCCTTTCCAGGAAGCCTGCTGCTTGCTCACTTTCAGAGATTTCAGTTGATTGGAAGTCTCTCTTTCTGGTTGAATACTCCAAGAATAAATTTGCATGTGAGGTGATGGATGGAATAGTACAGGATGATAGGTATCGAGTTGTGGATGATGTGATATTCTACAAGGATAGGATCTACCTGGTGCCAGAGTCTAAATTGAAGGAGAGGATATTGTAGGCTTCACATGACACTCCTCTAGCAGACCATCAGGGCTATTTTAAGACATACAAGCAGGTCAGAGGGAGGTTCTCATGGAAGGGATTCAAGGAGGATGTTTTGGAGACACATCAGGGAGTGTGTGACTTGCTAGTAGAACAAGTCCAAGCATACACATTTGGTTGGTCTATTGCAGCCCTTTCCCATTCCAAAGTAGAACTGGGAAAGTATTTCCATGGACTTAATCATAGGTCTACCCAAGGTGCATGGGAGAGATTGTATCTATGTGGTGGTGGACCAATTGACAAATTATGCTCACTTCTTTGCTATACCTAAAGAGTACATGGTACCATAGGTAGCTGAGTTGTTCTTTAGAGAGATTTTTAAGTTGCATGGGCTACCTAGATTCATAGTCAGTGATAGGGATAGTAGGTTCTTGAGTGCATTTTGGCAAGAACTATTCTGGTTGGCAAGTACTGAGTTGACTCTAAGGATGAGTTATCACCCTCAAAAAGATGGCTAGACAAAGATTGTGAACAAGTGGGTTGAAGGGTACTTCACAACTACATCTAAAGACAACAAAGGGCATGGATTAAAAGGTTTCATTTGGGACAGTATTGTTATAATACCACTTATCATATGTATATTGGGATGTCTCCCTTTCAGACACTGTATGGATATGATGCACCATCATTCATGGATTTGGATTTTGGGGAGAACAAAGCTCCAAATTCTAAGGATTGGATCCAGGAGAGTCAAGACATCTTGAGAGCACTCAGGAAAATTTGAAGATGGCACAAAATCAATAGAAGACTTATGTTGATAGATATAGGGTTGAGCATAGTTTTGAGGTAGGGGACTTGGTCTACCTTCCTTTGTAACCCTATAGACAGTCTTCTTTAAAGAAGAGCAATGCAAAGAAGCTAAACCCTAGGTTTTATGGACCCTATAGGATCATTAGGTATGTCAGGGAGGTAGCCTATGAGTTGGAGCTACCAGAGAGCAACAAGATTCATAATTTGTTTCATGGTTCATAACTCAAGAAGGCACTTGGAAAAGAGGTTACATATTAAGCAGAGTTGCTACCATTGGACAAGGAAGGATACTTAGTCCTAATTCTTGAGGAGATAATTGATACTCGGGAGAAGAGATTAAGGAATTGGATGGTTAAGGAGTACTTGGTGAGATGGAAGGATTTTCCAGGACGAGAAGATGTCACTTGGGAAGGAGAGAAGATTCTTCAACATCTAAGTTTGCAATTGCTTGGGGACAAGGAATTTTGAGCAGGGAGGACTATAATGTCCCCTTCTCAATAGCCACCCAGAGATTGTTTAGCCTTTATTTATTCTCGAAGGCTAAATAGGTGAAATAAGGGAATAAATATTAAATTAATTATTATAAAGTTATCTAAATAAATTAATGTCATAAGATAGTTTTATATCTAATTAGTTTAATAAAGTGACTAAAATAAATATAAAATCATAATGTCACTTAAAGGAATAAAATAATATTATTTTCAAGAAGCTTCTTGAAGGTGGATGAGAATTCTTTATAAGGAGCTCAATGCAAACCATTTTGATCTTGTCTTGAATTATTCTACCTTTATAACTGTGTGGTAAAGAGAT
The DNA here is from genome assembly GCA_007115665.2 of Sequoiadendron giganteum. Taxonomy (NCBI): domain Eukaryota; kingdom Viridiplantae; phylum Streptophyta; class Pinopsida; order Cupressales; family Cupressaceae; genus Sequoiadendron; species Sequoiadendron giganteum. Next base: position 387,806,760 of record CM021108.1, on the reverse strand, counting down.
GAGTGTTTACATTTCCTGAGGGTTTGAAGACTCTAGGGTACCAATTTCGGTTGTGGAACATCAACCCTAGCTAGATTTTTGAGAGGGAGATACTTCAATCTTCCATTGGAGAAAAATTTAATGGCCTATGGCCAAATTTTGAGAGATTGGTGAAGAACAATTTTGTGAAGAAGATTTTCCAAATTTTTGAAGACAATTGGCAGCCTCTTTGAGTTCGATTTTTGTGGAGGAAATCAGAGAAAGCCTTTTCAGTTTTAGCAAGTGGATCTCATCATTGTGGAGCGAATTCTTGTCCTCAAGAGAATTCAATTTTGGAAGATGATCATTGATTCTTGGGTGCAGCAGTCTTCATATTAGTCATAATTTGATTTTGTGTTTATTGGTCTATATAAGCATTGACTTTGTTGAGAAGAGATGCCAGCTATCAGAGAACATAAAGTGTTTCCATCCAGCATCAGGAGGGATGATTTTTGGTAAAGGGTTGATTGTGCTTGTGCAGCAATTGCATCTCAGTTGAAGTTGATTTTTCTAGGTTCCATCATTTAATAAATTTAGATTCATTACAATTGTATTTTCAGTCATTAGTGAGTTGCTAGTCATAGTTCATAAAATCAATGTCATATAAAATAGATTAGTTTGCATCTGAGTATTGCATATCTTTTTTGGATTTCATATGTCAATTGTTATTAGACTGTAGAAAATTTGAGTAGTACAACCTCTATATCATTAGCAAATATTGTAATTGATCAAAGCAGCAATACACATAAGTATGAGTTTGTATACCAATTATTTGGCATAATGTCATTATTCAGTAGATGTAAGTCTGCATGAGTAAATTTATCTTATTGCATTGGAAAATCCAAAAACATAATTGAATAGCATCTCTTTTCATTTCAGTCACTAGTGAATAGCAGCTAGAAGCTTTTATATTCATTGCATCATCTTATAAACCAAAAAAATTATAAGGAAATCACAAACAACAGTTGAATAGTTTACAAGCAAAGTGTTTGACAAATTTTTCGGAGCTCCAAAATCAGAAAATTTACATCAGATTTAACAAGGATTCTTATAGTGACCTTGGCCCATTTTGATGGGAGTGATTAGTGTTCAACAAGGTCGTGGGTTCAGAAGTTTGAAAACTACCTTTCACTAAGACCAATGCCTGAAGAAGACACCATCAAGTTTGTTACCTTGCATTTCGAGGGAGTTCCACATGAGTGGTAGTATCATGGTTTGGTCACTCTTGGCCATGACCTCATTCAAACATATGAAGAGTTCACCAATAGGCTGATTAAGAGGTTTCACATAAAGGATCTTGAAGTGAAGTTTCATGAGCTTCCACAACTGAAACAACATAGTTCATTGGATGCATATATTGAAGATTTTCAAAGGCTTTCCATGATGGTGCCCAACATCACTGAAAGAAGGCTTGTTGTGTTGTTTTGAGAAGGTTTAATGGAACCCTTGAAGAGGTGGGTTAAAGCATTTGATCCATCAAGTCTTGATGAGGCTATCAAGAAATCAAAAAGTATGGAATTGGCTACTCCTAGGCCTAAATTTTACACAAGAAAGACAAGAAGCATTTTTAAAATTAGTCCAAGAGGTTCCCTTCTAAGATGGATGATGAGCTTTGTGAGAAGCTTAGAAAGGAGGGTAAATGTTACACATGAAAATAACCATGGACTAAAGGCCATAGATGTTATGGAAGGGGTCATTCTAATCACATGGAGGCCTATTGTGATTTTGGATCAGAATCTGATTATTCAGAACATCAATCTGATTTTGCGAAAAGTGATGAAGAAAAATCTCCAGAAGTGTCCAATAAAGAGTAAGGAGGTGGGGGAACATTTTCCCAACACTCTAGTTTTCAAAAGAATGAATCTTTCAAGGTTCATGGTGTGCTCAGAGGGCAGCGAATTGTTGCTTTGATTGATACTAGAGCAACACATAATTTCATTAATGAAGGTGTGGTTGCAAAGAGAGGACTCAAAAATGAAGAATTTGAAGGGTTTAAAGTCATTGTAGCTGATAGGTAACTATGAAGTCAAAGATGAATTCTATGTTGTTGATATTGGAGATACTGATGTGAAGCTTGGAATTCATTGATGTGATCTCTTTGAGGGATCTATCTAAATCTGTAAACAACGAGTTAAAGTTTCAATTAGATAGAAAGAAGGTGGTGCTAAGAGGAATGTCAATTGGAGACCCACAAATTGTGTCTTTGAAAAGAATGGAAAGGCTGATTTGTCATGATCAAGTTGAGTGGGCAGTAGAGTGTATGATCCTACCAGCTGATCCAGTTGAAGAAAAGAGGCACTATCCACTTGATATTTAGTCATTGATCACCAAGAAGAGTAAGGTCTTTGGTAGCTTACCTCCTGGGAGACTTCCTGAAAGAGGAACTAACAATGCCATAGAAATTGAAGAAGGGGCCAAGCCAATTATCATAACTCCTTACCATTAAGGAACTCTTGGAGATGGGTTTCATTCGCCCAAGTAAGAGTCATTTTTCTTCAACAGTTGTGCTTGTGAAGAAAAAATATGGCACCATTCGCATGTGTGTGGAATACCGTGCATTGAATCAAAAGACAATAAAAAATTGATACCCCATTCCTAGGATAGATGAGCTCATTGATGAGCTACATGGATCCAAGTTCTTTTTGAAGATTGATCTTAGATCGGGCTACTATCAAATTTGCATGAGAGGATCATATGTGGAGAAGACAACATTTCAATGTCACTATGGACACTTTGAGTTCTTAATCATGCCATTTGGGTTGACTAATGCTCCAGCTATGTTCCAGTCTTGCATGAACTGAATTTTTCAAAAGTGGTTGAAGAAGTTTGCAATAATATTCTTTGATGACATTCTAATTTTTTAGTAAATCTTGGGAAGAGCACCTTAAGCATTTCGAGAAAGTGCTTAGCATCCTAGAATCAAAATTTTTGTTTGCCAAAGAGTCCAAATGTGAATTTGGAATGACAGAGATGCTCTATCTTGGTCACATTATCAACTTTGAGGGAGTGAGAGTTGATCCTAAGAAGATCAAGGGAATCTTGGATTGACCACCTCTAGAGAACTTGACACATTTTAAGGGGTTCTTGGGTCTTTGTGGCTTCTATAGAAGATTTGTGAAAGGCTAATCTCAAATGGATTCTCCTTTTACTGATCTCACCAAGAAGAGAGCATTTGCATGGTTAGAAAAGGCACAAGCTATTTTTGATAAGTTCAAACAGCTCATGAGTTCATGTCAGGTTTTGGCTATACCCAATTTCACCAAGCCATTTGAGGTTGGTGACATGGTCTATCTTAGACTCCAGCCTTACAAACAGTCTACTCTCAAGAAGAATGGAGCAAAGAAACTCAAGCCATGTTTCTATGGGCCATTTAGATTCATCATGAGAGTTAGTAAAGTGGCTTATGAGTTGGAGCTAACAGTGAGTAGAAAAGTGCATGTCTTCCACATGCCATGCCTCAAGAAGGCGCTTGGACACAATGTTGTTGCTTCTTTTGATTTGAGTCCTTTGGATGAGGAAGGATAGCTGGCTTCAGTTCTAGAGGAGATTATTAATTTTAGAGAATGCTCTTTGAGGAGGACAATCAAAGAGTATTTGGTGAACTGGAATAATTTTCCTATCGAGGATGCTACTTGGGAGAATGACGAAAATTTGTAGCATCTAGACTTGCGATTGCTTGAGGGCAAGCAATCTTGCGAAGAGAAAAATGAGATTTCCCCTTCTTAGTAGTGATCAATGTAGTTGACTATTAGCCCATCTCAAAGGCCCTTAGGCTAGTCGGAAGTAGAAATTAGGGTTTCCTATTTTCTAGGAGGGTACTTTGGCAGTTTTGAAGGCTTGTATGTTGGAGTTTTGTAGTTTGGATTCTAGATTCCTTTTGCGTTTTCAGAGAGCTTCGTAGTGGTATGACATGCAATTGAAATAGGTAACTTTTCTGAACTTACTATTTTTAGTAAGTTACGATGGGTGCTCAGAATGTGGTTAAAATGCATTTGGAAACACTTACTATTTTTAGCAGTATGCTATTTATAGTAAGTTTTATTTTTAGTAGTGCTATTTTTAGTTTCATTAGTCTAGTTCAAAATCTTTTTCAAGCAAGTCAATTTGAGCAGTCTAGTCTCCCACACTCTTGGAGCTCATTTTGGTAAATTTGGTATTTTGGTTGAATTTATATTTTAAGTGAAATATTTGGCTAAGGCATGGAGGGTGGCTAGTTTGGTGAGATAATGTTTTAAAGTGAAAATGTTTCCTTTGAAAAAGTGGACAACTTCATAAAGCGAAAATATTTAAGTTGCTTATAATTTTTTTTTTCACTTAATATAGTGGACGCCTATCTTATACTTTATGTGCATTTTGATAAAGTATATTGCCTTCTTGAAAATGGACGACTTGGAGAAGGAGATTAAATGAAATGCAAATGCAAGTAGAAAAAAGATGAATTTCAATTTCAATTTGGGCGCCCTAATTGGAGGGAAATGAATTTGAAAGTTGAAGTGAAGTTATAAATAAGAGTGTTGGGCTTCATTTTTTGGTATCCATTAAAATTTTTAACAAAGTGCTTCTGAAATTGCTATAGACTTGCTTCAAGGAATGCATACCTCCTAGCAACCTTGGTTTTGTGCTTGCAAGATAGCACCTAGTTGAGTTTAGTGGTTGTTCTTTACACTAAAGAGCAGATTGATCATATTGGAGATGTCTATGTAATACCCCTCCGTTTTGATCTATTGTGTGAACTATGTTGTTTCTCCTTTATGCTTCAGTTTGGTGTTGTACTTTGACTATGTACTTGGTTACAATGGATCACTATTTTATCACGATGTATCTTGATGTGATGAAACTATATTTTGATGTGATTATTATGGCATGTTTGGAATTAGCATAAGTGTATATTTAATTTATGATGTTTCATGCTTTCGATAATGCTGCTATGTTAGATGCGTCAATTAGAACTATTGTATTGGTGAAGAGGATGGTATCGCATCACTTGCTTGCGAGTGCTTTGCAATCTCATGATTTCCTCTTCACGGTGTGTCTTATTTATGACATATAATTGCATGTGGATATATTCTTTGTTCGTAGGTTGACAGGTACAGGACATCGACTCCACTTGGTTTCACAGGTTCGAGCGTGTCCAAGACCCAATGACATTCGATTGGGAGATAGTAGCTAAGATTTTTGTGCCGAGTTGTCACCCTGATCGTAGTGTGTCGTCGGTCCTAGTATGGTCCAGTTGTGTTGTTTTGTTCTAATTGCCTGATTTTAGTTTATTTTGGAAATTAGAATAATGTTAGCAATGTAATTAAATTATTGAGTAATTTAATTTAATTAATAAATATTTTAATCTTATGGTAGATTTATTTTATTAAGTGATTAAGTTATTTATGTGAAAATGATTTACATTATCTATTTTGGAAAAAAACATGCATATTTAAGTTGGAATTGGAAATTAGGAAAATGAATTGAAAGTCAATTTTGAAGTTTGAAAATTCAAAAATTCAAAAAATAGATATTTCCTATTTTCTGTTTTCTGGAATTTATGAGGGTTGTTGTAGGATTTTTGGAAGGATTTTTGGTTATCTTTGAATTTCTTCACAAATCTTGTTAATGGAGTTCTTGGGGAAAAATTGAAAAGAGAAGAGGAAGGTTGCTTGATTTTATGGGTTTGGACAAAAATCTCAAGGAATCTGTGGAGCTCAAAAGGGTTTCAAAGCACCAGCAGGACCTTCAGCATACTTCAAGAGAAGTAGGTTCTCATCTTGTTTAATTGAAATTTTGGCTAATTCAATATTGTTGTGTGAATTGGTGTGCAAAATAAATCAGTTTGATAACTTTGTTTTCAAATTGAATAAGTTGTTTAAGGTTGGAAACAAAATTGTTATTGCAAATTGTTAACTCAATTTTATTTTGTTTCATTTGTTCTTCAATTTATTTGAAGTTCTAGCATGGTTGAATAGCTATTTATATATATAAATTCATATATAAATAATAGGTTTGAGATTTATTTTTATAATTTTCATATTATAAGGTTATGCTGGCCATTTATTTTTTTTTAAAAGGCCAATAGGAAAGTTTTTTTTTTTAAATGTTAAGGGTTCTGGTTTTCTATTTAAAAAAATAAAATAAAAATGACAGTCTTGATTTTGAAAAAATAAAAATAAATAAATTAAAAAAAAATAAAAATAAAAATAAAGGAGTTTTAAAAGGGGGGCGCTGGGGAAACGCGCCTAGTGCGGCCTCCCCGTTCGCGGCCTTAGCAGACCGCACAGCGCGCGTGAACACCAGTGGTGGCCGGCTACACTCTGCGCAACCCATGCCACCATGGGTGGTGGCCAGCTCCACCATCCGTGCCACCTTCCCCATCCCCGCACCCCACGCGAGCCTCTCTGTTGCTCCTCCCTTCGTTTGGTAGAACCGCCTCTTGCGGCCGCCACAACCCCTTCCACCACTGCCTGGTAAGGGAAACCCGCGGCCTCCTTCCCTCCCAATCCTTAGCGCGGATCCTGAGGTTCATGCGGCTCAACCCTAAGGGTTGGCGTGCGAACCGAGGCTTTCCCTTAGCTTTTTCAAAAAATATATATATAAATTAAGTTTTTATGTTATAAATATATTTTAATATTTTATTAATTATGATATTATAGTATTAAAATATTAATGTAAATTGATATTTAATATTATATGTTATAAGGTTAACATATTAAAATATATTTATAGATATATATTGTTTGTTGGTTAAAATATTATTTTAATATATGTATATTAAAATAATGAGTTGGTCAAGAAAATCTAATAAAGAATTATGGGTAAAATCATTGTTTTGATTTTTTTTTAAAACAGTATATTTGTTGGAGTAGGAGTTTGATTTTTTTTTTAAATGATATATTTTTTGGCAAGATTAATTATTTTTAAATGATTATGTTGAATAAGGGTTAATAATTATTTTACTTCATTAAATTTTGTCAAGTATATGATTATTGGGTTAATTTATCATTAATTAAATGCCAGTAAGGAAATTAAGTTGTTTAGTATTAATTTCTCTGTTAATTGGAAGGACAAATTTAATCCAATTTATTTAAATGCAATAAATTGTTAAATGATAATATGGAACATGGGTTTAGTGAACCCGAATTAGATTTGATTCTTGTCTCGTTTGATCTATTCGTATGGTCATTTGGGATTCGTGGGTTCTATCATTTAATCAAGACTTCCAGTTGGTTTTTCAAGTTTGTGGGTTGTCATACTGTGTAGTCAATCTTGGAATTGCCTTGGATAGTGCGTTTAACCAGTTTGTTCCCCAGTTATCATGAACGGGAGTGTATTGACTGTATGTCATGGTTAGGCATGTGGAACCTTTATGTCGCACTTGTGTATCCTTGGGTTGTTGAGTTGTTCCACGTGTCATCTTAGAGGAGTGGCTTATAATGAGGGTCAGTGCATGAAGTGGTGCTAGGATAACTCGTTGTAAGTTAGTTAATCCAGTGATAACTTAATTAACTGATTAGAGGATCACGTAGTATCAAACACTTAATAAGATAATTATGCCTCGCTCATGAACACAAGGGCTTGTAAAGACTTGGATTGAGATGGGAAGGCCTGGAATAGCAAGATCGTTATCTTGTCTCTACAAAAGATAACTAATTCTGCATTGGTTTACATGAGGGACTGGAAGTCATTACAGGTTACCAGGATAACCCAGGATGGGGTCGGGACCTAAGAAGACTCACCAGGATAACCTATGTAGCATTGTAATGACACTTCTCCTAGGTCGATAGTATGTTCGCATCAGTGATGCAATGGATTATGTAATTTCTGGAAGCATTGTAACCTTGTGTTAGTGATGTCATTGTATTTATTTCAGTATGGTTATTTTAGCCTATGTCTAGAGGTAGACGTCCTTGGATAGAATTATTGTTAGTATCTCCTAGCATAGGGGGTGGACCTTTGGGTTCCACTTGGTTGGGTGGAACGTGCACCTTACTTTGTTAGGTTTTCTCCTTGTTCGTGTGGACGAGACTTCCAGTTGGAGAGCTTGTGGTTGTTTTAGTTGCAGTTCTTTCTCATTATCTTTTCAGTTATTCTTGTAATTATTGTTACCCCTCTTGTTCTCGAGGTGGAATTTGTAATTGTAACCCTATTTATTGGACTTGCCTCATTCGGGGAATGAGTGTTATAATCCCTATTGTTTAATGAATGGATTAATGAAATCAAAAAGTATTATCTTATGCTTGTTTTTATTTCATCTTACTTGGAATTTATGCGTTAATTTATTAATTAAATAGTTGACATGGTTTATATTCATGGTTTTTGTTGAGGTTCTATATAACCTTTGTCTCGTAACCTTAGAGGTTGTTGGCATTAATTAATGAACTTACTTATTATTTATCCTTTAAAAAAAAAAAATTATTCCGTTTAAGTAGTTCCTTGCAACTTCCTCTAGGGTTGTGTGGCGGGGTGTTACACATGGTATTAGAGCCTAGGTTTAAACACTGGGTACTCTAGGATTATGATGGAACCATTAAGCTTTTAGCTGTTTAGGTTTTGAGTTGTTTATCTTGCCTAATACCTTGACGTGTTTGTGCAGGACTATGTCACCCAAACACGGAAGAGGTAGAGGGCGTGTTTGTGGTTGTTTAGGTGGTCATGGTGAGAGTCAGCATGACTCTCCTCCTTTAGTTCCTCTTATCCCTGATCAGGAGGAACAACAGGCATCGCAGAATGCACCTGGGGTTGGTTTTCGTCAGTAGGATCCAGCAGGGATCGAGGCAGCGCGCAAAGCGCTAGAGGAGGCTTTGGAACTCCTTGGATCAAGACAAGTAGAGGTTCAGGTGAACCCTATGGTGAGGGAAGCCCCACCCCAGTCAGAGTCACACATGAGGGACTTGCTCAAGGGGAACCCTCCATTATATGATGGATCTGGTACGGGTTTGGAGGCCGAGACCTAGCTGATAGACTTGGATAGGTGTTTCGCCATGCATCCATATGGTAGGAACACCAAAGCTCTTTATGCCAATATGCAGTTGAGAGGATTTGCATCCACTTGGTGGAGATTAGAGGAGTAGAAGCTCCATATTGGCATTCACACTACATCATGGGAGATCTTCTTAGAGAGGTTCAGAGCTCGATTTTTATTTGAGCATTGGCGTCAATGCCAAGGTGATGAGTTCCATGCCTTGTGCCAGTTAGCATTATCTATTGAGCAGTACGAGCGTCATTTTTATGAGCTCAAATAGTATGCAGGGATTGGTGACGATGAGAGCATGTTGGTACACCATTTTGTCAGGGGCTTAAATGCCCATCTCAGCGGTGGTGTGATGGTTTTCGAACCCAAGACCATGGAAGTGGCAGTAGAGAAAGCACACCTAGTTGAGGAGAATCTGAGTATGGCACTTGGAGGGCACATGAGTGTTCCAGTAGGGAGTAATGTAGTGGTAGGATCTAGTGTTAGAGGAGGGCAATCTCAGGGAGGTTTACCTCCTAGGTCTTAGCAGGGGCCATCTCAAGGTGGTCAGCAATAGCAGCATGCATCACAAGAGAAACATAAAGGTTTCCAGTTGAGACAAGGAGACAGGAATTGGAGGTGTGTGAAACACTCCAGCTTTGAGCAGCCAACACAGAGTTCGCAGTCTACTTTCAGGGATAGTGCGCAATAGTCTAGCACACCATCTGGAGGTAGAGGTTTTGGTAGAGGCATTGAGTGTTTTGCATGTGGCTAGTAGGGTCACATGGCTAGAGGTTGTCCCAATAGGGGCATAGTTGGGTTTTCTTAGGGGCCAGTGGCATCTGAGCCGACAGTTGGTGATGTAGGTAGAGGGCATCAAGTGTTTGCAGTGGTTGATAACTGCCATGCAGAGCATCAGGGCACGATCATCGAGACGTATGGTATATTGTTGGGTAACCCAGTTACCATTTTATTTGATTCAGGAGCGATAGACTCCTTCATTTCTTCATTAGTCATGTTGTGATGTAGACTAGGTGCAGTAAGGCAAGGTGATAGGTGGCAGGTAGAGCTAGCTTTGGGTGCAAAAGTCGCATCGCATTCCCTTATGCCAGAGTGTAGATTGGAGATTGGACTTCTTCAGACTATGATGGACCTTCATGTTATTCTTTTGGGTTCTTATGACATCATCCTAGGGATGGATTGGTTGGAGGCACATAGTGCGGTCTTGGATTATCGACGCAAGTCGATTCGATGCATTGAGGCATCTAGTAGAGAGATAGAGATAGTGGGAGTCCTGAGGCCAATTTCTTTGAGGGTCATCTCAGCTATGCAGTTGAGAAGGTGTGTACGTTAGGGTTGCCAGTTGTTTGCCGTCACAATAGATGACTTGGATCTAGGTAGTGGAGAAGAGAAAGTCTCTCTTGATAGTCACCTCGTCCTTTAGGAGTATTTCGATGTCTTTCCCGATGACATTCCATAGATGCCACCTCAGAGGGATATTGACTTCAAGATTGATCTTATACCTGGTTCGCAACCCATCTCTCGAGCTCCCTATCATATGACTACCTAGGAGCTGAAAGAGATTTGGTTACAGCTTGAGGAGTTGTTAGAGAAGGGCTTCATTCACCCTAGTTTTTCACCTTGGGGAGCACCAGTCATCTTCATGAAGAAGGATGGTTCACTTCAGTTATGTATTGATTACCGACAGTTGAACAAAGTGACCATCAGGAACCGATATCCACTTCCTAAGATCGATGATCTCTTTGATCAAGTCAAGGGTTCCACCATCTTTTCAAAGATTGATCTTAAGTCAGGATATCATCAACTTCGGATCTTTAACTCTGATATTCATAAGACAGTGTTTCGAACATGGTATGGCAACTACAAGTTCACAGTAGTACCATTTGGGTTGATGAATGCACCTTCTGTGTTCATGAGTCTGATAAATGATATATTTTGTACATACCTAGACAGGTTTGTTCTTGTGTTCCTTGATAAAATTCTGATATATTCTAGGACTATGGTAGAGCATGAGTAACATTTGTGGCTGGTATTGCAGTGCTTGCGAGATAATCAGTTGTTTGCTAACCTGTCGAAGTGTGAGTTCTTCAAATCTAAGGTACAGTACCTTGGGCATGTCATCTCAGGGAAAGGTATTTCAGTGGATCCTGCAAAGATCCAAGCGATCTCAGATTAGCCTGCGCCCACGAATGTGGTAGAGATACGTAGCTTTATGGGGCTAGCGGGTTATTATAGACGCTTTGTGTAGGGATTTTCGAGGATAGGTTATCCTATCACTACCCTTCAGAGGAAAGGGAAGAGGTTTGAGTGGTCTGAGAAGTGCGAGGCAACATTTTAGAACCTTAAGGAGATGCTGACTAGTGCACCAATACTTGCTATACCAGATCTGACTGGGGACTTTGTAATTTGTACAAATGTGTCCTTAGAGGGCCTTGGTGCAGTGTTGATGCAGGATGGTTGAGTCATTGCCTATGAGTCACTGAAACTCAAGGACCATGAGTTAAACTATCCCACCCATGATCTTGAGTTAGCAGTAGTTGTGCATGCATTGATGAGATGGAGGCATTTCCTTCTTGGCCAAAGGTTTGAGCTGCATAGTGATCACAGGAGTCTTCAGTATATCTTCACATAGCCCAACCTTAATGCTAGGTAGAGGTGTTGGATGGAGTTCCTTTGTGAGTACGACTTTGAGGTAAAGTACATCTAGGGGAAGGAGAATGTCGTAGCGGATGCACTCAGTAGACGAAAGCATGAGATATCCGAGTTGACTCTAGTTGTGGATCTACGAAGTCAGTTTCTTTCTGCTCTTCCAATAGATAGTTGGTACCAAGAGGTCAGGACAGTGATAGAGGCAGGTAGACCTCTTGAGGGCAGACATTCAGGATATTCTCTAGATTCAGATGAGTTATTGAGACACATGGGACGCATATATGTTCCTCCTTCTGATGGTCTTCGTACCTTTGTCATGACTGAGGCACATCGTGCACCTTATTCAGCCCATCTTGGGGTGAAGAAGATGCATGCAAATTTGCATCAGTTGTACTTTTGGCCAGGGATGAAGTGAGATATCGCAGATTTTGTGTCACGATGTCTAGAGTGTTAGCGAGTTAAGGCTGAGCACCGGCATCCAGCAGGGCTCCTGCAACCTCATTTAGTACCAGAGTGGAAGTGGGATATAATCTCATTGGATTTCATTGTTGGTTTACCTAACTCTTCGAGACGATATGATGCAATAATCGTGATAGTTGATAGGTTGACAAAGGTGGCACACTTCTCACCTATGCGCTCATCCTACACCACATCGTCCATAGCTAGAGTGTTCATGGAGGATATTGTGAGGTTACATGGTATTCCATGTTGGATTATTTCTGATAGGGATCCAATGTTTACTTCAGCTCTTTGGACATCATTGCAGCATGCGATGCGGACACAGTTGAACTTCAGTTCAACTTATCACCCCGAGACAGATGGACAGATTGAGAGAGGTAATTAGATCCTTGAGGATATGTTACGTATGTATGTGATGGACCAGTAGACACTATGGGAGGATTATCTCTATTTAGTAGAGTTTTCCCATAATAATGGTTTCCAGAGTTCCATTGGTATGCCTCCATTCTAGGCATTGTATGGGAGACCATGTCGTACCCCTTTGAGTTGGGATCGACTAGAGGATAGGATAGTGTTGGGTCCTAAGATGCTGTAGGATATGGAGCAGCAGGTGGATAGGATTAGAGAGCACTTGGTGGCAACACAGGATAGGCAGAAGAAGTATATGGATGTGCATAGAGTGCATCGTCAGTTTGTTGTAGGCGATAGAGTCTTCTAACGGGTGCGTCCGCGAAATAGTCCCATCCGTTATGGAAAGGGCTCTAAGTTGGTGCCGTGCTTTGTCGGACCTTTCGAGATACTCGAGAAGATTGGTCCTGTTGCTTACCATCTTGCTTTACCGCCTAGTCTCTCACGCATTCATGATGTGTTTCATGTTTCAGTTCTTCGGCCATACCATCCAGACATTTCTCATGTCCTTGATTGGAATGCATTGCAGGTAGAGGACAGATAGTTGGCTTTGGAGCCCGTGGCTGTCATGGAGCATAGAATGCTCACCCTTCGAGGGTGAGATATTGATCAGGTTAGGATTCAGTGGGATACTAGGGATGACACATCATCCACATGGGAAGATGCAGCTAGAATGAGGGAACTTTATCCCTATTTGTTTGCAGGCTTCCAGAAGTAAGCCTGACCCTAGGGGGAGGATGTAATACCCCTCCATTTTGATCTATTGTGTGAACTATGTTGTTTCTCCTTTATGCTTCAATTTGGTGTTGTACTTTGACTATGTACTTGGTTACAGTGGATCACTATTTTAAAATGATGTATCTTGATATGATGATACTATATTTTGATGTGATTATTATGGCATGTTTGGAATTAGCATAAGTGTATATTTAATTTATGATGTTGCATGCTTTCGATTATGCTGCTATATTAGATGCGTCAGTTAGAACTATTGTATTGGTGAAGAGGATGGTATCACATCACTCGCTTGCGAGTGCCCTCTGATCTCATTATTTCCTCTTCATGGTGTGTCTTAATTATGACATATTATTGCATGTGGATATATTCTTTGTTCACAGGTTGACAGGTACAGGACATCGACTCCACTTGGTCTCACAGGTTTGAGTGTGTCCAAGGCCCAACGAAATTCGATTGGGAGATAGTAGCTAGGATTTCCATGCCAAGTCATCACCTTGGTTGTAGTGTGTCGTCAGTCCTAGTGTGGTCCAGTTGTGCTGTTTTGTTCTAATTGTCTAATTTCAATTTATTTTGGAAGTTAGAATAATGTTAGCAATGTAATTAAATTATTGAGTAATTTAATTTAATTAATAAATATTTTAATCTTATGGTAGATTTATTTTATTAAGTGATTAAGTTATTTATGTGAAAATGATTTACATTATCTATTTTGGAAAAAAACATGCATATTTAAGTTGGAATTGGAAATTAGGAAAATGAATTAAAAGTCAATTTTGAAGTTTGAAAATTCAAAAATTCAAAAAATAGATATTTCGTATTTTCTATTTTCTAGAATTTATGAGGGTTGTTGTAGGATTTTTGGTTATCTTTGAATTTCTTCACAAATCTTGTTAATGGAGTTCTTGGGGAAAATTTGAAAAGAGAAGAGGAAGGTTGATTGATTTTGTGGGTTTGCACAAAAAGCTCAAGGAATCTGTGGAGCTCAAAAGGGTTTCAAAGCATTAGCAAGACCTTCAGCATACTTCAAGAGAATCAGGTTCTCATCTTGTTTAATTGAAATTTTGGCTGATTCAATATTGTTGTGTGAATTGGTGTGCAAAATAAATTTGTTTGATAACTTTGTTTTCAAATTGAATAAGTTGTTTAAGGTTGGAAACAAAACTGTTATTGCAAATTGTTAACTCAATTTTATTTTGTTTCATTTGTTCTTCAATTTATTTGAAGTTCTAGCATGGTTGAATAGCTATTTATATATATAAATTCATATATAAATAATAGGTTTGAGATTTATTTTTATAATTTTCATATTATAAGGTTATGCTGGCCATTTTTTTAAAAAAAAAAAGGCCAATAGGAAAGTTTTTTTTAAATGTTAAGGGTTCCTTTTCGCTTAAAAAATAAAATAAAAATGACAGTCTTGGTTTTGAAATTTAAAAAAAAAATAAAAAATAAAAAAATAAAGGAGTTTTAAAAGGGGGGCACTGGGGAAACACGCCCAGTGCAGCCTCCCCATCCACGGCCTTAGTGGACCGTGCAGTGCATGTGACCACTAGTGGTGGCCGGTTGCACTCTGCATAGCCTGCGCCACCATGGGTGGTGGCTAGCTCCGCCGTTCGCGTCGCCTCCCCCATCCCCGTGCCTTGCGCGGGCCTCTTCGCCGCTCCTCCCTTCGTCTGGTGGTGCCACCTCCTACGGCCACCACAACCCCTTTCATCGCCACCTAGTAAGGGAAACCCGAGGCCTCCTTCCCTCCCAATCCTTGGCATGGATCCCGAGGTTCATGCGGCTCAACCCTAAGGGTTGGCGCGCGAACTGAGGTTTTCCCTTGGCTTTTTCAATATATATATATATATATATATATAAATTAAGTTTTATGTTATAGATATATCTTAATATTTTATTAATTATAATATTATAATATTAAAATATTAATGTAAATTGATATTTAATATTATATGTTATAAGGTTAACATATTAAAATATATTTATAGATATATATTGGTTGTTGGTTAAAATATTATTTTAATATATGTATATTAAAATAATGAGTTGTTCAAGAAAATGTAATAGAGAATTATGGGTTAAATCATTGTTTTGATTTTTTTTTTTAAACAATATATTTGTTGGAGTAGGAGTTTGATTTTTTTTTTTTAAATGATATATTTTTTGGCAAGATTAATTATTTTTAAATGATTATGTTGAATAAGGGTTAATAATTATTTTACTTCATTAAATTTTGTCAAGTATATGATTATTGGGTTAATTTATCATTAATTAAATGCCAGTAAGGAAATTAAGTTGTTTAGTATTAATTTCTCTATTGATTGGAAGGACAAATTTAATCCAATTTATTTAAATGCAATAAATTGTTAAATGATAATATGGAACATGGGTTTAGTGAACCCGAATTAGATTTCATACATGTCTCGTTTGATTTGTTCATATGGTCATTTGGGATTCGTGGGTTGTATCATTTAATCAAGACTTCTAGTTGGGTTTTCAGGTTTGTGGGTTGTCATACTGTGTAGTCAACCTTGGAATTGCCTTGGGTAGTGCGTTTAACCAGTTTGTTCCTCGGTTATCATGAATGGGAGTGTATTGACTATATTTCATGGTTAGGTAAGTGGAACCTTTATGTCGCACTTGTGTACCTTTGGGTTGTGGAGTTGTTCCACGTGTTGTCTTAGAGGAGTGGCTTATAACGAGGGTCGGTGCACAAAGTGGTGCCAGGATAACTCGTTGTAAGTTAGTTAATCCACTGATAACTTAATTAAATGATTAGAGGATCACATAGTATCAAACACTTAATAAGATAATTATGCCTCGCTCATGAACACAAGGGCTTGTAAAGACTTGGGTTGAGACGGGAAGGCCTGGAATGGAAAGATCGTTATCTTGTCTCTAGGAAAGATAACTGATTCCGCATTAGTTTACATGAGGGGCCGGAAGTCGTTACAAGTTACCAGGATAACCTAAGATGGGGGCTAGGACCTAGGAAGACTCACCAGGATAACCTATGTAACATTGTGATGACACTTCTCCTAGGTCAACAGTATGTTCGCATCAGTGATGCAATGGATTATGTAATTTCTGGAAGCATTGTAACCTTGTGTTAGTGATGTCACTGTATTTATTTCAGTATGGTTATTTTAGCCTATGTCTAGAGGTAGATGTCCTTGTATAGAATTCTTGTTACTATCTCCTAGCACGGGGGGTGGACCTTTGGGTTCCCCTTGGTTGGGTGGAACGCGCACCTTACTCCGTTGGGTTTTCTCCTTGTTCGTGTGGACGAGACTTCCAGTTGGAGAGCTCATGGTTGTTTCAGTTACAATTCTTTCTTGTTATCTTTTCAGTTATTCTTGTAATTATTGTTACCCCTCTTGTTCTCGAGGTGGAATTTGTAATTGTAACCCTATTTATTAGACTTGCCTCATTTGGGGAATGAGTGTTGTAATCCCTAGTGTTTAATGAATGGATTAATGAAATCAAAAGTCTTATCTTATGCTTGTTGTTATTTCATCTTACTTGAAATGTATGCATTAATTTATTAATTAAATAGTTGACATGGTTTATATTCATGGTTTTTGTTGAGGTTCTGTATAACCTCTGTCTCGTAACCTTAGAGGTTGTTGGCATTAATTAATGAACTTACTTATTATTTATCCTTTAAAAAAAAAAAATTATTCCATTTAAGTAGTTCCTTGCAACTTCCTCTAGAGTTGCGTGGCGGGGCGTTACAGTCTACCTTTGATGTTTTTTGATGTTTTTTGTGTGTTTTTAGTTTCGTATGTTGCTGGTTTGGTGCTAGTTGTAGCATGTTTTTGCTTGTAGCTCACTTGGTGAAATTTTTATCATTCTGGGTATTGACCCTATGCATTAGTCTACCTTGGGCACCTCATATTATTGATTTTTAGATTTTATTGTGGAGAAATGGATTTATTCTTGCTGGTTGCCCTCTTTATGAAGGTTATAACTTTCTAGCAGTGCCTTGGGTTGCATGCATAGTATATTTGAAGGTGTTTGTTGTTGTTTCTTGGTTTTTACTTGGGTACCTACCTCCTATGCTTACTTTGCACTTGGTTTCTTGTCAATCAAAGGAGTATTGGTTGAGTTATGAGAATTTTGGTGTGATTCATGCTTGTTGATTTGAGTTTTTTGTATGTTGCTTTTTATATCAGATTTGGTTAAAGTTCAGTTTTTGATTGTTTCCTTTAGTAGAATAGCTTGTGAAGTTTTGGAGATAATCTAATATCATTTGGGAGTGGATTGGATGTCTAATACTCATAGTAACTTATATATTATTTCTCCTTGTAAGGTTGAAACCAGTAGTACTGATTCAACCACTTATACTTTTTCACTTTACTTTTGTAGTCCCATTTTTATGGAAGAGACAAGCCTCGTCGTCTTTTACTTTCAGCATTTTGCTTTCCTGTATTTCCCATTGAACAAGCAGAAGGGGTCGGTAAGCTTCCCATACTTTAATCTAGTACTTTGTAATACATCATCATGCTAATCAGTTGAGCCATTCGTATACTTTAATTCATTCGAGTTGCATTTGCATTACTTTTGATCGATTGAGTCATCTCTCTCTTTGTACTTTCCAACATATTCAGTTTTACAAGCTAACAATCCTCTTTCTACCATATGCTCTCACCTTACCCACACTGGGATCTAGGTAATCAAAAAGTGAAAGGGTTCCTTTTAGCTAGCTTATTTGGATTTTCTAGCACTAATGGGTGAAGTGTTTGTGGAAAAATTTGAAAAAATTTGTAAGGGGATATTTTAGTGATGAGCATATAAATTTCCTCAGCCTTTGTATGCAATTATTTGATCCAAACAATTTTATTCCCAATATTTTGCAGCATAAGATTGAGTGAATGGACTACACAAGGTGTCCAAAAGATATGTGAATATCTTTTGTCAACCAACAACCCTGTAGCTCTAGAATTCTTGGCAATGTCCATTACAACTTGAACAACATTGCAAGGTTATACTTCCTCAATGGTTGCAATGAGAATATTAGCAATAAATTATCCATCTTTTACTTGCCCCTCACAATCCATGACTTTCAAAAACATTGCCCCTTTAGGGGACACCGCTATGGGCCAAATTTTTGAATCCTTCCAACCATCTGAAACAATAGATAAACCTATCTCAACCCATGAATCCCTTATGGGCTTCAATGAATCTTCAACCAACGTGACCTCTTCTTCCAATAAGGTACCACACACCTTCTCATAACTCGGGCCCTTGTACCCTTTTGGAGCTTCATTAACTATTCACAACATCTCTTTCCAATATGGAGAACGAACAACATTAAAAGCTATTCCATTTGTATATATGCATCTTGCTACATTTTGGTCGACAATGGCTCTACTCTCATTTTGAAATGCAAGTTCCAAAGGCCCCTTTTCTCTTTTTTTTGCAGTGGGTTGTACACTTTGAGCTTGAAGATCTGAAGTGGCCATAAATAAGTGGTCTTCTACCACAATATTGGAATTAGATGGGGGTTGCATTCCCTTTGATTTTTTTGTTAATAAAGGGTGATGCAGGAGCATCCAGTGGTGTAAGGGAAATCCTATATCACCCAAAAATATATTTACTTTCATTTAGCTTCTTGTAGATGTTGTTGCATTTCTGGATACCCTTTTCGTCGAAGAAGAAGTCCCAACTTTCAAAACTGCTTTTCTGCTTTTTCTACTCAACTGCTATTTTTAGCAGGTATGAATTTGAAGGCTTGAGGAGATAGAAATTTATGGGAAGCTTCAGGACAAAAAAATACACTTTTGTGAAAGAATCAGGCTAAGATCATTCCCAGTTCAAAAGTTATTCGAGTTTTAGTTTCTGCTTTTTTCCTTATAAAATATTCGAAGCTAATTTTGAGGTACTTAAAGGCTTAGTGAAACTAAGGAGATACTCCACATGATCCCACCATGAGTCATCTAATATGATCCTCTTAATTTTTTTTCTCTTTCAGTGTTGCTTTGCCTCCATACAGACTAATTTTCGCTAATCACCATGCTAGAAAGTGGTTCTCTAACATTCACAAGTCATCTCAAAATGATTGTGTGAGAGGAAAAATGGGTCACTGCAACCTATTACAAATTACAATTTAAAAATAATAATTAGAATTTAAAAACAAACTTTAAAGAAAATTTTCAATTAGAATACACAATCAAATTATGAAAATAGAAAGCGTTTACTTCACTTACCTTCAATAGCTCCAATTTTAAAAATGATCTAAAGATCCCTTGAGACAAGTGGTGGTTGGTGATTGTAATGCCCCCTTCTCAGCAGTGATCAGTGTAGTTGGTCGTTAGCCTATCCCGGAGGCCCGTAAGCTAGTCAAAAACAAAAATTAGGGTTTCCTATTTTCTTGGAGGATACTTTGGTAGTTTTGGAGGCTTGCATTGTAATGGCCAACCTCGTTCTAAATTTTGACTTTGAAATTTTTTCAACGTGTTATAGTTTGGTTTGTGATTCATTTAATCGAACTTGTCTCATAACATTGCATGAAATGTGGTACTTGAAAAGAAAACTAATACAAATTTAGCAATCAACATCTACAATTCCATTCCTTCATGTTTGACTATCATACACTGATATATTCATTGTAATACATCCACAACCTATTTGGAAAACCAAATCTAAGTGATAAATGGGACTGATATGTAAATATAGACACTCAAAAAAAACTATCACAACAATGTATATTTTAAGAAAATTCAATTTGGGCAATAATATGAAGTAGATATGCAAATTTTTGAAGCTTTCAATGAGCTAAAGCAATGAATTAAGAATAGTTTACTAACATAATAAATAACAACAACAATAACATAGTACAAACAATTTTTTTTCTTAGATCAGACCTGGAGCATGTTCATTCCTGGACCATAAAGTCACTCAAACCACCTTGCTTATGAATGTAGGACTAAGAAAACTTCACACCAAGTCACCTCCCACTCCAAGCGACCAATGTTAAAGATAACTAGGCATAAATACCCCAACAAAGCCATTGTGAAATACCCTTGTCTAATATAAACTCACTATTCAAAATTGTGAGCTCACAATGAAGACAAAGACACCTCTAACCTAGTTTCAATGCATAGAGAAGAAGTTGAGAATTAATGAAATGTTGAATGGAGACCAAATGCCTCAATCTGAGTAGTCACGACCCTAGAATCGACAACAAGCCTTAGCATTGTAGCTCGAAACTATAGCGTGACACTGTAGCATGAAACTATAGCAACTTAAAGAAAAATCATAAATCAACACACAACTAGCTTTATACGGTTAGCTTTAATGCTATCATCTTCATAATCAAACTCTCCTTTCTGAGCATCATGCATTGAAGTATCTAAAATACTACTAAAATACTCAAAATACGCACAGACAATAGAATATATCATTCCCATAATCACGAACAATTTAAAATTCTACAGTCTCCAACACAGTCACAAAGCAAAGTGCCCAATATACCTCTTATGTATATCAGAGTGTATATCCAAAATATGATTCAAAAAATGCCCAATATCATGCATATCTATTTCAAGTATTTGATCAAAAGGTTTCTTTGTATCTGCTTTGAAGCATGAAAAACATTAAAAACTAAAATTAATTTCAAACAAAAAATACAATAAAGATCTTTTTTTTCAAATTGATTCATAACAACTTATGGAAACAATGTAAACTATAGCATTTTCAGACTTAAAGAAAAAATATAAATATCACAGCTGATAAAAATATTTGCAAACCTGATATAAGCCAACACGGTCCTTCTATCCATCATAGACTACAAAATTTGATCAATGGAGCGAACACATACATATAGGAAACCTCTATAGACCCAATCATAGCAAAAAATAGTGATAACAACCACTCCCTAATTTTCTTTCTGTAAAATACTGCTTGTTGTTTGAAATGTTTTATTGATTTTATTGCTTGTTTTTTCATGTGTTTTGTGGTTTTTTGATATAAACCAACCCTGATTTAATTTTTTCAAAATACTGCTTGTTTGAAATGTTTTGCAGATTGTATTGCTTGTTTGTTTCATGTGTTTTGTATCATGTGTTTTATGGTTTTTTGAAAACATTGCTTGTTGTTTGAAATGTTCTATTGATTGTATTGCTTGTTTGTTTCATGTGTTTTGTGGACTTTTGAAAATACTGCTAGTTGCTTGAAATGTTTTTTTGATTGTATTGCTTGTCTATTTCATGTGTTTTGTATCATACATAATGGTGAATAGAAAATAAAATATAAAAAAAAATATAATAAAGAGCTTTATACCAAACTAAGCACTTATAAGACATTTGTAGCAGCTGTTGGAAGTGAATTCACTCTAACAAGGGGGGGGTTTGAATCAGAGTGATACAAACTTTAACTCTCGAAGCACAATTTAAAATTTTTAACCTTTAACACAATGTGACAAATTTTGTTTGAATCTTCACTCAATGCAACTTTGTTTGTGCAAGTGAAACTTGAACCTTGACTTCACATTTAACACTTATTAAAATCACTATATGATATGTTCAATTAAACTTTATGAACAATCTTTTTGTGCTTTTCAAAATAGAACTTAAAGACTTCAAAAAATATAACTTTGAAAACATTCACATATGGAGTACAAAATGCAGATTTCAATTTGCTCTATGAAAGAATTTTTGCATCAGATTTACACATTAAATTGCATGACCAACTTGAACATTATAAAGTATCAGATCATTGAATAACATCAATATGAAACAAAATGAGAGAGACAAATGATAACACATAACACAAAGATTTCCTGAGTGGAAAAACCCTCACGAGGTATAAAAAACCACTCGCTAAAAATTCATTTTCGTTAATCAAAGAGCACCAACTCTATAACAAGTTTTTGAAGCACCAACTTCATAGGAGCACCAAATTTATAGGAGAACCAACTCTATAACAATTTTTTGAAGCACCAACTTCATAGGAGCACCAACCCCTCAATGTACAAAGTCACTATCTAAATTGTGTATACAGAAATGACCTTACAACTACATTTGCATTTGTAGTCCGAAAATCACAACTGAATACAAAATACAAAAATGATCTTCAATGATACCCACTACAATATGTATTGTTCATAACAGTACTATGAAAATTCTCCCAAACTAAATACAAATGTCTTTGTTGTGAAAACCAGAGATTCCAGTAGAAAAACTCTTTTCCTCTTTTCACAAATTTTCCCAAAATAACTCAATGAAAACCACACTAAGTTTCTGAATGCAATCTCTATAATGAAACAGGAGATGTGATATAATAAAAACCCTCTTCTTATTTTCTCTTTTTCAACAACCTACTCTTTCCAATCTCTATATGCCTTTTAAAAACCTTTGACACCCATAATGGATTACTCCCATTCTTTTTATAAAAGAAAAACTGAAACCCATAAACCAAAAATGTGAAAACTCGAGTCAAGTGACAACCCTCGAGTTAGGGTTTTATCAAACTGAAACAAAAATAAAGTTGCATATAAAACCACATTTCTTTTTCAGCTGCAATTTCTAATTCTTTCCTTTTCCGAAAAACACGAATCTAGAAAATTAATTCTTATTTCACTTTTACTCTTCCATTTACCAAATTTACCTTCAAAAGATCAAAGAAAATGTATAGATATTACCTCTGTTATGGCAGTTCAAACTACAAATAAAAACCCATAAAAACCTCTAAGTTTACCTCCACTTCCAGCTCAAGCAAAGAACACCAACTGATTCTCCATAACTCATATTACATCATACCTCAAGCTCGTGCCAAGTCTTAGCTCATAATTTACAAAATAAACTGCAACTATATTTGCAATGGCGGCTAGGGTTCGGCTGTTTAGCTTGCAAAGTGAAAATGACAAACAAAATAATAACTTTTCCCTATTTCCTTCACCATCGAGTCCTTTGTCAAAATACATAATCATTTGGAATCCACAAATTGAATTGTAATCATTTTTGAGTTCCATCAAACATCGACACCATAATGAAATAATCAATTTCCAAATCACTGCCCACATGTATTGCCAAGAAAATCATCATTCTAACATTTGATTGTCCAAGTCACACATTGACTATATTGCTTCCAAAGTTCATGTAAAACCCGATACCATTGAAAATGTATATCAACTATCGATGCCAAACATTAAGTGGAGCTGGATACCATGCAAAATGGTTGGCTAAAAAAATTAAGTAAGATATGCACTTGATAACAATAGAGCTGGATAAACTAACTATAATCTATCCATAATGCTAAATGTTAGCATTTTAAATAGTATGTGTATAAAGGCTCAAACACAATGTAAGTGGTGTATCACAAACATTAAAGTCCCCACCTTGTGAAAAATTCAAGAACTTGATATAATATTGAACCCATGTAAAATGTGAAGGCCCAAGTGTATGTCAAAATACACTTTGTATGAAGTGATATGGTAAGTCCAAGCAATACCATTGCTTATTACCCTTTGTAAATAGATGCACTATATATATGTATTATTTTGAGTGAAAAATGAACTCCATATAATGAAAATATTGTGAAGCTATATAAAATAGCCAACTCATGAATACAAATCTAACTATGTATCAATACCAGGTATAGCATGAAATATAGCTTGAAAGAGCCCTGTGAGAAAGCAATATACCTCATGTGAACTAAATCCAAATGCCATAGAACCAAAACCATATTGTCTTCAATATGAGTAGTGATGTAACAAAGAAATCTCATGTATATGTCTGAATAGAATCAAGTAAGAACTGAAAGTCATCATGCCAAAATGAGTCCCATCTGATTCAGTATCAAAACAATATAATGATCAAACATATAAAATGATATCACCTGAAAGAACTTTCAAACATGATCACTTGATAGCAATGGAGATATTGAAACTAACTTCTGATGAATTTCAATCAACATTGTAACATCGCAACATCAAACCATTACGGTTTTCAACAACTTATACAACAAATTATATGCAGATCCATTCAATAACTTATGATGTAAGACTGCCTCATTCCTATCTCCACAATGTTTAACCTCATGATCATGCCAATAACTTTTGACATCAATGGAAAAACATGCCAAAGACCAACAAACTCTCTCTTCTTTCTCCCCATTTTGACAACATATGACAAAGGGATAATGAGGTATTAACATTGTACCCCTTGTGAAACACTATCTCATGTGAGGAAAACAAAAATATACAAGCCAAGTGAAATAGATCTTGTCTTGTATCTTGTATCAACTTGACAAGATGATCAAAAATAAATTTTGACATCAATCAACACATCACAAATACATCTGAATCATTATTAACCTGTTGTGCTGCAAGACCTCTGAGTATTTGTATGCATTTGAATGTACGAAGAAACTTGCAACAAAGTAGATCACTACCCAAAATATATCACTGTTGTAGCAACACATCAACACCAAATGAATCAGAAAAATGTGAAGATTCTCAAGAATCTCACTACAAATCTCTTCCAAACATGATATTATCCAACATCTATCATAATATCACAAGAATTTATACTTAAAGCACACTGTGTGACAAAAAACATCTCAAGATATTCTTACCAAATAGCCTTGCTCCCCCTAAAAAAATACATAGGACAAATCAAAGACTTCAAACCTGTTCAAGCACCTATTAAGAAGTTGCAAATCCATGTACTATGAAGTCTTCCCAAAAAAATATTAATGAAGATATTTGTCCAAGATCACAAGTAGATGCCACTATTATACCAAATCATCTTGCTAATGTCAAAGTACCATATCAAGTGCCTCTATAACAGTGAAACCAAACTGTCATATCCAATATTATATTGAAAACTCCTGAATAACACTATCAATTGTCACTGTAATAGCAATATTGAAAATGCATCAAAGAAGATATGTAAATGAAAAAGTAGATAACTATCATATGCAAGTGTGATACCAATGTACATTGCCAAATTTGAAATATACAAACCACTATCACAATGTTCCTACAAAAATCATCAAACACTTGTGTTTCTCAAAACAATTATCATTGTGTTATGTAATACTGTCACAAAAGAGAACGTGTCTTCATGATTACATCAATTCCATGAAGTAACCAAAGCAACAACATGATGATATGAATGAGTAAGTATCAAAACAACATTTTGCAATAGTCACCATAAGGTCATAAACTTTGACACAAATATAGCTGACACTATATCAAGATGCAAATAGCCAAAGTAATACTCACTGCCTTTGTAGGATATACAACCATGTAGATCATTTCCACTCAATTTCCAATGACAAACCTCTATCTGAAACAACATCAACCACAAATACTAGTTGATACTAAATATGATACAAAATCACAAACACCATGATGATGAATAAGTGATGAGCATAAATAATCATGTAAAACAAGACTATCATATACAAGAGATATCATCATCAAGAAATGAAGAAGAATAGAGACAATGCCATGACCAAAATCCTGCAAGTTCATTTTATCATACACACAACTAGCCTGCTTGGCATCAATTTCCTTGATAATACCCTTCACACTCTACAAGTGCAGTATTACACATAGCTTCCTTGTATTGTCTAGGAGCTATAGGATAAAACATTAACCTTATTTGGTAGATGTCACGCCTACTTTGTCACCTACTTCTACCATTGATCTTAGTACAAATATTGCTCTAGATCACAGTGATATCTCATAAAACTCTCTTTGAGTTACTTCTGCACTTTTCCAGAAACTACAAACTTCAACTCCAAGATCAAGAGTACTATTAAAAAAAATGATAAACACTTATCTTTAAGGCCCGACCAATTCAATGAAAGTTTAACAATTCAATCAAAGGAAAAACTTGACTCTTTTGCTCAAAACACCACTTAAACAATTTAATTATTTCAAATTTTTTCCATAGTCATAACAAAACATATGAACAAAGTATTCAAATTATATAGACTTCAAACTTGTATAAGATATGCCAAGTCTTACCAACCTTGCACTTTTCGTCTATCATCCTTTGTCAAACTAACACTACATAATTTTGTCCAGAATTCCATTAGCAACATTGACATCAAAACTATTAAAGATGAGGTGAACCAATATTATATCTACAATGGTATGATTTGTGCTCATGAAACCATGATTTTTATCCTTTCTCACTCTTTTCTTCACAGGGATAAGAGATATTACCATGAAAAACTTACTCTAAATCTTTGCTTCTTCTCAGGATCTGGAAGATATCACTTGTGCATAGTGTGGACAGTGCATTTTCATGGATTCATCTTTATCACCAAATTGATTATGTTTTCTTCTCCAAATCATACTTGATCCTTTCTCTTTCTTGTCCAAGGTATCTTCCTATTGTTGCTTGGTCAAGTATTTAAATTTTTGTTATGTCTAGATGACCTCAACATATGATTTCTACAAGATTGAGCTTTGTGTCCAAGACAGTTTACATCTAAAATACATGACATTATGATCTAAACCAAAAGAATGATAAATTCTAGGCATTTTGTAAGAAATTTCATCATAATTCTTATCATTCCACCAACAATTAATTGCTACATGACCAAATTTATGATAGATATAACATATAGTGCCACAATTCTGATTTAATAAACTATAATATTTTCTAACATATCTTATACAATCTCTAGCCCTATGTCCATAAACATGACATGAATAATAGTAACAATGTAATTGAGAATAATTATACCTTGTTGATTGACATTTCTTGGTGGATGTGAAACCTATGAATTTGTTAACAGCTTTGCTTTCAGTCTCTGAAACATTTTTTTTCAAGTCTATTTTCTTCTTAGGAGTCTACTTAACCTTGAATTTTTTTTCATCTTTTGTTGCAAATACTATTTCATGTTGAGACTCATCTTGAACACTTGAACTTTTCCCTTTTTCATATCCTACTCCTATAGGATCTTTAGAATTATTTTGTCTACCAATCATCTCATACAATAAATTAGTGTTATGATCAAATTTCTAACTTTTATCTAATTGAACCTTGACACTTTCAAGTTCTTTTCTTAATGTAACTACATCTCCTTCAAGTTTTATACATTCAATCATTTTAACCTCCAAATAGACCTTACAACATCTAATATCCTCTTACATTCTTCAATTTCAATTTTTTGACTGATAATCATATCATCTTTAAGAGTTAGTTCTTTTAACAAGGAATTATCTAAATTTTTCTTTAATGAAGCAACCTCATTTTCTAGTTTAATACACAACTCATCCTTGTCTTTTAACTTGGCTTCCAATCCTTCTTTAGTATTTTTCTTATCAACCATTTGAGCTTTCAGAAATTCAGTAATCTTTTTATCTTCATTATGATCTTGTATTACAACTTTATTGACATTGACACTTTCTTGTAAGCGTACCTTAAGATCCTGGTTTTATTTTCTAAGCCTCTTAAGCTCATCTAAGGCAGCAAGTAGTTCTTCCTCCAAATCAACCTCAAAATCATCACCTTCATATTCCTTTTCACCAAATTATTGTTCAAAGTCACTTACTAGGTGATCTTTTTCTTCTCCAACTATAGGATCACATTTAGTATTAACTGGTAGAGGTGTTACTTCACTAGACTTGACACTAGTGTTTTTATTCTAATTTATGTTTCTTTTGCACTTACCCATAGTACTCCTCTTATCAAGAAATTGGTTGAAATTAATTTAGTTAGGTTTATGTAAGGGTCTAGCTCTTTAAACCAACATCAATCAAAAACAAATATGTTTTCATAAAACACATAGACTGTACCATCAGTCAGAAACACTATCTTGAACTTGTGACATATTTGACAAACTTACAAGACCAGAATCAATCCTAGGTATGAAACCAAATGCAAGACCCTATGCTTTGATACCACTTGTTGGAGGCAAATTCACTCTAAGAAGAATCAAAGTGATACAAACTTTAACTCTTGAAGCACAATTTAAACTTTTTAACCTTTAACACAATGTGGCAAATTTTGTTTGAATCTTCACTCAATACAACATTGTTTGTGCAAGCGAAACTTGAACCTATAGTTCACATTTAACACTTATTAAAAGCACTATATGATATGTTCAATTGAACTTTATGAACAATCTTACTATTCTTTTCAAAACAAAACTTAAAGACTTCACAAAATATAACTTTGAAAACATTCACATATGGAGTACAAAATGCAAATTTCAATTTTCTCTATGAAAGACTTTTTGCATCAAATTTGCATGACCAACTTGAACATTTTATAGTATCAAAGCATTGACTAAAATCAATATGAAATAGAATGAGAGAGACAAATGATAACAAATAACACAAATTTCCTGAGTGGAAAACCCTTCATGGGGTATAAAAAACCACTCGCTAAATATTCCTTTTCATTAATCAAAGAGCACCAACTCTGTAGCAAGTTTCTGAAGCACCAAACTTCATAGGAGCACCAACTTTGTAACAATTTTTTAAAGCACCAACTTCATAGGAGCACAAACCCCTCAATGTACAAAGTCACTGTCTAAATTATGTATATAGAAATGACCTTACAACTGCATTTACAATTGCAGTCCCAAAATCATAACTAAATAAAAAATACAAAAATGATCTTCAATGATACCCACTACAATATGTATTGTTCACAACAGTAATATGAAAACTCTCCCAAACTAAATATAAATGTATCTATTGTGAAAACCAAAAATTCTAGTAGAAAACCTCTTTTCTTCTTTTCACAAATTTGCCCAAAATAATTCAATCAAAATGACACTAAGTTTCTAAATGCAATCTCTGTAATGAAACCAGAGATGTGATACAATAAAAACACTCTTCTTATTTTCTCTTTTTCACAACCTAATCTTTCCAATCTCTATATTCCTTTTTGAAACCTTTGACACCCATAATGGCTTACTGTAATGACAGATAATCTCCTGCAAGATAGAAAAGTGGATTAGTAATACCTGCAAGTCAATAAAGCATCACACAATAGAATGCAAAGGAGAAAATGTAAAGAAATGTCAGAACTGGAAAGATCTCACCCATTCCTATGCTCCATGGCTGACTTCCATTGTACCTCCTCAAGCTTGTTGCTGATGATGGATGCCCTCAAATTTGTGAGCAAATTCTATGTGCCTAGACCTACCAAAGATTTTGAAGGATTTATGAAATGACTATATGTGCAAACTAGAATTTTACTTCTATTATGAAAATAGTAATATAAGCTTAAGATATGAGAATGCCAATAATAAAAATAGATTAAGCAATGATCAATCCCGAAAATGAGATCAAGATTGTCATTTTATAGAAAATGCAATCTTGAACGGATGGATTAGATGAGATATTGAGAAATGCCATAGAATCAATGGTTAAGATTCAAGGTGACAACTCTTAATTAGGGTTAGGGCAACAATCCCCAAATGTGTGGACAATATTTAATTTAATAAATTAAATCAATGGTGGAGAATAAACGTGACCTTGAGATAAAATTAGTAAAATCAGAAGATAAGGGGATGAGATTTTAGAAAATCGGTAATTTTAGCAATTACTTGATTTGTAGAAGAATATTTCCATTTTGAATTAAATTAATTCAAAATAGGGATTTTGTGAGATAAGAAGTAATTGATTTTTGAAATTAATTACTAAATGAAGAATCAGTTAACCATGTGAGACATTTTTAAATGATTTTGTTTTATTTAAAAATATAGAAGTGTCACATGTCACAATTAAATAATTAAAACTAATTATTTAATTTAGAAGTAGTTAATTAATTAAATAAATTATCAAATCTATTTAATTAAGAGGATTTAGCAACTAGTGACACATTAAATAAATATATTTTAAATATATATATTTAATAATCAGGACATTAATGATAAGGATTAATTAAATAAATAAGATTTTATTTAATTTCAAGAAGACTTTGATAATTAGTGACATTATTAGATAAATAAATAAGATTTATTTATTTAATAATCATGAAGAATGAGTGATTATGAATTATTTAATTAATAGTTGAATGTGGGTTAGAAACATAATTAAAATGTTATAATCATGTTATGACGAAAGGTGGTAAAATAGTGGTCGCAGGCCTGAGTCATTTTTAGGTGTCTACATTTGCCCCTCTTTGTCATAATGCAGCTTGTCGCATTGGGGCAAAGAAAACAAGTCCAAAATATGCCCTAGTGAAGGTATGGAGTGCCTATGCCCCCTCGAGAAAATTTTTGAATTTCGACCAGGGTCGGAAAAATTTGGAAAATATCTCGACCAATTCAATTAATGACCAGAAAAGTGATGGCACAATCAGATTCAGAAATGGAGGACATTAAGCTAGCCAAAATGCCGGTCAAAGGTGGTCAAATGAGCCTCTAGTAGAAACTACTAGGTCAAAACCCTAATTTTCAGCCTATAAATAGGTTGAAAAGGTCAATCCAAGTGTCATTTGCTCATTTGTTAAATAGAAAACTCAGAAATCAGAGCTCAGAGAAACAATGGTGATTCCAGCGACTACACACTGTGGATACCGCGTGCGAACATTTCGACGACCCAAGGGCGCAGAGGCACCGGTAAGTATCCTATCCCACTTGTCAATTTTTGAATTTAATGCATTAATTAGGGTTTTAGGGGGGGTAATCAAATGTGGTGCGACATAATGATGTTGCGTAAACTACAAACACCTTCGCGTTCGACGCATTTGCTTGCATCACGACGCAAGTGCAACGGGTAGGTTAGGCTTTTTGTGCGATTGCGCATTCGTAAGGGGAATGACGCAATCGTCAGGTTGCGATGTAAGTGAGGATTTTGCGATGCATTTGACCTTTTGTGACGCAATTGACAAGTCCAATGACGCATTTGCAAAATCGCAACGCATTTGTCAAGTCAATCGACACATTCGTTGTTAGGTCGCACATTTGCTATCTACAATGATGCATTCATTGTTAGATTGTGCACTTGTTGGTCAGAATGATGCATTTGACATATTGCAATGCATTTGTCATGTGCAAAGTCACAATTGACTGATTGTGACACATTTGTCGTCAACGTGACACAATTGTAGTTGACCAGAGTTGACTTTTGTTGACTTTTTGCCGAGATTTGCTTGGATGTACCCTTGACTTTCCAGTAGTAGTAAAATTTCCACCATGTTGCTCAATATGTGCTAATCCTTGGCCTTTCTTGTGTAGATTCGACTTGTGCTGATTTATACCTGAGAGTTTTGACCGACGAGATATGCCTTCAAAGATCGCCTGAGTGATAGACAAAGGCAGCGGCTGATGGCACTAGGGTTGTATCACATCACCTATATGCCCATTATTCGGGAAAACAGGGATTTGCTTACAACTCTTTGTGAGAGATGGCACTCGGAGACCTGTTCATTTCACCTGCCTATTGGAGAGTCGACAGTGACCTTGGAGGATGTCTACCGCATTCTCTGTATTCCGATTAGCGGATAAAGAGTTACTTATGATCCGTACCGAGGGTGACAGGCCCTATCAGAGATGTATGAGGGTGTTGATGGTGCCCAATTGGGCATGGATGATTATGAGATTGATTGGGACGTTGTAGCCGATCGGTTTCCCAGGTTTGATATCACGCTCATGACCTTGATTGCTGGATTGTTGATCCTAGATCATCGTGGTCACGGATTTCCCATTGGATGGGGGGATGTTCTGGTCCGTATGCGAGGAAAGAGGACCATTTTTGCTTGGGGGCCCTGCTTGTTGGCCATGCTTTATCATCAGTTGCATGAGGTTGTTTACCACCAGGGGTATAGTATCAGTTGCGACACTACCCTCCTGATGATCTAGGTATGGGAGCGCATTCCCGTTTTTTGCCCACTAGTGCAGATTTAGCAACTAGGTGATGGGATGCCATATGTTTATTTATATGCGGGATTAGTTAGCCAGACTCATGTGGGAGATACCGGGTATTGGCGTCATTGGATTGATATGATGATCAGTTTTGTTTGGAGACCTTACAAAGATTGTGCTTAGTGGTCAGATGAGGATGGCCACTTATCCTTTTGCAAACAATTCTGGTATTTGATTGGCTGCACGGTATAGACCCAGCAGATTATTGAGATGTACCTTCCCCAATGGGTACTATGACAATTTGGAGAGCAGTGGGTTGTGCCAATAGGCACGAAAAAGTATGCTCGGTCTTCTAGGGAGACCATGTAGGGGCCGCCCATATCAGTGATAGTGGTCGAGCAACAGGTTGATATTTTGGTGGTAGTTCAGTCGGTGTGGAGAGGGGGTCCAACAGATCCAGGGACGTCTTCTGAGTTTGATTCTTGGTGGTAGGTTCATAGACCCATCTCATTGATAGATCCAGATGATCCACCACCAATAGATCAAAGGTCATTCATTCCATGCATACCGAGGAGAGGTCGGGGTGGCAGAGATGGAGGCAGGGGAGGAGGGGGCAGAGATGGGGGAGACAGAGGAGGTGGGGGAGATGGAGGAGGTGGAGGAGACGATGGGGGTGGAGGAGATGGGAGGGGTGCAAGGAGGAGGAGAGATGGTGGAGGTTGGAGGAAGCCCAGGAGAGTCAAGCAGAGAGTGGGTGGTGTACCACTATCACACATTCGAGAGGAGGGGGAGGAGAGAGAGCCAGAGGTGAGGGCCGAGGAGGAGGTGAGGGGTGGAGAGGAGGCCGAGGTGAGGGCAAAGGAGAGAGCAGAGGAGGATCCACTTGTTGGGGGACACCCTATTGACATAGATGTGGAGGAGGTCCAGGCCGAGGAGGAGAGAGATGAGGAGGAGGAGGATGAGGAAAATCAGCGACTACGAGAGCGTATGATCTCCGGGGATGATGAGGGTGAAAAATCACCCATTTTTCCTGCCGATGCCACTATCGATCAACGGATTGTAGATTTGCATAGTAGACTTGATGCGGCCTTGTCTCAGAACAAGGCCTTGGTAGCGGAGTTAGAGGTCACCCGGGTGGAGAGAGATCAGGCTGTTCTCTGATGGCAGGAGTTAGAGTGGTGGGTGATAGGATTTCTAGAGCTATGTTTAGGGCCAATAGGAGATATGGCCAGATAGTTGGCCAGGATGGCAGAGAGTAGGGGGCAATATAGGGCCTTATATGAGTAGGTCATTCCACCAGATCGACGAGACTCAGGTTTGTCTCGATCCTACAATAGGACAGGTAGTGGCAGCCAGACACATAACAGTAGCAGATCTCATAGCAGTAGTCACACCAGTGTTGGGGGATCCACTGCATTAGGGGAGTCATCAGGCCATAGATCACATAGCTCGCACAGGCATTCGTCAGGCCATAGTCACAGGTTAGAGCATGGGCATAGATCAATGTCCTCCAGGTAGTAGACAGGGCAGAGTCAGCCTCCTGTTACTGATCCTACAGGATCTCAGAGTGAGACACAGGAGAGGACACCTATTCAAGTCACTTTTCACTTGATGGGTCATCCACAGTCACCTCGTAGTTCACCTCCATGGGATGAAGAAAGGCCATCCTAAGACTTGCTTTTAGACACTTGTATATTTTCATATTTGAGCCTGCGAGCTCCATTTTTGGGATATCATATGACTCTATCCTGTGACATGACATGTTTTTGAGATTATATATATATGCGATGCAGTTTTGATGTCACCTATATGATGTTATGTGTTATGGTATTCTGATGTTTTATCATATGCTTATGTGATGCCTTTATGATGCTATGAGGTGCATGGATATTATGCTATATGTTTATGAATGCATTTATGGATGTGGTTATGTATGCATTGTGTAATGTGATGATGATGTGATTCCTATATGATAATGCAAATGTTTATTTATGATGCTTATATGTTGATGCAAATGATAGCATTTATGCAATGTGAATTATGGTATTTGATTTATGCAGATATGAATATGAAATGCTCATGCCATTATGTATGCAACTTTGTTCTTGTATCTCACAGGATATCATCAGAGAATGAGAGAAGAGAAGGCGAAGATGTTAGTGCGAAGAAAGATATGCATGTTAGTGCGGAAATTAAAAATCCTTCAAAGCTTTGCTATAGTGCTATTCTAGTTTTTGCTCTTTAATCATCATTGGGCGAAAATGTCATGATGGTCGACAAACACTATGATATGGCATAGATCAATAGTGTGCAAGGTCGAACCATCACGTAGATCAATAGTCATAGACAAAGGATGATCATGACTCATGCAAGGAACACAATTGCCCCTAGTAACTTTATCATGACCAACCACCAGAAAAACCAAGCCAATCATGATACGTCGCTACTTCTCTAAATCCTGATGATAGGACATCCTTGAGAAACTAGCCACATGATAGTAAAAAAAATAGATAGTAAAATCATCATACTACGTTGTTGCTTCTCTAAATCCTGAAGTCAGGACATCCTAGAGAAACTAATAGTAGAGTGATAAGCAGACAAGGATAGTCATCATGATATGTCATGGTTCCTAAGACATAAGGAACTAATATCATGATAATTATCAAAAGATAGAAAAAATTTTGCCAAGTGTTTTCCAAGTGTTTTAATGTTAGGTGTTGTCAAATGTTGAGCGATATCAAATTCAGGAAGGACACATCCTGAATGGCGTTGATATCTAGGAGATCGATTCTCAGAGCTAGGAGAATCCATCAAAATTCTAGATGATGATGATGATGATGCTTAGGAAGGACACATCCAAAAGCATAAAGAAGTGACAAGAGTTTCTCTTTAGAAGGACACATCTTGAAGAAGAACTCAAAGTTTTGCCATGATAAATTATCTTGCTAAGATTTTGACTACATGTCATTGTTGACATGCTGAATTGACTGAAAGTGTTTGTCGAAATAGATTTTTGATAGACTGATAATTCAAGATTGACATAAGATTTGCTTGATTTGAAGATAGTTTGATGTGTGTGAACATGTAGTGCCATGAACCCTAATGGACTGACCTAGTGCGGCCTCGAGGGTCCATCGATTGATGGCCTTGCCTATGTTGTGCACTTAGAGACCTCGTAGTTCGACACAACCATTGACATTGTCCAAAGGACAAAAGCTTGAATCATGATTTTATTTTGACAAACCTAGAAGGACTGACCTAATGTCTCAGGGATTCAAAGATGAATCTTGCCTACATAACAAATGCGCAGAGACAACGTAGTTCAGACTAGGATGAAGATTGATTGACATGATCGAGTGAATTGATCAGATTGACTTTCACTTTGTTTTTGGGATTTTTACATTGATTTGACTGCTTTTGTATTTTCCCAAGATGTTTTCAAATTTTCAGGTCTTTTTTCAGGACTTTTTTCAAATTTTTAAGATTTTTTCAAGACTTTCTCACATTTTTAGGATTTTTTCAAGACTTTTTAAGAATGCAGGATCATGTGTGACACCCACTGCAATTGTACGATAAAGGTCTTGCCCCCAGAAAAAGCGGGGATTATCCGGGTCTAATGGTATGGAGATAGGTAGATGCAAGGCAAAGGCAAGGATATGCAACGGATGATGTCAACCAAATGTTAACCATGGTCGGAATTGATAGGACTTACGATGGATTCCATGAATGTGTCAGGCCCTTGTGATTATGACAAATGGATAAAGGTCGATTTGAGTGGCAGTAGATTGTGAAGCAATGATCGCCTACGCATGGCACCTGTTTGCTAGGTTTTCACCATGGTACTTATCCAAAGCGCCTATTTTCCAGGTTTTCACTAGTGGATGAATTCATTTCTTTTTACTATTTTTTCCATTTCAATTTGAGTGACACGAATTTGGAAAATTAATTCTTATTTCATTTTTACTCTTCCATTTACCAAATTTACCTTCGAAAGATCAAATAAAATGTATAGATATTACCTCTGTTATGGCGGTTCAAACTACAAACAAAAACCCATAAAAACCTCTAAGTTTACCTCCACTTCTAGCTCAAGCAAAGACCACCAACTAATTATCCATAACTCATAGTGTATCATACCTCAAGCTCGTGCCAAGTCTTAGCTTAGAATTTACAAAATAAACTGCAACTATATTTGCAATGGCGGCTAGGGTTCGACTGTTCAACTTGTAAAGTGAAAATGACAAACAAAATAATAAATTTTCCCTATTTCCTTCACCATCGAGTCCTTTGTCAAAATACATAATCATTTGGAATCCACAAACTGAATTATAATCATTTTTGAGGTCCATCAAACACCGACAATATAATGAAATAATCAATTGCCAAATCACTACCCACATTCGACTGTCCAAGTCACATATTAACTATATCGCTGCCAACGTTCATGTAAAACCCAATACCATTGAAAATGTATATCAATTGTCAATTCCAAACATTAAGTGGAGCCCGATACCATGCAAAATGGTCGACTAAAAATATTAAGTAAGATATGCACTTGATAACAATAGAGCCAGATAAACTAACTATAATCTGCCCATAATGCTAAATGTTAGCATTTTAAATAGTATGTGTATAAAGGCTCGAAAAAATGTAAGTTGTGTATCAAAAACATTAAAGTCTCCACCTTGTGAAAAATTCAAGAGCTTGATATAATATTGAACCCATATAAAATGTGAAGGCCCAAGTGTATGTCGAAATACACTTTGTATGAAGTGATATGGTAAGTCCAAGCAATACCATTGCTTATTTCCCTTTGTAAAAAGATGCAATATATATATATATATGTATTATTTTGATTCAAAAATGAAATCCATATAATGAAAATATTATGAAGCTATATACAATAGCCAAATCATGAATACAAATCTAATTGTGTATCAATACCAGGTATAGCATGAAATATAGCTTGAAAGAGCCTTGTGAGAAAGCAATATACCTCATGTGAACTGAACCCAAATGACATAGAACCAAAACCATATTATCTTCAATCTGAGTAGTGATGAAACAGAGCAATCACATGTATAAGTCTGAATAGAATCAAGTAAAAACTGAAAGTCATCATGCCAAAATGAGTCTCATCTAATTCAGTATCAAAATGATATAATGATCAAACATATAAAATGATATCACCTAAAAGAACTTTCAAACATGATCACTTGATAGCAATGGAAATATTGAAACCAAATTCTTATGAATTCCAATCAACATTGTAGCATCACAACATCAAACCATTATGGTTTTCAACAACTTATAAAACAACTTATATGTAGACCCATTCAATAACTTATGATGTAATATTTCCTCATACCTGTCTCCATAATGTTTAACCTCATGATCACACAAAGAAATTTTGACATCAATGAAAAAACATGCCAAAGACCAACAACAACAAAACTAAGCCTCAACAAATCCCAGAAATGACATGGCTATCAAAGGATGACTAAGCTCCAAATAAGTAGCATATCACAACATACAAAATTATAGCATTCAATAGATAGCAAAAAAAATCTTCTAATAATCCATTCACGTCTCGATTCATAAAATCCACCATCTACCTGGTTTACAAATGTCATCATGTTTTGATTCAACTGCTCTTTTCAAGACCGCAAAGAAAAAAATCCAATTATTTGATCATCAAAGTATTGAATCCCATCTATTACGATGAAAAAAATAACAAAGAAAATTATAAAGCAATGTTCATGCACACTTTATAAATGTACTAGAATAATAATATTTGAAATCAAACTCTTTTATAGTCGATCCATTATCAAGAATCATTGATATCAATATCGGATGTATACCTCCCATGCAATTCCATGATCAATTTGTAATGTAAATAGAGTAGTTGATGCACCAAACATTTGATCCACATGTACAGTCTACTAAGATACACTATACATGGTGACTAGAATAACAAAACATAACTTTACTGATATCATCACCCCTTCCACAAGGAAATAACAAAATATGAAAAATTTAGCATAGATAATACTAACCTTTGGTGAACCTCGCAGATTTATAAGGTTAGCTTTAATTTCAACAATTTCATAATCAAATTGTCCTTTCTGAGCATCATGCACTAGAGTATCTAAAATACTACAAAAATACTCAAAAATCTTGTAGACAGTAGAATATATCATTCTCATAATAAAAAACAATTTAAAATTCTATAGTCTCCAATACAGTCACAAAGCAAAGTGCCCAATATACATGTTTTGCATATCAGGGAATATATCCAAAATACGATTCAAAAAATGCCCAATATCAAGCATATATGTTTCAAATATTTGACCAAAAGTTTTCTTTGTATCTACTTTGAAACATGGAAAACATTCAAAACTAAAATTAATTTCAAACATAAAATACAATAAAGAGCTCTTTTTCAAATTGATTCATAACTTATGGAAACATTGTAAACAATAGCATTTTCAGACTTAAAAGAAAAAAATATATATCACACCTGATAAAAATGTGTTGCAAAATTGATAAGGGCCAACACAATCATTATATCCATCATAGACTACAAATTTTGATCAATGGAGTGAGCACATACATATAGGAAACCTCTATAGACCTAGTTATAGCAAGAAACAACAATACCAACCACTCGCTGATTTTCTTTTTGAAAATACTGATTGTTTGAAATGTTTTGCTGATTTGTTGCTTGTTTTTTTCATGTGTTATGTAGTTCTTTGATATGAAGCAAACCTGATTTCTTTTTTGAAAATACTACTTGTTTTTTGGAATGTTTGGCTGATTGTATTGCTTGTTTGTTTCATGTGTTTTGTGGTTTTTTGAAAATATTGCTTGCTATTTGAAATTTTTTACTAATTGTATTGCTTGTTTGTTTCATGTGTTTTGTGGCTATTTGAAAATATTGCTTGTTTCTTGAAATGTTTTATTGATTGTATTGCTTATTTGTTTCATATATTTTGGATCATACATAACGGTGAATATAAAATAAAATATAAACATAAAATATAATGAAGAGCTTTATACTAGACTAAGCATGAATAAGACCTCTGTAGCAAAAGAACTAAGCTTCAACAAAACCTAGAAATTACATGGCTCCAAAAAGGGCGACTAAGCTCCAAATAAGTAGTATATCACAACATATAGAATTATACCATTCAATGGCTAGCAAACAATGCCTTCTGACAAGCCATTCTTGTCTCAATTCATAAAATCCACCATCTTCCTATTTTATAGAATTC
The DNA here is from genome assembly GCA_007115665.2 of Sequoiadendron giganteum. Taxonomy (NCBI): domain Eukaryota; kingdom Viridiplantae; phylum Streptophyta; class Pinopsida; order Cupressales; family Cupressaceae; genus Sequoiadendron; species Sequoiadendron giganteum. Next base: position 387,767,469 of record CM021108.1, on the reverse strand, counting down.
ATCATGTTTTAATCCAACAATTCTTTTGAACACTACAAAGACGAAATTCTAAATTATTTGATAATCAAAGAATCAAATCCCATCTATTACAAGGAAAAAAATAACAACAAAGAAAATTATAGAGCAATGTTCATGCACACTTTATAAATGTACTAGAATAATAAGATTTGAAACCAAACTCTTCTATAGCTGATCCATTATCAAGAATCAATGATATTAATCTCAGATGTATACCTCCCATGTAATTCAATGATCAATTTGTAATATAAATAGAGTAGTTGAAGCACCAGACATTTGATCCACATGTACAATCTGTTAAGATAAATTATACATTATGATTAGAATAACAAAACATAACTTTATTGATATCATCACCCCTTCCACAAGGCCACAAGAAAACATGCAAACTTCCATAGATAATACTAACCTTTGGTGAACCCTGTAGCTTTATAAGGTTAGCTTTAATGTCAACAATTTCACAATCAAACTCTCCTTCTTTCAGTGCATCATGCAGCGGAGTATCTAAAATCCTACTAAAATATTAAAAAGGTCTACAGACAGTAGCATATATCATTCTCATAATTAAAAAAAAAATTAAAATTCTACATTCTCCAACATAGTCACAAAGAAAAGTGCCCAATATACCTCTTTTTCATATCAAAGAGTATATCCAAAATAAGACTCAAAAAATGCCCAATATCATGCATATCTATTTCAAGTATTTGACCAGAAGGTTTCTTTGTATCTGCTTTGAAACATGGAAAACATTAAAAAATAAAATTAATTTCAAACAAAAAATACAATAAAGAGCTCTCTTTTCAAATTGATTCATAACAACTTATGGAAACAATGTAATCTATAGCATTTTTTAGACTTTAAAAAATGTATAAAAGGACTTGATACAAATGTGTTGCAGACTTGATATTAGCCAACACTGTCATTTGGGGTTGGAAACTAATGTTGGTTGTGACTTTAGTTCCTAGGAGATGAAAGAGCTCTTGCTAGATAGGCTAAAGAATTGACTATCTATGTCACTCACAGTGCTCTTAGGCAATACATGAAGCCTAAACACTTGAAGAACACTTTTCAAACCTATGGCACCTGATAATCCAATAAAATGGAAAAGATGTGTGCATACTCTATGATTTTGTCCACAACCACATACATATAGTGATTGCCTTCGACCTTAGGGAGTCCTACGATGAATTTTTTCAACACGCTCCCATTTATGCATAGGAACTAGCAAAGGTAGTAACAATCCTGTAGGAAATGACTACCATGTTTTATTTTGTTGGAAAATGACACATTCCTTAACTTTTTGAAGAATGTTGCCTTCAAGTCCTTTCCAAATGAACCTCTTTCTAACTTGATTGTAAGTTTTTCAATACACTCGTGGCCTACCAAAGGTGAGTCATCGATTGCCCTAAATAATTGTCTTTGTCTTGGATTCTAGTACTAAATAAACCTATCCTTATAAAGGATTAGTTTTTTGGATGCTAGGTACCTGCCATCCAATAACTTCCCTTCCAAAACATCAACATATGCATTGTTCATGCATTTTTCTATGATATTAGCCTTCCAATCCATGGAGATGTCAGACATTGAGTTCACTGTTGGTCTCCTAGATAAAGTGTCAACAACATTGTTTATTTTTCCATTAACATGTACTCAATATCAAAATCGACTGCTTGAAGTTTGCTCACAAATTTTTGATGTCGCTCATTCAAATCCTTTTGGTAGAGGAAATATTTCAAGTTTTTGTGATCTGTCTTGACCACAAATCTATCCCCAACCATGTATTTCCTAAAATTTTCCAATGCATGCATGATGACCAATATCTCTTTATCATAAGATTGACAATCTCCTTTCCACCTCCTTGAGTTTTTAACTCTCAAAGAAAATGTGGTGTTCATTTTTCATGAGCACAACTCTGATTCCCTCTCCAAAACCATTGCATTCCAAAACAATAGAAAGGGAAAAATCAAGAACAAGTGACATGGGACACAAGCTCATTACCACCCTTAACTTATCAAAATTTTTTTGTGTTGCCTTCATCCACTCAAAGGCTCCTTTCTTTGCTAGGTTTGTTAAGGGAGTGACAGGTTGTGCAAACCCTTTAACAAATCTTCTTAGTAACTATAGAGGCCAAGGAATCCCCATAAATTTGTTAGAGTCTTGTGTAGAGACCAAACCACAACCACCTTGATCATTCCAAGTCTGCTTGCACTCCTTTTGCACTGATGACATGCTCTAGATATAAAAAAAATTATCATAGAAAATTCACATTTAGACTCTATAGAAAAAAAGAGTTTAGGATTCCAAATTCCCCAACACCTCATCTAGGTGTCTTTGGTTCTCTTCCAATATCTTGTTGTAAATGAGAATGCTCTCAAAGAAAACAACAAAAAAATTACTATAATGTTCATGCAAGACTAGAACATTGTGGGTACATTTTTCAAGCCAAATGACATGATTGAAAATTCATAATGTCCATGGTGGTGCCAAAAAATTTTCTTATGGATATCCTACTCTTAGATTTTAATCTAATGGTAGCTCAATTTGAGACCTATTTTGGAAAAAGATAGCTCTATGGAGTTAATCTTTCAACTCATAAATCTTAGGGATTGGGTACCAATTTTTTATAGTGTTCTTGTTCAACACTTTGTACTCAATGCACATTCTCATTGTGTCATCCTTATTTTTTACTAAGACCACTAAGGAAGATAAAGGGATCAATTAGGGATAGATGTATCTAGTCTCTAATAGTTCCTTTATTTCATTTTCAATTTCTTCCTTGTGTCATCTAGGATAGCGAAAGGGGTGGTGATAACAAGCTTGGAGCCTTCCTCTAGCTCAATAACATGCTCTAAGTCTCTACCAAGAAACCTCCCATGAAGGATGAAATTGAGTACCTTACAATACATGTATTTGATCTTCTCCACCTTCTCAGGGAATCATCCCTTGCTTTGGGAAAATTTTATCATTGATACCAAATACTACACGCCCAATCTACTTAACTATATTTGAAAATTATTTCAATCCTTTTTGTTGATACCATCCTTGGTGTTCATTTTGTGATTCCATGGAGTACCACCTCCTTTCCTTTGGATTGGAATTTGAGTTTCATGGTCTACAAATATTGTATGATTTCCACCAACAAGTGTAGCCACTGGACTCCAAAAGCCATATTCATGTCTCCAATGCCAATGATGTAGTAGTCATCCTTCATGTCATACTCCCCTAGGATCAAGTTCAGCAGGGAGATTTTTAGGTGCATTGAATGGAGAAACCATCAAAAACCATCACATTAAAACCTTCCAACTCTTCTATATTGAGACCCCATCTAGACACTAGTCCCTCATCTTTAAAATTATGAATTGCACCAGTTTCAATGAGTACACTAACTTTGTCCCTTAATGACTCCAAATAGGTTGTATCTTATCTTAATGTCCTCAAATGCTTGGAAAGGGTGTTTCCTAAAGCTTCATCTTGATCCTTTCTTTTATCTTCTTCTCTAACCTCGAATTTTGGTTCTTCCTCTTCACTTGGTGGCTTAGATTTTTCAGCTCCTAACTCATCCTCCAAGACTACCTTAATGTAGTGCACTTTCTCTTTTCCCAAGCACATATGACCAGGTAACCAAGGTTCCTTGCAGGAGAAGCATAGTTTCTTTTTCTCAATTCATTCATTGCCTCCAAATCTTGTTTTGAAGGGTAGCCCTTGTATTGTCTAACATTTTTGTGATAGATTTTCTTGGGAGGGAAGGTCTAATTTCTTGGATTTTTGTTAAACAAGACAATATGTCCTCAAAAATCATTGTTACTACAAATAAAATATATTAAACATGATTGTTACAATTATAAAAAACCTTTGGTGTAGGGGATCTCTAATTACATATTATCTCTTAGATTAAATTTTTTTTATGATATTAAATTGTTCAATTATCTTAGTAATGGCAACTGAAATACAAGTTTTACATTCACAAAAACTATAAGTGCCATACCCATTCATTTTCACCATTATCCACCACTATGAAAGCTTGAATGCAGCCTTTGTGTAAGTCCACCCTAGCACTCAAAGTGGTTTCATCATTTGACACGAGATTTGTGGGGTTTTCGTCTCTCGACCTCCTCAAATCCAAGGTTTTTGTCCTCAAATATGGACACTAAAATCGAAACTTCTCATGACAATTTCTTATTAGGGTTGTGTTGGTTTGATTCAAGATGCCCTCTTACCTCCATATATGCAATCTTAAGATGCCTAGAAAGAGAATTGAAAATCACACAATGGTTGCTATCTAGGTTTGGTATGTGGAAATGGCTTCCCATACCCATCAATCATTGTTTCTCTTTGCTTTGATCTAACAAGGGTATCCTCCTATTTAAAACTGAACTTGGAAGGTGTAAATGATGGTCCCCTCCTACCTACAACTATCCTTAGCAAGTATAGGAAGGAGCCTCTTTGGGTTCAAAACCCTACCTATTGTACTAATGGAGGTCATTGGCTCCTTCATAGGATGCCAAGTGGAATCCAACAAGGAATTACCTTGACACTCTATGCATTAATGATATTCCTAATGTGTAAGGTGGTAGGTGGAGAAGGATAATGAATAATGGTTGGAATGCTAAAGCTTGAAGGTCATGGTTGGCAACAAGGGATGATTGCATGTGAAACTCTGAATTTTTGATAAGAAGAATGTAAGAGAGGAATGGTCAAGAGGCACAATAGTAGGGGGGTCCAACATCCCAACAAGGATAGAGAGAGAAGTGGAATTGAGAAGGGAGGCATGTTGAGAAGGTGTAGCACAATGATTGTGGTTATTCTTGACTTTGGAGTCACTAATTGCACTTTCCCAATTCTAGGTGCTAGAATTGAAGAGTGGATAATCTTGTGTTATAGATAGGACCAACATGAATTGGCTTCTCTGAAATGGAGAAATATACTTGAGGATGTGAGTTATCAATAGTTATGAAAGAAAAGATGTCTTTGTGGTTACATTTACAATGGTAATTACAGTTGAATTTGGACTCACTAATTGCACTTTCCCAATTATAGGCACTACAATTGAGGAGTGGAGAATCTTGTATGATAGATGAGAACCACATGAGTTGGGCACTCCAAAATGGATCACTATAATCAAGGATGTGAACCATCAAGATTTACAAAATAAAATACACCTTTGTAGTTACTTTTACTATTTTGGAGGCTAATTGATTGTGCCCATGTGATGTCCATGTAAAGTCTATCAATTTATTACTCTCAAAAAATGCTCCCCAAGGTGAGTGTGGAGATTTTGTATGATACCATGGTTTTGGTATCCACTATTTTGGTAAACTATTTATGGTTTTCTCCTCTCTTTGTGCCTATATATTGAGCATATGAGATAGCGGTTTCATAATATTGCTTTAGAACTGTACAAATATTGTCAAAGTGTTGTCATTAGTGAAGAGAGTGTTAGTGTGTTGAATGCATCTCATTCTTAAATCAATACATAATTTTCCTCTTTCTCATGTGGAATTTTTTCCCAAAACAGTTTCTCCATGTAAATCCTATGTTGATATGGTTTGCTGATTTTATTCTTATTGCTGATGATATGGTAATCCTTGTCTAAAGTCAAAAAATTCAAATTTGCATATAGTTATAGAAAATTTTATTGTAGTAGTTGCACATTCTCTCTCAACAATAAATAAATGATTTATGCATCATACCTAATTATTGATAGTTGACAATTATTATACGAGAATTATTGTTCAAGTTTGTGATGAATTTTATTTGCAAGTGTTTATGATAGTGTTTTAGACTTCATCAATTGAATTAAAACTAAGGAATAGTTCTTCGTCTAAGTTGTGGCTTAGGTTATTCAATTCTAAAATATTATGTTATTTGTGTGTTTTGAGTAGTTTACTTCTTAATATTTCAGCTATTTTAGCTAATAGGATAAGCGATTGTTGTGTGAAGAATGGTTGTAAATTTATACAATTTAGTGTTGTAAAACACAAAATCTTGTCTATGAGAAAGGAGATAATTTCAGTATTGTGCTCATACCCCAGGCCAAAAATATAGGGTAGGTTTAGTTTAGTTTATTTCTTTGCATCAAAGCCCCCGCAGAATTATTGTATATTGTGTGAGCACTTGTAAATTTTGTCCATACTCTTGGGTCTATGGTTAGTTTTAGTTACAAGGGATCTTCCCCTCCCAATTTTGTGTTGTTTTGCAAAAGACAAAACACTAACACATTCATCATCAGAAAAAAGTGAGCCAAACTCTAACATTATTCATCAAGCAAATAAAAGTAGATAAATGAATGCCAATCAAATTTTGAATGGGTTCTTTTATAATATAAAAAAGGATCATGTTCCAAAAGTGAAGCATTCACTAAAGAATAAAACTAAACAAAGAAGTCCACAACAAGTAGTGTGAATGTACATGTGTTAGAAATCCAACCATCTTCACTAAAGATCATATTGTTTACTTTCTTAATCATTTGACTATAATCATAGTATCATTACTCATAATTGAGATTGAATCAGAAAATCAAAAGTATACATAAAATTCTATTACTCAAAATTTAATTTGATGCAGTCCAAGACAAAAAAAAATTCGTTTTAAAATCTTATTTTTGTTTTTTCATTTTTTTTCTCAATTGATTTTTTTTTACAATCTATAGGGTACTTACCCTTCCTCTTCCTCTTTTGGTTATTGCAATAGAGCATGTACTAGGGTATTTATAAGTTATTTAGGTTGAGGAGATTCAATGCATCCCACTTTTTGGTTTATGGTTATGATTTATTTTTAATGTTTTTGTTGTAAGAGTTTTGCACATTAAGAAGCATTGGTATGTGTCTAATAATAAGCTAGCATTCATAATTTTATAGACTTTGCTTCCTATTCCTTCCTTATAGCCTACATGTTAAAATTGATTATATGAATGTCTAAAATTGAATCTTGATCTCATATACAACTCAACTTGTAAAAATAAAACAAATTTCACTATAGATATAGAAACATATATACTATCGTCCCCTACCTTTCCCAAAAAAGGGTTTCCTAGACTGTCAATCCTAAAACGAGCCCCATTGTCCCCAATCATCCCCATCTCAAAAACTTTATAGAACATAGTTGTTTATTCACTTTTAGGCTCTTTCAAGTTCATAACCTTTATCTCTTGTATCCAAATATCAAAATAGTTTATAACCATATAGATCTAAAGCCATGATGCATTGTACTTGAAATAAAAATATATATTAGCAAAATTCTTGTAATTTTTTATCTCTTTGAAAGATCGTAGAAAGTTTAAATATAATTTACACATAAATAATTTAATATTTAAACGTTCATATATACATATTTATATATCTATATATGTAGAAATTTTTGTATGTGTGGGTGCATGTGTATACACATACAAAGACTCACACATATACATGCATCCCACTCTTTTTAAGTATTCATGAATTAGAGAGCAAACTACCCATTTATTTCAATCTCTAAAAAGCCTATTTTGTCACATGACAATTGTCGTGAACCCTCAAAAGAAATAGGTTTTGTACCCATCAAAAATCTAGAAAATGACAATACATCATTTACTTAATCAGTGCATCTTGCAAAATTGTTATAAAACAAATTAAATTCACTATAAAAAGAGGTATTGACTTGGAGATACATGTCTTAAATATTGTGTTTGTTTAATTAGAAAATGAAAATAAGAAGAGATTTAATTTGATTCCTCTTTGTGTTTAACAATCATCTCTATTTAAGAAGTTTAAGAAAGTATTCAATAGTCTTTGAAATATGGACCAAACAAGTCCAAACGGCTTGGATTGCTAACAATTGATGGTAGTAAACATTGAGGCATCAAAAAACAACATCTTCATAGAATAAATAAAATAAATTCCAAAACCAAGCACTTGAAGCATGGCAAGAATAAATCATATGATAATGTGTAATGTCCCCTTTATGGGGATATATATATGATTTTTCCCAAAAAATAACAATTCCAATAAATGAAATTTATTTACAAATAGAATTCTATAAAACTACATAATTGTAATACAATTTAGATAAAATCTTAATTAAAATCACAACATTAATATCAAGGATCTATGTGTTGAGCATAGGTTGTCATTGATGTCAAACTGATGACAATAGGTCATTGTGTTTGTTAGTGGTTGTCAAAGGGTGTCAAGGTTGTCAAAGATGAAGAAGATTGTAGGAGTACAAGTATTGACAACAATTTGAAGGTTCTGGTGGTGTATTGGCTGATAGTGTGTAGGTTGTCTAATCGATCATATCTTGTATCATGTTTGTCATGGACTGACTATTCTTAGATAGTTCATGTATGCAATAAAAAATGTTTGTAGCGGTTTGGGAGGATATCTTCTGAGCAGAGAGATTATTTAATATAGGTGCCATTTCTTTCATAAATGTGTTGTAACTCTATAGTTTGGAAGGAGAGTATGCCTACACTAAATCTATCAGTTTCCTGAGTTTCCGGTGGTGTGGCTCAATGTGCGAAGAGTTTGAATGGTCAAAAGTCTCATCATGAGTTTGAGGCAAGTGTAGTAATGGCTACAAGTGTGCGGTAATGGTTTCAAGTGTGTGGAGTGAGGATAGTTCCTATTTAAGGTTCCCTTGGAGGTGTAAGGTGTCAAGTGTTGTTGGCAACAAGATTGGACCTTTGTGTTACACATTTTATGTAATTTGAATTTGGGTCCATCTTATGTTGTCTATGTTGGTGCAGATCTGTAATGTCCCATTTTCCTAGGACAATGTGTTTCCAGCTCAGTGTCACCAGAGGGTTTTCGTAGTGTGCTCTATGAGCCATTTTTAGGCTTGTGGATCATACTTACTATTTATAGTAAGTCACTAGGTCTCTGTTTTGGTTGGCTGGTAGAGTTCTATATTTGGCATGATGGCATAATTATATCTTGGGATTATTTTGGTTAATATTGGTCCTATGAATTAAATATTAATAATGTCAAACAATAAAGTTAAATTAAATAATGTAACTTTTTCATTATTAATAAATTAAAAATGACTTTAATTTAAAAGGGGATATGAGTTATTTTAAAAGAATACTTTATATATTAAAGTATGACACCCAAATTTAAAAAGGATGAATAGCAGGAAATAAAAGTAAATTAAATTAAATGAATTTTCAAATGTAATTTGGGCGTGGAGTTGGGAAATTTAAAAAAGGGCATTGAGAGCTCATTGGAGGGACATGTTGGATTATTCTATTTCTCTTTCAAAACCCCTTGTGGGTTTTGGAGATTGAACCTGGTTCATCTCGAACTTCTAGAGGACGAAACCCTTCTTAGAGAATATCATCCATGGTGGTGAAAGACCCTCTTTGGGTGATTGTCGATAGATTCATTCAGAGTCTATGCTTGTACTTTATTTTTTTATTTGAGGATATTCAATTAAAATTCACAAGATTGAAGACATGCACGTGCATCCTGGATATTGGCGTGGGATATATTTTAGGTTTGAGATTGCATATGAAGTTTCGAGCATTAAACAATTGTGGGTATTGATTTAAATTAATTTTTTAGTTGGGCAATCCATTTGATCATTAAAATTGAAGTTAAGGTTGAGTTAATTTATCATGGGTTGGTCACACAATTACAAAGCTGTACAGAGTGCAATCTCTAGAAATTTATATTTGATTTGTTGTTGGTGATTGAAGCCTCTATTTATTATGGGTATTGCTTAAAGTTTAATTGCTGAATTGGGTGATGAATCTTTGAAAAATAAAATAGGTGAATGTTTCCTTGTATTTTACCTGAGTTTGGTCATACTCATGCCATACAGGACCTCTATCGTATCCTCACATATTTTTTTACATTGGTTGAATAGTCAAAAATTTGCTTATGGGTATTAATTCAATCTTTATCTAAGAGCTAAGCGTCCACTTTGTGCTATTGAGATAGTATTTAAGCATAATTAATTATTTGCAAAGTGTAGTTGTGCAGTTATGTTGGTTCATACATCTCCACCCAACTGTACCTCCTTAATTCATTCAAAGGGCTTGTGGAAAGCAATTTGAGGTTGTGGGTAGCAATTAAAATGATTTCCCTCAGTGAAACAAACATATTAGAACATTTAAAGGAGTATTTTGAGTGGCATTAAATTTTTGTAATGTCCCCTTCTTAGTCTGTTATTTTTTTCTATTAGATTAGCCTATTATTGGCCCTTGTTGACTAATGCAGATTGTTAGAGGGTCCCGGTTGGTAGTTATTACAATGTTTTCTTCTTTGGAGCTCAGTTTAGTTTAGGATTGGGCTTCGTTTGACTTAGTTTCTCACACTTACTATTTATAGTAAGTCACATTATCAGTGGAGTCAGTATTGCTATATTTAGTAAGACACCTGGATAGGCCTCGATTGTAGTGTCGATCTCCATATTCAATTGTTCTAGCAAATTTATGGGAATTTAGTGAGTTATTATCATTAAAGGTTACTTTACTTGAATGATAATAAAATAAAATAAAGGCATGATATAAAGTTATGAGATAAATTTATATTTGATAGGACCATGACCCTTCATTAAGTGATTTAAAATACATTTTTAATTATCTTGACTTGGGTGCCCATATATTAATGCATTTAATAAAGTTAATGAGGAAACATGAATATAATTTCAAATAATATTAAATTCTCATGAAAGGGGGTTGACTTCTTGAAGAGACTATATAAAGGCAACCAAAGAAAATGCTTATTATCAATTATTTATTCAACACTTATGTTTTTTTGGAGTTCATGCTGTGAGGAGAAGAAAGGCTAGGGTTTCAACCATTGTTGATCAAAGAGAATGCAAACTCTCTCCGATTTTTGTATTTTTGAGGTGGTGAAAGATCCTCTAAAGAAGTGCCTATGAGTTGGCTTCATTCTAAGGTCAATATTGAGCATATCTATGGAGTTTTATTCAAGTTTGGAATAGCATATGAAGGGGTTTAATACTCCAGATTACTAGGTTAATTATTACAGACTTTTATGACAATTGTGATGCATTTCTAAGGTTGTACTACTGCTACTGATTCAACTGTACAGTCCCAATTTCCCACGTGTGGCTTCCTTGGGTCTAAATGCCTAGTCTTTGGGCTATAAATCAATTGCTAAAGGGGCGACTAGAGGTCTAAAGATATTCTTGAGCATTTTTTGATGGATAAATCAAAGTGGGATGCAAAATGATTTCACAAGGGTTTCACAGTTGTTGGAAACACATCTTTAGATTAGGCAAAGAAAACTAATTCAACATTTCGGGTATGAGGCATTGTTAGATATCATTAAATGTTTATGTGCTTAAAAGCTATTGTATTGGCATAATTGAGAAAGAAAAATATGAGCATTGTAGTTGAGAATTTTTTACTTCTCTTGTTGCATTATCAATTTCATGTCAATTCTATTTGGTTTTATTTGTATATTTCTTTTATGATTTACATTGCCTGGCTATCTATTTGAAAAAATCATAAAAAAAATCATATATCTCTCAAAACCTTTCAACATTTCAGGTATGAGGCATTGTTAGATATCATTAAATGTTTCTATGCTTAAAATCTATTGTATTGACATAATTGAGAAAGACAAATTTGAGCATTGTAGTTGAGCATTTGTTACTTCTCTTGTTGCATTATCAATTTCATGTCAATTCTATTTGGTTTTATTTGTATATTTCTTTTATGATTTACATTGCCTGGCTATCTATTTGAAAAAATCACAAAAGAAATACATTGGCTAGATTCAAAAACCTAGAGAAAGAACAAGAGGGTTCTTATAGTGGTATCAAACCAGTTATCATGCCAACCTATGCAGTATTAGATTTCATGAGCGGAGATAAATTATTTTATACCAGAGGAAGAGGAACGGGTCATTGGGAACCACCCTTGATTCCTGAGGGTGATACAAATTCAGGTATTTTGGGCATACACAAGTCTAGTGATAGTGATAGTGACGACAATATTACAGGTATTATGGCAAACAAAGAGGTTCTGAAAGAGGCACCTAAGGACACAAGAAAGGATCATGCTAGGTCAGAGAGTCCTAGGATAGATTTTAGGAGGAGGCATGATAATATGATGGATATGATCTCTCAGCTTATGGGTACCATGAGACAAATTATTCCATAGTAGCAGGTGTTTCAGGTGGGACAAACTAGTGACACTACATGGATAGAGCAACCTCATGTGATAGTTCACCAAAGTTCTTCTTCTAGTGGGTTTAAGTGTAGGGCGAGACAACCTACTTGTACTACTAGGGAGACTCCTCCAGTCTAGCAGGTGGAGCAACAGGCTCCTCAACCAGATTTTCAAACACCTTGTGCTCTTTCAGTTGTTGATGTAACTAGACACTATGCAGAGTATATGACACTTTCTCCTGATATTAGAAAGGATTTGACTTTGCATGAGTTTTTGGATGCTAATAAACCCAAATGTGGAGGTAGATTTGAGAATAGGGTGCCACAGGAACCACCACCACCATAGGTTAATAGAGACCTCCAACAGGCTATGAGCAAGATTTCCTTGCCTCACTTTGATGGCAGTGACAAGTGCACTGTGAGATCTTAGGTGTAGAAATTGGATAACTATTTATCATTGAGACCCATGCAAGGGGATGAGGCTATCAAGTTTGCTACTTTGTATCCTGATGGGTTAGCTCATGATTGGTGGCATCATGGGATGTTCAACCTACAACATCTTCTTGTTAATACCTATCAAGAGTTCACACATATGCTCATTGAGTAATTTGATAAAAAGGATCCAAAACTCTATTTCAGGGAGCTTGCTCAGCTTAGACAAGTGGGCAGTTTGGAGCCTTATATAAGTGAATTTCAGAAAATCTCAGTCATGGTCACTGGTGTTTCGGAGAGGAAATTTTTCATAATGTTTAGTGAAGGTTTGTTGGAGCCTATGAGAGGATGGATCAAATAATTTGACCCCCCTACACTTCAAGAAGCTATGAGGAAGGCTAGGAGTATGGAGCTTGCAGCCCCAAAAAGAAATTCCACTCCTAAAGATGTTACCTCTTCCAACAATGAGAGTCATCAACCAGCCACAGACATAGAAAAAAGCAGCAAAAAAACTTGATGATGCAACTCATGATGAATTGAGAAGGAAACAACTTTGTTATTGGTGCAAGGAGCCCTACAACAGAGAGCATGATTCTCCTTTGAGGCCAA